>OX637363.1:8369950-8952294 GCA_951799405.1 Agapetus fuscipes
CGACGGGATTCGAACCCGAGCTCACGGCATGGAATGCAAGCACTGTACCAACTGAGCTATCGACCGGTTACCGACCGGTTATCGACCGGTTAAAAAAAAAGTAAAAAAGGTGCTTTACTCTTTCGGATCAATCCAAATTTACTTTAAGGGCTGTTGCACCAACCACCGATCAGTATTTCATTGACACATCAAATTTGTTTGCTTAAGTCTGGCGAGGACCTCGGTTAAATAATTCTTGGAAGTGGGTAATAATATGATGGAATTGTAACAGGAAAGATGATGTGCATCAGCTGATTTACGTATACGCAACCAAATTTTTGTTTTGAACGGAAAAATCAAACTTAATCATATGATTTTTTTCGCAAAGTCGCTGCTCCTGAAGATGCCTTTTGGAGGCGAAAATATTCGAGCCAAAAAAATAATATATAATATGTACTTTTACTTTTTACTTTTACTTTCTTCGGCTCATAAGCCTTGAAGGCTCAGGGCCTCCCGCACCATAATCCTCCAGGACTCTCTGTCTTGTGCTGCTTCCCTCCATGGTCCCCTCACTCCCAGAACTTCGGCGTCGGCTTCAACGTTGTCTGCCCACCACATCCTGGGACGTCCGAGTGGTCTAACACCTGAGGGGGCACCATCCAAGACTGTTCTGATGATCCTGGGGTACTCTGCACGTGCTACATGTCCGGCCCACTGGAGTCTTCTTGATTTCATTACTGACACTATGTTTGGATCTTGAAACACGGACATCAGCTCCGCGTTGGTCCGGATACGCCACCTGTCATCTTCAAATACAGGTCTGAGAATGCGACGAAGCATTTTGTTCTCAAAGACCTGGAGAGATTTTTCTTGTTTTTGAGTCAGACTCCAGGTTTCGCATCCGTACAACACAACTGGCAGAGCCAAAATAAAATAAGTGAATTAAAACTGTGCTATTTTTTAAAATAAATAATTGATTTTCCAGGTCAGAACTCAATATTCAAATAAATTGATAATATTATTTTTAGATCCCAGTCCTCTCCTGCCCGCCCTTGAGCGGATTAAAAATTAGCATATTTAATGCTCCCGCCTGCAGCATTAATCAACTTTACGAGTGCACTCTGTTTCATAAAAATATGCATTCTTTTTATTATAAATACTCCTAAGCCCTGATCATATTTCACCGTTAAGGGAACAGCCTGCGAATCCTTAAACAGGCACGCTTGCTGCAGACAATCACTGATGCATGACACTTCTGCGTGTCAGAAAGAGATTTCTAATCGTTTTGTTAATTAATTGCTTGTATTCCTTGACTTATAGGTTGGTATGAGTCTGACCACCCATACTGTAAAAAATGGTTCACTTTGTCAACGTCACCCCTGTTTCAGGGAAGGTCGGCCAGAGTCGCAGGGCTTATGTTCTTTTGAGATTGGGGTTTTTATATTGTAGGTCCACATGCAGCATGTGTAAGCGCGAAATTATGCATGTTTGCTTGTGGGAATGCATTTAATATGAATCTCAAATGATACGTATCTTTGCAACTTAGATTCAGATTTAGATTGTTTTATTGGCGTACAAAATGATTTTGTCAGAAGAATTATTCTACATTTTTAATCTAGAATCTAAGTTACAAAGATTTATATTACATTTAAGATTCATATTAAATGCATTCCCACATGCAGACACGCATAATTTCGCGCTCACACATGCCGCATGTCGACCTACAGTATAAAAAACCCAATCTCAAATGAACATAAGCCCTGCAACTCTTGCCGACCTTTCCTGAAACAGGGGTGACATTGGCAAAGTGAACCATTTTTTACAGTATGGGTGGTCAGCCTCATACCAACCTATAAGTCAAGGAATAGATAAAATGATAATACATATTGTAACGAAATACACTGGTAGATGCTTATTGGTGTACGTGTGTTTTGAGAGAATGTTCTGGCCCAGACGATTGTAGTTGTAAGGTGTGTATGTAGGTAGGAAATGGACTCTTCATGAAATAAATATGTCCAGAATCGTCTATACAAGTGTGGTGGTGGAACTTTCTAGGGCCTGCTGGAATGGCCCCTAGGTTCCGCTATAAGAAGGGCGACAATCGGCTGAAGCGAGTTAGTCTTTCGAAGCACTCACTCAGAGGAATATCTAGTTACTAGGGCGACCAATATGGTGTAAAATAAATGTAATCTGTACGAAATAAATAAGTGTGTTAAAATAAATCTGTTAAAATAAGTCTGTTAAAATAAATCTATTGTAAGAAAGTCTGTGTAAATAAACTGTATGGCTAACTTGTGTTGAACTTGTGTTTTAATTAAAAGAACCCTCAGAAAAAACGTAACAATATTATATTTCTTAGGGTTGGTGGTTCACACTGTGAAAGTCCTTTGTATTTTTTTTTTTACAAAAATAAATAATACATTTTTATTGCATACAGCTGATTTTGCCTATTGCAAAAATGTAAGGCTTGCATGACCGTCTGTAGCAGGTATTACCCATGTTTATGCATTTTTTTTTATATTTGCTCCCCTAATTTAAGAGCTGTGTTACCATACTTTAGGCAGGTAACATACTTCCTTCTCTCACAGATTAATTAACATATTGTTATGCAAAGCGCGATCTTTAAGCTCCCTACGGTGTTATTTGCACACAGCTAATCTATGGCTCAGCCGCCACCTAACGTGAATATTCCATACAAAAATACGATAATAACCTGTGGATCATTTTTTTTCTAAATAACCTTCTAGAGATTGAAATAAAAATCACTTGGTTTTAATTCACATGAGTTTTATTTTTGTTTAACACGACCAGTTTCGGAAGAAGCAGTACCTCCCATCTTCAGGTGTAAATAGAAAAGTAACATTGAGCACAAAAAACCCTCTAGAGACTAAATACTAAAATACCATAATGGCCGGTCCGGAGTGGTAGCGTTCCGGACTCGTAAATGGAAGGTCGTGGGTTTGAATCCCGGCGGAACACAAATAATATATCATTTATATTTTCAAATATGCTCTTCGCTAGGTTGAAAATTTCATAAAGACCTTTCATCAAAAGGTCCATTCAGCCTTACAGCAGAACTGGGTCTTGTTTGAGAATTGGCGCTTTCTGTAGCGACGACCAAGCTCGCAGAGGGCTCTTGAGCTGTGATTCACCCCCCCCCCATAGCGAAGGAAGATGAGAACAACCCAGTCAACACCAAAGACAACGAAGACCGCCGCGGCGCTTTGATAACTCGCCTTGAGGATGCTTTCTGCTCGTGAAAGTGAAACGTCGGCAGATGTAGGAGCTGCAAATAGAACATGGTCATCCCAAAAGAACACAAAAACGATTTGTTTATTATTCATTCTAATATTATTTATTGCTACCCGGTTCAGGGAACGGCGGCAAGAGTCGCAAGGTTTATGTCCATGTGAGGTTTTCTTTATTTGTATGCACACATGCAGAATGTGTAGGCGCGAACCTTCATGTGCCTGTCTGTAGGCATGCATTTCATATGAGCCTTAAATGTTAACATATCTTTGCAGCTTAGATTATAAATTATAGATTATTATAGACTAATAGATTACAAAGGGGCTGTCCATATATTACGTCATTCGCATCAAGGGGGGGGGGGGGGAGTCTTATCTGCGGATGATAGCAAATGATGTAGGAGTACCAAAAGTGACGTCGTTCTTGTAAATACCAATTTCTACAAAATAATATGTAAGTAATATAATATTATTAATTATCAAGCTCATCCATTATTACAGCAAGAGGGGGAGGGGGGGTCATTAGATAATGACTATAGGATGATTGAAAGGGGGGGGGGGGGGGTCGAAAATCGGCCAAAATCGATGACGTAATTTATGGACGGCCCCAAATTAGATTCGAGAACATAAAAATTATGAACAACATATCCTGAAATTTCAACTCTCATTAGTTAACATATAATTTGAGATTACATGTTTTAAAATTTAAATAAAATTGTAAATGTCATCGAAGTAAAGAATTGTCATTGAAAATGATGGACCGTCATTTGAGTTGGATAATTGGACTTGTGCGTGAAGAAGTGTTTTGAGGGAACAAATGTTGCGCACGACTGACTTTTTGTTCATGGGAAAATCAAAAAACAATCAGAACTTTGTTTGTCAATTTCTCGGATTAATGCATTTGTTCAAAAACATGGGGCTTTTGACTATTTGACATCGTACTAATGTCATGGTGGTCTGGAAGAAAAGTACAAGAATTTCAACTGAGCTGCATATTATTAATACTGAATTTACGTCCCTTTTTAAAGGTATAAAAAAGATCTTTCTTGCATATTCCAGATCATTCGATCTCTGATCTAGATTACACTAGACAGCTGTTTCATGTACCTTACTACTACCATCATGGATCATACTGGACTGTTCTGCACACACTATTGTACCTGCACAGGCGTGCGTAGGTATTTCAAAGTTCGTAGTTCGTAGCACTTTCGTCATCATACTAGTGCCATTAATCTAATCTAATCTAAGCTGCAAGGATATATATCATTTAAGATTTATATTAAATGCATTCCCACAAGCAGACATGTATAATTTCGCGCTAACACATGCCGCATGTGGACCTGCATTATAAAAACCCATCTCAAATGAACATAAGCCCTGCAATTCTTGCCTTCCTTCCCTGAAACAGGGGTGACATTGGCACAGTGAACTATTTTTTACAGTATGGGTGGTCAGCCGCATACCAACCTAAAGTCAAGGAACATACATCACAAATTACATTTTTTAAATCAATAAATAATAATATAAACATGGACAACATGGACATTATTCATTCAAAATTTAGAAAGCGCCTTTTATGACAGTGCGTCACTGCAAAGGCGCTTGTCCATATGATTGGACGAAGAGGTGAGTCTTGAGACGTCTTTTAAACAGTCTCTCCAAATCCAGTTCCCTCAGTGAGGCGGGAATAGCATTCCCAGTCATTGGAGTAGCCGAGTACATGCATAGCATAGTAACATTTATTGCCGCTTTATCCCCGAAGGAGTTGTATGAAGTGGATGGAATCAATTTATTTTCACAGGTAAAAGCGATGGGTCTTAAATGTGTGGGTTTTCTAGATCCCGAGGTGGCTGGTTTTCATTTCTTGTTGAGGCCGAGGAAACCATGTCGGTGCTTAGTTTAGTGATTTGAAATAAACACCAAAACAGGCATTTATTTCTGACACCCTTGGTGGAATAGGTTCCACTCGCCACATGCGATCCTTTCGGGGTCAACGCGGAAAGAAGTTACACTAAATGTGTAGCTTAGTATCGTTTGGCGGGCATCGGACCCTAGCATTCTAACAATTGCGTATGTTAGTAATTATTTGCGTAATGCGTAAATAAAACCTGTTTTTGGCCAGGCGAATATAAGTTTGTGAATTGTATTCCTCGTCATGTAATGATGTATGTATTGTTACGAACTAGGAGTACCTACGCGCGCCTGTACAAATACAATGGTGTGCGTAGAACAGTCCAGTATGATCCACGATGGTAGTAGTAAAGTGCATGAGCAGCTGTCTAGTGCAATCTAGAACAGATGATGATGATGGATGATTTCTTTCCTGTGGCGCCATTCAACGGTCCAGCCTAAGTAACCTTTTAGGTTTTAAAAAGGTTATAAAAAGGTCCCAGAACCTTTTTAAACCTTTTTGTAACCTTTTTAAAACCTAAAAGGTTACTTGGGAGGACCATCTCAAGGGCGCCATGGCTTCTGGAGAAAAGCAGTGTCTTCAGTCCCTTTCTGAAGGTGATGGTAGGCTGGTTCGCGCGAACACCGACGGGAAAATTGTTCCAAGCAACCGGCCCGGCCACCGCAAAGCTTCTGTCTGCAAAATTTGATGTGTTCGCTGATCAGAGATCGAATTCTCAGGAATATGCAAGAAATATCTCTTTTTCACCTTTATAAAGGAACTGCAATGGGGCATCAGGAGAGTGTCGATTAAAGCATTTAGTCGTGAATTCAAAAGTCAGAGCTAGAAATCAGTTGTTGTAAATTGTGAACCAAACTGTGTAAAATAAATTATTTTAAAATAAATAATTGCAGTTTAATTAAAAGATAACCCAGTAGAATCATAGCAGTATTTAAAAAACATGTGTGACAAGAAAACAAATATGTCCGACACGCCAATGCTACAGTACGCTTAGTACGAGTTGCAAAACTTGAGTAAAGTAAAGTTTACGGAAAATATTAAAGAGTGATTTCTCCCAAAATCTGCCGTTTTTGTTTCTTACACTTTATGGTCTTAGCAAAAGAGTTACAGTGATGAAGAAAATCAAGTTCAAACAAACAAAAACGGCAGATTTTGGGGGAAATCACTCTTTAATAATTGCCGTAAACTTTACATTACTCAAGTTTTGCAACTCGTACTAAGGGTACTGCTTTTGGAATAAAACGCTACGAACTAGTTTACTAAAGCGTTCAACATTGATTAGATTAGAAGATTTAAAGGTTTTAAGAGGGATGAAAGAATAGATTGGTATAATTTGTCCAGGGGGGGGGCTAGGCTAGGATAGGTTGAAGTTTTTATTGGTTTTTCGTACGCCGTAGCACTTCTTAATGAATGCAATTCGACAGTACATTGTGATGTATGCCATGGGGAGGGAACTAAAATTAAAACAAACGGTTCATTAATTTTATGTGGACATATTTTATTTTATGCAAATGTAGTGCAACTTATTGCCGAGTAGTTCCCGTAGGTGTTCTTTATTAGAATAGTATAGAGAACATTTGACCGCCATATCAGCTGTTTACACGGGCACTGCTTGATCCATAGTAATATTGAAGCTTCTGACCCAGAATTGTCTATGGGCAACAAAACGCAACTAAGCTACACATATAGTGTAATTTCGCATGTATCGCTTTTAATTTATCATTTTGCTGTACACTTTTTTTATCCCAGATTGCTTTTAATTGTAGCTCTCATGTATTGTGTTTCCTTTTTTTTGCTTGTTTATTTACTTTTTTTTCTTCTTCTTTGTTTTCAAGGTTTTCTTTTTTAAGTAATGTATGTAAAAGGCACAATGTGTCGTTGAAAGAAAGAAATCAATAAATAAATGTGGCGATTCGGGACCTATTTATTTTTACGGGTAAGGGGGCCGGCCTCACACCAGCCACTTTCAGTTGAAGTGGGGGTTTCCCAGCTCCCGGGGGGGCTGGTTCTCATTTCTTGTGAAGGCTGAGTAAACCTTGAGGACAATATACATAATATAATATATTTATATTTTAATTTCATGTCCGGTCGATAGCTCAGTTGGTAGAGTGCTTGCATTCCATGCCGTGAGCTCGGGTTCGAATCCCACCGAGGGTGTCAGAAATGATTTCCCGTTTCGGTGTTTATTTCCAACCCCAAAATAAAATACCGGCAAGGTTTACTCAGCCTTCACAAGAAATGAGTACCAGCCCTCTCGGGAGCTGGGAAACCCCCACTTCAACTGAAGTGGTTGGTGTAAGGCCGACCCCCTTACCTGTAAAAATAAATAGGTTCAACTCGCCACATGCGACCCCTTCGGAGATAACGCGGCAAGAAGTTACAATATATGTGTAGCTTAGTTGCGTTTTTTTTTTTGCGATGTCCAGTCGATAGCTCAGTCGGTAAAAAAGCATAGGTTCGATTATCACTGAGGATGACGGAAATGATTTCCCGTTTTCCCGGTAAGATCTTTACAACAAATACCCAACTTGAACTGAAGTGGTTGGCGTAAGACCATCCCCATTACCTGCACAAATAAATAGGTTCCACTCGTTACATGCTATCCTTCAGGGACAAAGCGACATGAAGATACACTTTATGTGCAGCTTAGGTGCGTTTTTTTTTACATTAATTTGAAAGGTAGTACCTACCTCCCATCTTGTGTCTTCAAGCATTCCATTAGATTGCCGAAGATTTCCCTGGTGTTTCTTAGACTCACATTAACACCTCTAAAGGCGGATTAACAAATTACCGCCTCGGGGGCCCTTTCTTACCATCTGAAGGGGCCCCCATTTGCCATCAGCTGGGGGCCCTTCTGGAATTTATTAAGGGTGCCCCAAATGGGGTGCATGCTAAGGGGTACAATGCGTAAGACTGATTTAGAAATTTGATAGAAATAAATGCGTTGTAAAGTGATTGATTTTTATAATTGAATTTGAATTTTAAAACATGTTTTTTTTTACTAAATACAATCTAAATCTAAGCTGCCGAGATACATAACATTTAAGATTTATATTAAATGTATACCTAAAAGTAGACACGTATAAGTACGCGCTTGCACATGCCGCATGTGAACCTACAATATAAAAACCAATCTCAAATGAACGTAAGCCCTTCAACTCTTGCCGACCTTCGCTGAAACAGGGGTGACATTGGCAAAGTGAACATTTTTTTTACAGCGTGAGTGGTCAGCCGCATACCAACCATAAGTCAAGCAACATAGATAATGAATAATAACTATTGGTAGAACTAGAAGGCTAGGTTCGCAGGATTATTAGGGATCGATAATTAATCTAAGGTGCAAGTAAACGTTTACATTTAAGATTCATATTAAATTCATAAGGACACACATGTGAGTTTGAGTGTGATGCATGTATAGTATACTTACAAAACAAAAACCCACATCTCTAATCAAATCAACAAACACTCTGAAACTTTTGCCAACCTTCCTTGAAACAGGGTGACATTGTCAAAGTGAACCAATGCTCGAGGTCAGGGGATCAGCGACTCATTAACCCACAACTCAAGGAACAATAAATTGCTATTAAAACGCATTGATTGCATTGAATATTTTAGGTGATTGAATATTGAAATTGAATATTAAGGCCTTAGCTGCTAACATTACAGATCGACCGCTATTTTTTTCGTCTTCGCATACCTTCTTCGTTAATTTCACCCAGAATCATGATCAACGAATAAAAAAATAATGGCAAAGTGAATAAAGCGAAAAGAGTAAGGTTTGCAGATCATTTAAAAAGCCATTTTGATTGCGTCTATAAGCTATAATCTAAGTTGCAAGGATATATTCATTCAAAGCTCTCAGATGTATGCCCACAAACAAACACGTGTAGTTCGCGCTTACAAATGCTGAATGTGTACTTACAAATAAAATCCAAACCTCAAATGAACATAAGCCCTGCAACTCTTGCCGACATTCCCTGAAACAGGGGGGGACATTGGCAAAGTGAATCATTTTTTACAGTATGGGTGGTCAGCCTCATACCAACCTATAAGTCAAGGAATATGAATAATAAATTACATTTAAATATAAAAAAAAACAAAACCTTACAAAGAAATCTAGGTATACAAAAAAAGTAAAAAATTTCCTATGCAAAAAATGTAGCAAATGAAAACACCAACATTAGAAATCAGCATTGCAGATTAGCCGCCACTTCTTCCTGTCCTTGCATACTTCTTTCATTGCGTGATAAAAAAAAATCACCTCAACTTTAATTTAATGATTTAAGCTAGAACAGTGTGGGGGGGGGGGGAGTTAACGTTAAGAATTGTTGAAAAAATTGCATGCAACGTTAGTGAGAAATGGAAGTAGAAAGAAATACTAACGTTGGAAAATGTTGAAAAACAACATTTATCCTGCTACGTCGTGAGCTCGAAATGAAAGGAAATCATTCTTCTCTCTCGGGAACAGAGATATCGTGAGTAATGCGAGTAATTTAGACAATAAACCATCGAAAATAAAGATGGCCGACCTCTGCTATTTGCGCAAACACACTAGATTAACATGGACTCACCTTTACATAGGAATTTGAACTAAAACTCTTTTTTCTGACGAAGAAAGTGTACAGAGGAAATGTCAGAGAAAAGCGTGCAAGGGGAAGACCAAGGAAGGAATGGATAGACCAAATAGGTTAGATGGCGAAAAAATGGAACCTGCAAAGTTCCCACTCTGTTTTCACTTCTCTTCTCATAAGAGAAGAGTTTGTATGAAGAATGTTGAAGAGATGAAAGAGGTATGCAAGAACAGAAAAAAGTGGAGACACATCTGCGGAGGTACCGGCTTCCCCTAGAGTAACGGCGCAGGATATAGTAACAGTAACAGTCATTAAAATCGAATACATATGTACGTAGTTAACTTATCTCTTGATTTTGATATTGACCGGTCCATTGTCTAGTGGTTAACACCTTGACTTCTGATTGGAGGAAGGTTGTGGGTTTGAATCCCGGCGGAGGACGAAAAAATGTTTCATTTTTCAAATATTCTCTTTCTATAATCTATAATCTAAGCTGCAAAGATATGTCAACATTTAAGGCTCATATTAAATGCATGCCCACAGACAGGCACTTGCAGCTTCGCGCCTACACACTCTGCATGCGTGCATACAAATAAACAAAACCTCATATGAACGTAAACCTTGCAACTCCTGCCGCTTTTCCCTGAAACCGGGGTGGCATGAGTTATTTTTTTGTTTATTAAAATACTTACTGATTTTTACGGATTCTAGTAAAATTTGTGCTTGCATGTGCAAGCGCGAACTTACATGTGCCTACTTAATGGGCGTGCACCCCATACAGGCCAATGCGCCTAATAGGCAGGCAATATATGGTAAAAAAACATTTAAGCTTGATATTCAGATGTTCAAGTTCAAAATTTAAGAGCGATTAGAGCCATCGCTAGCACTTCAGTCAATTTCAAATGTTTATTTTTTAAAGCAATGGGATAAAATATATATTTTGAAATGTATTTGTCTATAACCTATGCACGCGCCTGGGCCCTACTTGTAGGCACATTGATTAAATATTTGCCTTTAAAGTCATCGCATCTTTGCAACTTCGATTATAGTTTATAGACACGGTATCTTTGTGTATAGAATTCCCTTCATGTGCCCATAAATTGGTTCGCGAAACAAAAAAACTTTATTTTTCATAAAGTTGAAAGAATAGCGTGCGCGGGGAAATCTAACGACCCGTTTAGGAGTCGTATATTAAGGTCAAATTGACATTCCTAATGTGCTATAATCTATAATCTAAGTTGCAAGGATATATTCATTTAAAGCTCTCAGATGTATGCCCACAAACCAACACGTGTAGTTAACAGTTAGTAGTAAAACATCTTGATCTTTAAAAAAATCTTTTGAGCAAAAAGAATCGTTCCCACAGGATTGTAATTTACAGGCGTTTGAATTGAATAAGATGGGAGTCGTGGCGTGGAAAGAAATTGGGAATATTATCCGAGGAGTGTCGGGAAAAAGTGAAATCTCCCGAGAATAAGGGAAAATAAATGGGGAAGACGCGTTCACGAAACTGAAAATAACGTGGGAAACTCCGCGCGGACGTCTTGCCTGAAAAAATAAATGAAATGTTTGAAAATCTACCGCCATTTATTTACTGAATCTGAGGAAATATTATTAGGGCCTGTTGCACCAACCTCCAATCAATATTTGATTGACACGTCAAATTTCAGTGCGTAATTCTGGTAAGGACCTCGGTTTAATATTTCTTGGAAGTGGGTAATAATATGATGGAATTTGAACAGGAAATATGATTTACAACAGCTGACTTACCAAATTTTTTATTTGATGGGAGAAATCTCACTTAATTTTGATTTTTGTGTGATTGGGGTTTGATGACACAGACCCCTTAATACCTTAAGGCTTAAGGTATTAATAAAAAATTGTGCACTCAAATGCAAACGAAGCCACACACATAATGCAACCTTTTACCGCGTTGCTTCCGAAGTGGTCGCATGTGGCGAATGGAACTTTTTTATTTTTTCATTTTAGACACCTTTGGAGGGGATCAAACTCTACCCTCTAGCGTTGAATACAAGAATTCTATTTTTGCTGTCGACCAAATCCAGTGAAGAATATCATTTGAAAATAAATTATTATACAAATAATGTTTTTTTTGACTTGGGGTCTTTTTTAATTAATAAAATTGCGATTGAAATTGATTTTTACACGATTGATTTTTCACAATACATGACACAATGTACTGTTCACTTTTCACTCTCTGCTTACAGGTCTTCGCGTTACAATGGTCAAAGCGACTCTGTCTATCTCACATAATCTTTTTTCTCGTATTTATATGTGCGGAAGAGACGATTCTAGCAAGTTTGAGAACATGGTAGATACTTCCTAGTAGATGTTACTATATCCCACATAATCTTGGCTCATATTTATATGTACGACAAAGACGATTCTTGCATGTTCGAGAACATGGTAGATGCTTCCCAGTAGAGTATTGTTCCACACACACAAGCAAGCTACGTATTCAGGATCACGCCCTGACGAGCTCATGTTACGTTCGTAACACTTACTTTGATGTGCTCTGCTGGAAATCAAACCCACAACCTTCCGATTACTAGCCCGATGTGTTGACCACTAGACTGCAGACCGGTTGTATGGAGTGTAAAATTTGGCATATACTTTCAATGGCTCTGCCCACTCCAAGCGGAAAGGTATGTCGGTGTTATGGCCGAGGGGGTCAAGTAGGCTGATCGTTCTAGCGTATTTGAAATAGAATAACGTTGGTTTGATCCCCGCTTGGGTCATTTGACCATAACTTTGACCCTGTTTCAACAGATGTTATTGGGTAATTATTGATTAATAATTCATTAAAATAAACAATAAGGAATTATTCTAATCTAATCTCATCTAAGTTGCAAAGATATGTTACATCGGAGATTCACATCACATGCATTCCCACAACCAGACACGTACAAGTTTGCGCTTGCACATGCCTCATGTGAACCTACAACATAAAAACCAAATCTCAAATGGACATACACCCTGCAACTCTTGCCGTCCTTCCCTGAAACAGGGGTGACATTGGCAAAGTGAACCATTTTTACAGCATGGGTGGTCAGCCCATTATTATTAATTGATGATATTAGTACCTCTTTCTGGCCAGGCAGAATAGGTTGGTGAATTGCATTCCTTTTCACAAATCTTTTTTTTTTTTTTTAATTAAATTAAATTTTAAAAAAAAGCTAACAGCTACAGTTTTGCATTTGAATAAATTCAACCCTTGATTTGACTCCCCCTCTCCAGTTTATGAAATGATCCCTGTTTGTCACTTTATTCTTCAGCCCAAGGGGGAAGATCTTCCAACCCTTTAATTCATCCCTAAACCCTCGCTGAACTTTCTTCACAACTTTCCGTGAATTATGAATCCTCGTTAGACCCCGCTGCTTCGCTTCTTCTTCTTCTTTTGGCCACAATCCCCTTAACAGAAGCATAAATTGTCCGCAGAAAGTTTTTGTTCCATTATACAAAGCTGCACTTCAATATTCGTATTATAATCCGTGAGAGACATTCGGGAACCAAAGTATTTTATCTCAAATATTTTGTAACGGAAAATACACATGTTTTCCGTAATGAAGAGGGTATTTTTTTCTTTATTATTTATTCCTTTTGTCCCCTGAAGGTTGTAAATCAAAAGCAATTAAATATTTTGGAGAACGGTTCTAAATATGGACCGATTTCTGCAATTTTTCTAATTCCGGTCGATAGCTCAGTTGGTAGAGTGCTTGCATTCTACCCCGTGAGCTCGGGTTCGAATTCCAACGAGGGTGTCAGAAATGATTTTGCGTTTCGGATTTATTTCAAACCCCATTATAAAGTACCGGCAAGGTTTTCTCAGCCTTCACAAGAAATCAGCCCCCTTGGGAGCTGGGAAACACAGATTTGTGTAGTAAATAGGGTATTGTGCAACATAAAACACATTAGTTAGCGTTTGCGCTAGCAACCCGACCGTATGACGTCACATTTTTTGGAATTTTTAAATGTACCTACCTACAGACCCCATTACTGCACTTGTCCTATCATTATTCCTTCTCGGCCTTCTTTTAAAGTATTTTTGTTTTAATCGAATATTGAACTGATTTGTATATAGATTCTAAAAAATAACAGAAAAGCGTACGAAAACCGGAACAAACGAACTTTGAGGTAATGACAGAACACAAAAGGGTTTAGGTTTTAATCACTCACCGTGAAAACTGAAAGACTCTGTACACAGACTTATAATGCCATAGCAAAGATCTGTATTTATTTTGGTTTTCGTATTTACGTTGAGGATTGTGGCGAAAGCTTTATTGCCTAAAGTCTTTATCGTTTGATTGATTAGTTCTTGAATTCACAGAGACCGCTGACTAGGTTGGAAGTTGTTTGTTACTTAGAATTCACTTGGCTAAGTGTCAGTCAAGTAGTATTTGAACTTTTGGATTACTTTTACGGACAAAATAATTACTTTTGGCTACAATATTAATTAAATAGCACCAAAGGCGGGAATCTAGGATTTTTTTTAAAAGACAATGAGTCTAATATATGGAAATTGAGTGTGTCATTTGTAAACTATCATTTGGCTGCTACTAATAGGAATACGGTGCTTTTGTTAAACCGCTGTCATTAGTCACAGCTTTTGAAACTATCTAATCTAATCTAAGTTGCAAATATATGTAACATTAAGGATTCACATTATATGCATTCTCACAAACAGACACGTACAAGTTCGCGCTTGCACATACCGCATGTGAACCTACAACATAAAAACCCAAATCTTAAATGAACATTCACCCTGCAACTCTTGCTGACCTTCCCTGAAACAGGGGTGACATTGACAAAGTGAACTATTTTCTACAGCATGGGTGGTCAACCGCATACCAACCTATAATTCAAGGAACATACACAACAAATTACGTTTGGGAAATAAACAAAAAAAAAACATTAAAAACCAATACAAAATAAATAAATAAATTAGAAAAACCCTAGCCTATGTATTGCGATAAGAAGGAGTAGGAATATTTTTCCGATCCTTTAATTCCATCAAGTGTTATAGACCTCCAGATTTTCTAATATTTGAGCTGTCTTGGACTTGCTATTCTTTAAAAATCAGCTAACAGTTATTTTCTCTTCTTTTTCAGAAGTTCCACCTTTCTGGAACCCCACATCCAAGGAATCGGCTGGAGAGCATCCGCAGACTCCGACAGGGAAGTCAGCACGGAAGACGATGAGCAGTCTCTGATCAGGGGCGACTCCAAGCTGCCGCAATCCTTCAGGAAACCCCTCTCGGAAGGCTCCAGGACCCTGCATGATGAGGCAGACGGGAGGACCAGCAGCGAGAGGCTGATCAAGGAACCTTTGGATGCTGGTCTGTCGAGGAATGGAAGCGGGAAGCTGAGGGGACGCGTGCAGAATATGGTGGAGTGTGTGGAGAGGGTGACGACGCCAAACGCCAGTTCTGGAGACCATTTCAGACCCATCAAGACCCCACCGTTCAATTCAAGCCTCAATCAGGTAAGAGATTTTTTCTTCTTTCTTTGGGTTTGAACACTTTTAGACACAAATTTCAAAATTTTATGGTAAGAGCTTTTTTTCAAGTTTCTTTTCAAGCCCGGCAATTTTTTCGGTCCTTGCATCCTTGACTTATAGGTTAGTATGTGATTTACCACCCATACTGTAAAAAATGGTTTACTTTAGCCAATGTCAGCCCTGTGTCAGGGAAGGTCGGCAGAAGTTGTAGGGTTCATGTTCATTTGAGGTTTGGATTTTATTTGTAAGTACACACTCAGCATTTGTAAGCGCAAACTACACGTGTTTGTTTGTGGGCATGTATTTGATACACATGCCGCATGTGGACTTACAACATTAAAACTTAATCTCAAAGGAACATACACCCTGCAACTCTTGCCGACCTTCCCTGAATCAAGGCTGGCATTGGCAAAGTGAACCATTCTTTACAGTATTGTAGGACAGTCGCATACCAACCTATAAGTCAAGGAAACCGGAGATTTTCTTTTAAATTAGAAGAAAAAGAAGACGTGATGCTATTGCTGGTTTTTTTTAAAGCAACAACAATATTTTCTCTGCTGTGCTGGAATCCCATTCTTGTTGCAACAATGCCTGGCACATTTCTCACGATCCCTCACTTATGCATCTGCGTTCTGTTCTAAGCGTAGACAGACAATGTGTAAGCTATGAATTCTAAAATTAAATAAAACTAAGGCATTCGTACGGAATGCAAAACAAAGAAATGAAAATCAGGTCACATGCTAAAATAATGTGGAGAGTAGCGAGATGGATTCCAGCTTTTTATCTGTTTATTGTTTTTTTGTCCTTATATTCTTATCTTTTTTATAGTTTTCTTTATCAAATTGGACCGGTCCGTAGATCTTAGGGGTTAGCGCTTCTGACTCGTACTTGGGATTATGAGTTCAACCATTCATATACTTACATATCTGTTTTTAAACTTTAACCTTTTCACACAGCACAAATTCTGTCTTGTTTGTATCAAGTTATGATTTACTATGTACTGATCACTTTTTCTAGCTCTGAGCTCATCGACTCACGGCTCAATGTTTCAATCGGCCTGCCCTCTGTACTATTGCGGCTCGCTTATAAAGGTACTAAAGGGGTCGTTCTTGCTTGTTCTAGATCATTATATAGTGAAATGTACCAGACCAGTATACTATCATCTGTTTAATCATTATACCAGCTGTTCGACACTACTTCAGTTACACACTAACAAACAACGTGCCTAGGTACAAAGCCACAAAAAAACTCACAGTAGACTATACTAGAGGCGGACACACACACACAAGAAAACCCTACGAGCTCACACGTTCGTAACAGTATATTATGGTTTCGGATGGGATCGCCGGACCAGCAGTGTGCAAGCTTTCATCACCATGAACTAGTAAACTTCAGATCCGGAACCGGATAGAAAAAAACATACATAGACAAACCAGACAGAATTCTTTCTGTGTGAAAAGGCTCTAATGTAATATTATTAGGATAATTTGCTTGGTGAGCGCTGTTTTTGGATGTATCACACCTCAATAGCCCTCTGCGAGCTTGTTCGTCGCTGTAGAAATCGCCAATTCTCAAGCAGGACCCAGTTGTTGTAAGGTAGGATGGACCTTTCAGTGACCGGTGCTTAATACCGAAATATAAATGGTATATTTTGTGCTCCGCCGGGATTCGAATCCACAACCTTCCATTTACGAGTCCGAAGTGTTGCCACTGGACTACGGACCGGTCCAAGAAATGCCAACAACACGCGGTGTACATACATACCTAGTAGCATCCGCGCCCAATGTTGCTTAGCTTCGGTGATCTGATGAGAACCGGTGCTTTCAACATGGTATCGTTGTTGGCAGAGTGAGTTCTAAGAGGGAGCATTGTTTTATTTTCATCACGCCATCTTTGTTTTACGTCTACCATCATCATCATCATTATTAATTAGCTCAAGTCATCATTCATTAACACTAATTATGGAAAAAAAATGGAAAACATTCGCTCGGCACGCACATGTAAGCTACAAGCGCTTACAAATGTTTTTCTCGTAAACGCGAAAGTGTAGGTATTATTTGTATAGATATTAATGTTGTTCTGCTACTATTATTATACATTTTTCGGTTCTATATTACTCAAATATCAAAGTTAAGCAATATCTCTATTTACTTACACATCAAATATGTCTTTACACATGCTGTAGACAATGGTTCACTTTGCCAATGTCATCCCTATTTCAGGGAAGGTCGGCAAGAATTGCAGGGTGTAGGTATGTCCATTTGAGATTTGTTTTTTACATTGAAGGTTCACATGCGGCATGCGCAAGCGCGAACTTGTACGTGTCTGCTGTTACATATCTTTGCAACTTAGATTAGATTAGATTAATAATAATAATAATAATAATATTAGGATGATTTATTTGGTGAGCGTTGTTTTTGTGTGTATCACACCTCAAGAGCCCTCTGCGAGCTTGGTCGTCGCTGTAGAAAGCGCCAATTAGATTAGATTTTTTAATTAATTGGTTAGTATGATGCTCTTCATTTAAGTAGATATATACTCGTAGATTAAAGCAAAGCGATATTAATTCTTATATTATTAGGTTGTTTTCTTCTTTTTTTTTCGTAATCACTCAATAGTAAGATACATAATATGTTCATAGTATGGGGTAACTGCATTTCCAAAGGGTAGATTGCACACCCCCCGTTTGCTTGTAGAGCGGATGAATGCTTCGTTAGGGGATGTTTGTATGCCGAGATTGAACCGTCTTTATCGCTAATTAATTACATAAAACGTGTTAATGCCCGCCACCAGTTCAGAATGCTCAAGAAACTGCTACAGCGTGGGCAGACTTAAAATGGTGCTATTCTTAGACATTTTAGTCGTCCGTTTAGCCCACGCTTTGACAAACTAATGATGCATTTGCATGAAGACCTGTCAATCCAAGATGGCTGCAAGTGAAAAGCTAATTAATTTTCATACAAATATTACCAAAATTCGCTAGGTAAGAATGACCGTGGTGATGAAACTTCCAGACCAGGTATCATTAGTTTGTCAAAGCGTGGGCTCAACCGACGACTAAAATGTCTAAAAATAGCCCCGTAAGAAAGTAAATTTAGACCCTATCTAATCTAAGTTGCAAAGATATAGACGGTTAAAAGGATGCAGAGCATATGCGACGTTTTGGTCAAAAATGAGTTATGAATGCTAATTTTCCGCTCTTTATAATACGCTAACGCCCATAGCTGAAAGATGATTTTTTTGTTGTTTATGCCCAAGCAAACAACTGCGTTTTCGAAGTAAGGTTTTGGTGTAACCGACAAGGTTTTGGTCTTTTTTGTCCTAAAGGCGCTTGGGACATAAAAATCTTAAAACATCGTAAAACCACCGTAATAGGAATGCCAAAAAATGCCTTTATTTTTTAATTTTAGAGATGTTTTGATTTTAACAATATGATAAAAAATAAAAAAGGTACCTATGTCATTTTTCTGTAATCTCAAACTTTAAACTGCCCTCCTGAACAATTTAGTTTTTTTCGCTTATGCCCTATTGCTTTTTGAACGTCGATATGTAACATTAGGCATTCACATTATATGCATTTTCACAAGCAAACACGTATAAGTTCACGCTTTTACATGCCGCATGTGAACCTACAACATAAAAACCCAAATCTCAAATGGGCATACACCCTGCAACACTTGCCGTCCTTTCCTGAATCAGGGGTGACATCGGCAAACTGAAAGATTTTCTACAGCATGCGTGGTCAGCCGCATACCAACCTATAAGTCAAGGAACATATCTACACGACAAAGTACATATTTTTAAATCACAAATAATAATATGTATTAACATCAAAACAAATACAGAATACAAAATTCTTATTTAAAAACCCTGATCCTAGCCTCCAACATTACAGATCAACTGCCATTTATTTCTGTCCTTCGACGTCGAAGTCGACGCCAAAGTTCTGGGAGTAAAGGGACCATGGAGGGAAGCAGCACAAGACAGAGAGTCCTGGAGGATTGTGTGTGCGTGATTGTGGTGTGTGAGGCCCTGAGCCTTCAAGGCTTATGAGCCGAAGAAATCAAAATAAATCCAATAACATATGTTAAACCAGGGTCGATGGTATGGTCAAATGACCCAAGCGAGGATCGAACCAACGTTGTTCTATTCCAAACACGCTAGAAAGATCAGCCCACTTGGCCTCCTCGGCCTTAACACCGACGAAAAAACTCATATGATGAACGATGCACTATTGATAAAATTTGTTTGGAATGCTTACCCTAAAAATCCACCTTAGATAGGCTATATATACACCAAACCCTTCGCTTGTTTCATTTCCTTACATCCTCTTAGTTTTGTCTTGTTTGCTTTTGTTTGACGTCACTTCCCTGCAGGAGTTTCCCTAAGCTGGAATCCCCATTCTGAACGGATCTTGTGTCAATGTGAAAGTGTGTATGCTCTGCCACCCTTATATTCCTTAGGGGATGCAGAACTCTATGGTTATACATACATGGCGCACACCACAGCGGATATTCTAAAGATTTCCTGCTACGCTGTTTGGCAAGCGTAACCTTCTCACCATCCACAGCCTTCAGGTCAGGGAGTAAGCCTTACACCAGCTTATAGAGTAGGCTCTCGTTCCTTGTAAAGGCTGAGTAAACATTGCCGGTAAAATGATTTAGATTAGAAGAAAAAAGTAACGTAATCTGGCTCACAAGCCTTGAAGGCACAGGGCCTCTCTCCTGCCGCCTTTGCCTGAAACCGGGGTGGCATTGGCAAAGTGAACCATTTTCTACAGCATGGGTGGTCAGTCGCATACCACCCTATAAGTTAAGGAATATTCACAACAAATTACATTTTTAAAATTAACAAATAATAATATGTATGGAAATCAAAACAAAAACATAATACAAAATATAAATTTAAAAAACCCTAGCCGTAGCCGCCAAGATTACAGATCAACCGCTATTTCTTTCTGTCCTAACATACTCCTTTCATTTTACCAGAGTCATAACCTTCTTCATACAAGCTCTCCTTTTATTATGACTCTGGATATCCTTGATGGTATCGGAAATGTATCCCTATGTTTAAGAACGATTGCGTTCTGCCAACTGTACCCTTAGTAGGAGTTGCAAAACTTGAGTAAAGTAACAATTTTTGAAAAGTTTTAGCGGAAACATTGTAGAACTCCATTTTAATTATTAAAAAATGATTTTAAGATTTCAGTTTCTCTGAGGATGGCCAAGAGGCCGAAACCGGTCACAACTCGTTATTTTTGTTTGTAACTAAATAAAAATAAATAAAGTAGAACTAAACAAAGTTTGTTATCATTTTTTAATAATGAGTAAAGTAAAGTTTACGGAAAGTATTAAAGAGTGGTTTTCCCCAAAATCTGCCGTTTTTGTTTGTTTGAACTTGATTTTCTTCATCACTGTAACTCTTTTGCTAAGACCATAAAGTGTAAGAAACAAAAACGGCAGATTTTGGGGAAAATCACTCTTTAATAAATAGTTTCCGTAAACTTTACTTTATTCAAGTTTTGCAACTCGTACTAAGAGTACAGAAATATCGACCATTTGTATTGATACCGAATAGGAAACTTGCATAAAAACAGATTTTCTTTAAACCACAAAACACGGTTTCAATTTGGCAAAAATGAAAAATTGAACATTCAATTATTCTCGGTCTGAAGCGAATCCTGGATTTCCACAGAAAGAAAATGTGGGAATCGAAATGAAATCGCATTACCAAATATTTGAATGTGTCTCGTACAAAATTTAACGTTTAACCTCTACAATAGATTTTACCAAAAAATTAAACAGCGCTACCTATGAGCGTTTTAGTTTCCATTATTTTTTGGTAAAGCTCTATGGTTGAGTATAAGTGTGAAGCTTTATACTTGGGGTTGGAGCTTGAAATGCCGCGTAAGCTATTATTGAGGAGAGGGTGGTCCTGAATGCTCCAGTAAACACCCTTACATGCTCTATACCCTACAGGACAGTGTGCAAGCTGTTAGAACAGTTGATAAGTGGATAGTTGATATATCGATTGCTCCAAGGAAGAAGGAAGTAACTCCGAAATTTAGGTTTTTGACTTATTTCCATTTCTGAAGGTAACAAATCATTATTTTCTTTCCAAGATGACAGCCGTGTCTCTATCTCTTTTAAATTTGTTAATAAATTATGTAAAAAATAGTTTAGGCATTGTTCTCCATAGAATAAATAACATTCAATTGGCTTTTCTGCAAAAATTTCTTTTTTGACTTAGTGCTGTCTTCCTTGGAGCAGTCGATATTGTAACGAGTATACAGTAGGTAGTATTAGTGCGTACGTGATCCTTATTACGCTGGTGGAACGCTCTGGTATTAGAATCATCCACTATGTTCGAGAACAGTCAAAAACCGTATGAACGTTTATAAATGTAAGCCGAAATCGTGTGCAGTCGGAGTGTTGATTTAAATATTGAGCCGTTAAGTCGAAAGCCAGAGCTAGAAATCAATTTTTGTAAATTGTGAACCAAATAGTTTAAAATAAATTATTTTAAAATAAATGATTGCAGTTTAATTAAAAGAGACCCAGTAAAATCATAACAATATGTATACCAGGGTTGCCCATACTTTTTCTTGAGGAGATCGACCTAGCAAAAATTCATAAATAGGAGATCGACATTTTAACTGTTTAGCCAACCAAATATAACTCATAATTCATAATGTATAAATATTTATGAAGAAAAAAATTAGCTTAAGTAAAATAACATTGAGTGTGAAATTTTAGCTGTCCTCGGCGATCGACCGTATGGGCACCTCTGATGTATACAATAACGTACATGTTTAACACTTTCTCTACAATAATGTGAATGCTTAATGTTACATATCTTTGCAACTTAGATTAGATTAGACTCCACTGACCCCGCGGGAACAGGGACAAAGCACACTTATAACGATCCCAGATATGCAGCGAGGATAACAAGTGACTAACTCATTTTTAGGGGAGCGGGGAAATGCCACGGATCGATTCTGCATCTCACTGGGTAACACGGTTCTTTGCCCCTTCCGCAGTAGTACTATATTAACGGTGTACCCGCGCAAGTCTCGTACTTACTTACTAGTACGAGCTTTTTTGTTTTCTTTGTTCTTTACTATAAAATATATAAGCTACATTATTGTTACGATTTTTGGGCTTCTTTTACAGTTATTTATTTTACACTTTTAAATTTATTTTAACAAAGACAGTCTCGATTATTCCATTACACTTGGTTTGAGTTCACTGGTCGAATTCGTTCGTTGTATGGGTGAAGGCTCACAGATGACTGACCCCTAGTGCAAGCAAATAGCGTCTTATATACTCTCTACAACAGTATTATCTAGAAACTATATTCGCTAGACAGTTCCAGAATTAAGGAAAGATTCAAGTAGGTACGTAGTAATCATTATTTGTAGACGCTTCAAGTACTTTATTTAATTATTCCTACCCACACATACTTATAAGGATTCCTATTACATGGCTATAACTAATACCTATACTTATTTTTAATATTTACATAACATTATATTTTACGAAGTAATGACCCTCTGTACTGCCGCTCGAACGTTCAAGTGACATAATTTTTCCCCATAGTATAAATTGTGCGTATTCCCTTTCATTGCATTTAAAGTATCTGCACTTCCACGAATATACATCTAATTTGCAGAGATATGTAATATTAAGGATTCACATTCTATGCATTTTCACAAGCAATCACGTACATGTTCGCGCTTGTACATGTCGCATGTGAGCCTACATCATAAAAACCCAAATCTCAAATGAACATCTTGCCGATCTTCCCTGTAACAGGGGTCACATTGGCAAAGTGAACCATTTTGTACAGCTTGGGTCGTCAGCCACATACCAACCTATAAGTCAAGGAACATACATAACAAAGTTCATATTTTTAAATCACAAATAATAATATGTTTAAATGTCAATCAAATGCAGAATACAAAATTCGTATTTAAAAAACCCTTCTCCTAGCCGCCAACATAACAGATCAACCGCCATTTCTTTCTGTCCTTTTTACATTTTATCCAGAGTCATAACCTTCTTCATACAAGTTATAAATATCAAAAAACCTATCAATTAATAACATTAGAATTTAGCAAATTTGAACTTTAATTCTTACAAATAAAGAAAACGTCTTAACCATTGAGATATCGATCATAACAAAAAAAATGATTAAAATAAGCGGCATTTCTTTCCGAATATTCAAAAATACTTTCTCAAGTGGTCTGTTCCCCCATTTCTTCTAATTGATTTTCCGAGCAATTATTTTTAAAATATTACCTAGACTTTCCTCCTTAACTTCATCCCCTATGTTGTACCCAAAGTATGAAATTCAATGTTTAAACTGAACCATGGCGTTCTACCCAAAATGTTTGGAAATTAAAACACCCACTATAAGCGCTGTTTTAGTTTTATTTTTGGATTAACTGTATGATTGAGTTTAAACGTATAGATTCATACTTGATTCATACTAGGGTGCAAGACTAACAATGTCCCATGATGAGTCATACCGCATTGCCACCCTATTGTACGTACCAAAAGAGGAATAGGGAGGGGAAGACCGTGTGCAGGGTGGATGGAGCAAAGTAGATAAATTCTACATTTATAATCTTCTTCTTCCTCAACCTTTCTCAGTCCACTCCTGTAGGCCTCCTCCAATCCTCTCCATTCCTGTCTATTGGTTACTGTGTTCAGCCGTCCTCTGCCTGAAGTTGTCTGGAAAGCTCATCAACACGGTAATTCTTACCTATCGAATATTGGTAATATTTCTGTGAAGACCTGTCAATCCAAAATGGCCGCTAGTGAACAGCTGGTTCGCCTTCATATCGACGGTTAAAAGGCAATAGGGCATAACGACAAAAACTTAAGTGTAAATAAATGAAAGCCTTTATTGGAATTCCTATTAATGTGGTTTTACGATGTTTTACGATTTTTTTATGTCACAAGCGCATAAAAGGCCAAAATCTGGTCGGTTACACCAAAACCATACTTCGAGAACGCAGTTGTTTGCTTGGGCATAAACAACACAAAAACCATCGTAGAGCAATGGGAGTTAGCGCATTAGAAAGGGCGGAAGATTTCAAGTAGGATAGCATTTATAACTCATTTTTGACGAAAATGTCGCTTATGCATTACTGCCTTTTAACCGTCGATATAGACCGCATAAACGAAGGAAGGATAGCCCGAGTCGTGGCACAGGAGATACCGGACGGTCAGCGTCTACCAGGTCGCCCTCCCAAAAGATGGAAGAACAGCTGATCATCTGCATCACAGGAGGGAGTTTCACAGTAAATAGATCCTAGATCTATTACAAGAGGATGAAGAAGAAGGTCCATTAACACTTTAGATTCCTAATTAATACACACGCTGCATGAATAATACGTTTATTAATTATATTTCTCACTCTCAGTTCCACAGTAATTACTCTCTAACTTTAGAACAACTAATGTTCTAAAACTACCGCATATTTCTGCGGCAACTTTTACCGCCAAATGCGTAAAATTCGTGGCGATTTCCCTCACATGCGCTGGTCGGAAAATCCAATTGAAAATTAATCTAACAGGCATTACATTCAAATGAGTTTTTAACTGCAATTATTGTGACTGTTTCATTTTCACTAGGGTGGTGAAAACCTCACCAGTTTCCTCAAAAAACTCAAATCCAAAACATTATTCAATCTACTAGATTACTTATATCTATATAAGTAACTACTCAGGACATTGCAATGTTACCAATTTGACAAAACAATTTTTCCCGGTCTTCTTCAAAAACAAATTGTTTAAAAAAAAAAAACACTTATGTCCATCGTTTATTTTATTTTTTTCAATTATCTTGTAATTACTTACTTACAATGTCACCCCTGTTTCAGAGAAGGTCGGTAAGAGTTGCAGGGCTTATGTTCATTTGAGATTGGGTTTTTTATATTGTAGGTCCACATGCGGCATGTGTGAGCGCGAAATTATGCGTGTCTGCTTGTGGAAATGTATTTAATATGAATCTCAAATGATACATATCTTTGCAGCATAGATTTAGATTTAGATCTTCCTTATAAAATGTCCTTTGACTTATAGGTTAGTATGAGGCTGATCAGCGACCACCAGTGCTGTAAAAAATTATGTAATTTTCCAATTTCATCCCTGTTGCAGGGTAGGGCGGTAATAGTTGCAAGGCTTATGTTTATTTAAGATTTGTTTTTTTGTTAACATGAACATAATAATGTAAGCGCAAACTTACAACGTGTTTGCTTATGCGCATGCAGTTATTATAAATCTTACATGTGAATATACCTTTGCAACTTAGATTATAGATTATTAGAAGGGTGGATTCAGAAACTAAGGTTTTTTAAAAAAAAAATGAAAACAGAAATTTGAATACAGCACAAGTCTGAATGCAGACGAGCAACAAGGCAGATTTAATTACATAATTTATTCCACTATCAAACAAAACGTTAACTTTCAGTTCTGCATTTTAAATCCCGACTAAGGAATCTGCTTTACTAAGTACTTGAGTAACTTATTGCATACAGACAGTTACAGGACAAACTTATAGAGGCAGTCTTTCATTTAAAAGTTTTCGTAAAAAAAGTTTTTGATTTTTAATCAGGTTTATTTTCAGTTTTCGCGGACAAAAATAAGGTTTAAACCTGGGCTTAGGTTTAAAAATCTATGTTAGAAACAAGGCTCCGTGTACCTGAGAGAGTAAAATTTAAGCTGTATTTACACATAAGGTGCTGCATGAATTAGCTCCCGAATACTTAAGTTAATAATTAAGAAAAAATGTGTTGACGAGAGAGGGTGAACACTGAGGTCAGCGCAAACCACTGGCAGCACCCTGGAGCTTCCGAGGAGAAACCCGACTACCGTGTTTGGTGATCGGGCTTTCCGTGTTGCTGCGCCCATGGCCTGGAACTCTCTGCCGGCAGGACTGCGGACAACTAACAAAGAGGCAGTTATCAGAAAAGCCCTGAAAACACATTTGTTTTCACAATCTGCAGCGCCTTTGGGATGACCAACCGTCATGAAAAGGCGCAATAAAAATTAATAATAATGTTACGAATTTAGGGTCAATTAAAAATACTGGTCTTCTTATACAGTTGTTTATTTTACACTTTTAATAATTTATTTTCACAAAGATAGTCTCGACTATTCCATTACACTTGGTTTCTGTTCACTGCTTAAGTTAGTTCAATGTAGTTGTAAAGCTCGTAGGATACTGGCTCTGCAAGTGATTTGCACCCTTCTTATACTCTTCAAAACAGTACAATCTAGATCTATATTCGCTAGACAGTTCCAGAAAGGTGTAGTAATCATTATTTCTCGATGCTTCAAGTATTTTATTCAATGATTCCTATCCACACATATTTATGAGGATTCTTATTGCATAGTTATAGCTAGGGACTGGAAAATAGTGGTGTTATTTTTTAGGAAATTCGCGTTATTTTTTATCAAAAACAGGGAAATTCGCGTTATTTTTCATGATAAACGGGGAGATTCGGTGTAATTTTTAGGGTGTATTAGATCAAAATAAAGGTTTATATAATTGCAAAACAAAATATATTACTAATATTTACAATTTATTATGTAAACAATGAATGAATCAAAGAATAAACAACATCTGAATCAATACGAGTATCTGCAACCGAAGATGGTGAAAGTACCCACCGAAAACGTTTTTGCAATAAAAAATACTCAAGTGGTACAAAACAATGTTAGTTAGTTGTTAGTTTCTTAATTTTTTTTTATATTTTTTTATATAATCCTTTTTTTACAAAAAACCATTGATTGAAAAAAGTATTAATATTTCAATGACACTCCGAATACCCTGCAAATATCCTTTTAAAATATTTAATTTTTGTGCATTTAGTCTCTAGATGAGGGTTATCTCATTTTTCAAGGGATGTTGGCTTTTATGAAAGCTTCAAGTTGTGCTCTTGGCTAATCCAGCAACAGCTTCACTCCTTGAAGTAGTTTCCTTCATTGATGTCACGATTCAAGTCTGCTTGGATGATCCAGGACAGTTCTGCTTATCATTATTTTTGTTAATAAAATACATTTGTGAATAGGAATGCAATTCACCAACCTACTCTGCCTGGCTAGATAATTAATATCATTAATTAATAATTCATTATTGTTTATTTTAATGAATTATTCATTTTTAATTATCCAATTATATCTGTTGAACCAGGGTCAAATTTATGGTCAAATGACCCAGGTGGGGATCGAACCCCATGTCTAGCGTTCTAGCGTGTTTAAAAATGTTGAAAGAGACCATTTTTCCTGTGATTTGCGACTTGCAAAGGGTTTTCGCAGGATTATTTTCTTTTCCACAAAATCGTTGCGTTGCAAAAGCGACACATGACAACTTTTTTGCATAATTTCTACCAAAAGTACCAAAATTCGTGATATTTGCGTAAAACCTGAAATTTCGCGTTATTCGCGTAAAAACATCAAAATTCGCGAATAAATTCGTTTTATCGCGATCGCGAAATTTTCCAGTCCCTAGTTATAGCTAATACCTATTCTAATATTTAAATAATATTGTAATAATCTCTTTGCAATTTAGATTATAGATTATCGAGTGCCCCTTGCACTCTGACCAGGCGCATTAGAACCATTCGGCTGACCCAGCACAACTGTCCCCTCGTATATAGTTCTTTAGCAGCACTCGATCTCTAACTGTATGGAGCAATTCACAGGCCGTGCCGTGCATACCAACACTCACAATTAGACCTGGGAGCATATCCTACATAGTCTACATCCAGGCTTTCCGTTCTATACCTCTTATTCCTTCATGTCTTCCTGTTTCTAGCATTTTTTATTCTGTCTGCGGATTAAGCGTAGATTTTTTTTTATTTCATCGTAGAACTTTCAGTGGTATATTTTCAGTATATTTTCTACTCCTCTCTTCATTTTCTTTTGATGCTACCTCTATCGAAGATCGACATCATTATGACTAACTTCACTTTAGTTAAATTAAATATTCTTTAGGGTGACTTCCTTGACGTATAGGTTGATATGTGGCTGGCCACCCATTCTGTAGGAAATGGTTCACTTTGCCAATGTCACCCTTGTTTCAGGGAAGGACGGAAAGAGTTGCAGGGTGTATGTTCATTTGAGCTTTGGGGTTTTTATGTTGTAGGTTCACATGCGGCATGTACAAGCGCGAAATTATACGTGTTTGCCTGTGAAAATGCATGTAATGTGAATCAACAATGTTACCTACATATCTTTGCAACTTAGATTAGATGAGCACTGTTGTTTGTGAGAATCACACCTCGTCAAAAGCGTCAGTTCTCAAACAAGACCCAGTTGCTGTAAGGGGATGAGCCATTAATTTGGTGACCGGTCTTTGGTAAAACCGTATGAATTTTTCAATTCTGCCAGGAGCATATTTTGAAAATGCAGTGATGTTTTGAAAAACGCAACTAAGTTGCAAATATAGTGTATCTTCTTGCCTGCGTTATCCTCGAAGCGGGCGCATGTAGCGATTTGCGACCTATTTATTTTTACGTATAAGGGGGCCGGCCTCACGCCAACCACATCAATTGAAGTGGGGGCATCTTACATATCACAATCTTCCGATAAGAAGTCCAAAGCGTTAGCCACTAGACTACGGACCGCTCATGACCGGACCTGTCAGCAATTTTCTCTCAGTTCTGAGTCTTTGGCGCACAAATGAAAACCTGTTTTTTAATCGCTGCTAGAATTCGAAACCATTACCTTCTGATATCGAGTGTTAAGAGTCAACCACTATACCACTTATAATGGGCTAATAATCGGAATTTTCTTCTTTTCTCAGTCTTCTTTTATTCCTAGACGCAACTACGAAAGACGCAGACGAAAAAACTTCTTACTGCGTTATCCCCTAAGGGGTCGCATGTGGCTAGTTGAACCTATTTATTTTTACAGGTAAAGGGGCCGGCCATACACCAAACACTTCAGTTGAAGTGGGGGTTTCCCAGCTCCCTAGAGGGCTGGTACTCATTCCTTGTGAAGGCTGAGTAAACCTTCATTGACTTCTCCAATATTTTCCAAGTTAATTTTTTTGATGCCTTTTTCAGTCTTACCAAATTTCTCCTCCCCCCTTTTAGGGCAAACCCAGATAAACATCCCCAACAACAATATTGTATCATAGAACGTACATTTGCAGTGTATTTTGTATTAAACCTTTAGAGAGAGTCTTTTCCTTTTCAGTTTCTCCGGAGCAAGTTTCTCCGAGTCGGGATTTCCGCTTCAGTATTTTTTGTCGCCCACTAACGATCCGCGCCAGAGAAACTTTGCATTTTCCGGCGAAAAAAAAACAGAAATTGCAACTCGAATTTGCAAAGGCATACACTGGGTTTGTGACTGAGTAAATCAAAACTTGAAATTGAGAAGAATGTGAAAGTACGAGTTTATTTTGGAAAAAAATATTAAATTCAATTTAAAACATCTCCTAGAGACTTTTCAGACTATTGAAACAAAAGTATTTTGATTATTGATTCTGTAACTGTAACTGCAACTCTGTCGCCATTCCGCTAGGGTTGGCCAGAGCCTCTGCAGAGCTGCCTCCATTTCTTCCTATCCTTACATACCTCTTTCAATTCATTGATATCCATCACCTTTTTCATGCATTTTCTTCTAGTACGCTCACTTTGTACATCCCATTCTTTCACAATCTCCTCAATCTGATCACTCCATACTTTTCTCGGTCGTGCCTCACCTCTTTTTTCTTTCACACTATCTCTTATACATACTTTGTTAGTCTATCATCATTCATTCTTTCCACATGCCCAAACCATCTCATCACATTCTTTTGTACCTTAACTTTCACATCCGATTATTTTTATTTAACTGTACATCTAAGTATTGTTACGTTTTCTGCTGGATTCTCTTTTTAATTAAAATGCCAGAATTTTTTTTTACAGTTTTCAATTTATTTCACAGCTTGACAATCACTGTTTATAGGTGTTACTTAGCGAATTGCTCTCTTGCGACTCTGCTATCCGTACCATTTTGATCTGTTTTATAATGAACCAGAGAGTTCTTTCTAGCACTTATTAGATCATTCCAACACCAGAACATTATTTGCACACACAATCACTGGAACATTATTCCAATGAGATTAGGTTTTTATGTTGTAGGTTCACATGAGGCATGTGCAAGCGCGAACTTGTACGTGTCTGGTCCTGGGAATGCATGTAATGTGAATCTTCAATGTAACATATCTTTGCAACTTAGATTAGATTAGATCGTGGTTGAAAATAAGGAATCATTATTAAAACCGTCTCACTCTTAGTCTAGAGTAAATATGGGTTGAATATTCTAGATTTAAAATGGGGGTAGCTGTTTCTACCAACCCCCTCCTTGCTATTAGTCAAGGAGCAACTCGGGGGGTAGATTTCCCAGTAAAAAAACAATGTTTTTCCTCCTTTGGGACCGAGTGCAGTTTTATATGTATTTCGCGAGGGTTTTTTTTCTCTTTTTTTTGCGTTTGCATTACGGCACGATGAAAGACCCGTTGATCTTGAATTAATTGATTTATGTTTTTTGAAATATCAATTCTGATGGCTAATGTGTTTTACAACTTTTAAATGTACCCGTATTAAAAGTTTTTTTTTAGAAAAGTGAAAATTATTTCTGGACTATACCTACTATAGAAGGTGTGGAGGAGGCTGACGACTGTATATAATCTATGTTGCAAAGATGTATTAACATTCAAAACTCATATCAAATGCATGCCCGCAAACAGACACGTGTAAGTTCACGCTTACAAATGCTGACTGTGTACTTACAAATTAAAACCTAACCTCAAATGAACATAAACGCTGCCACTTTTGCCGACCTTCCTTGAAACAGGGGTGACATTAGCAAAGTGAACTATTTTTACAGTATGGGTGGTCAGCTTCACGCCGGAAATGTCGTCAAGGTGTTAATTTGAGGTTTATTTTTTTGTAAGTACACATGCTGCATTTGAACGCGCGAATTACGTATATGAAATATGAATCTGAAATGGTGATGTATCTTTGTAACTTAGGTTATAGTTTACCCAATAATTTCACATAAATACTTGAAAATAAATTCTACAAATTGTTAGGATTTATTTTCATTTTAAAGATCTCATCAAAGCGTTAAGTCTCTCTTTAAGATTAATCAACATCACCCTTGATACTTTAGGGAATAGCGGGGAGTCGAACCCAACACCCTCAAAAATTATCCCCGTCTACCCTGCAACTAATTGACTCGCCAGATATTAACTTTGCCACCTCTCTGCTGACGGGGGTGACATCAAAAGGCATATAATTAGACCTTGTCACTCCCAAAGAAAATATTTTGAAATATTTCCTCCACCAGTTTGTTTGACTAAATTAAGATTTTCAACTAAGTTGACAAAAGAAAAATTTGTTTCATGGTCTGATTTTTTTGTTTGCAATTTATTTTGGTGATATTTGGTGACCGGTCTTTGGTAAAGGTATTTGAATTTTTCAACCCAGCGAAGAGCATATTTGAAAATATAAATAGTATTTTTTTGTGATCCGCTGGGATTCGAACCCACAACCTTCCAACCACGAGTATAACTGACCAGGGCACCCTCTTGTGATGGAGACAAGAAAAATTTCTTCGAAGGCAGGTGAATCAATCCATTGTATGATCAACGGCACAGGATCAGAAAGGCTACGGAAACCTACATCTTCAAAAAAATTTACGAATTATTCTTAGAAAAGGATGATTATAAATATGTAATAACTAATAGTCATGATATTTGACAATATTTTAGTCAAGTAATTTTAAAATGAATCATGCCATGTATATTTTTCAAATACAGAATAGCCTAATGGCCATCAAACAATTTTCTCGTAAGTCGGTAGGCAAAAATAATTTGATTTTAGAACACTTGTATGTCGACATCTAGCGTCACCACAGTGAAACATTTTTAATGCTTTTAAATTTTCAAAAAAGGAACGTGAAAAAAAATGGCAACACGATACCGTCCCAAGGGAGCGCTCACACTCGCAACTTTCATATTTCAACATTTTTTTTTTCACTTTGTTAAATTGTGCATTATTATCATTAAAATTTAGGGGATATCTCGGTTTTCCTTTACATTCCCCCTCCTCCCCCCAATCTTTCGTGATGCGTTTCTTCTTTCTTTCTTTTTTTGCACGCGGAGAGATGATTTATATTAAAGGTGGATTATTTTAAAGTACTGGGGGGCCGTTGCTTGTTATCGCACCATATCCTTTTACACTTCTGCATTCTCTTTGGCGGGCTTAACGGGATCAGCTGTTGAAAGTGCGCCATTATTACTTTTCTTTTTAAATTTTCGTGAAATCTTTCCATTTTTAAAAACCTCCCCCCTCCTGTGTACACATTATTATCTATGTGAATTCACAGAAAATGCTGTAGTATTTTTTTTTGTTTGTTTATAAAGTGCATTCTCTTTTCTCTTTTTTTCATCTACTTTCCTATACAATCCTGTACGTGGTTCTCTTCCAACTTTCTCAAGGTCTAAATGTAAAACCTCTTCCTTTAAAGAGCATAAATTTAAACATTATTTTAAAAAAATAGACTAAAACATTAAAAGTAAAATAATACATTAAAGTGTAAATGTAATAGTGGCCTCATTTCCTTTTTGTCTTTTCAATTTTGAATCTCAAACGTTAGCACTTTCTGATTCTTCATTTTCTGACATTTTTGTATCTTGTATCTGAGGGTAGCCTTGTTGTGATTCGTCCTTTAGTTTTTTCTTCATTTTCATCATGTTTCATTTTCTGATTCAACCAATCTCAAATTTTATTCAGATGATAGGTAGTATTTTTTTTTGTGTATGTTCCTTATCTAAGACTAAAGGCAAGGTCCACAAGACGGCAGTAAGGCCCGCCATGCTATATGGAGCAGAATGCTGGACTTGCAAAAACGTCCATGAACGGCAAGTCCATGCTGCCGAGATGAGAATGCTGAGGTGGGCTGGAGGCGTCACTAGGCTAGACCACATAAGGAACGAATACGTGAGGGGTAGCTTTAAGGTTGCCCCAATAACAGACAGGATTAGAGAATCCCAATTCCGGTGGTTCGGCCATGTGATGCGAAGAGACAATGAACATATTGTCCAAAAAGCCCTCAGCATTCCCACAGGACCAAGAGGCAGAGGCCGCCCAATGGCAACATGGCGGGCCAATATTGAAAAAGAAATGCAAAAGGGAAACCTGACAGAGGAGATGAGCCAGGATAGAAAAGTTTGGCGTCTTCGAACAAGGAGGGCCGACCCCAAATGATGGGATAAGGCAAAGAGAAAGAAGAAGAGGAGAGTATGTTCCTTATCTTATAAGTTGGTATGCGGCTGACCACCCAAGCTGTCGAAAATCACTCACTCTGCCAATGTCACCCCTGTTTCACGGAAGGACGGCAAGAGTTGCAGGGTGTACGTCCATTTGAGATTTGGGTTTTTATATTGTTGATTTACATGCGGCATGTGCAAGCGCGAACTTGTACATGTCTGATTAAGAGAATGCATGTAATGTGAATCCCTAACGTCACATATCTTTGCAACTAAGATTAGATTAGATTCCATTTTTTTCCTGCATTTTCTACATAATTAAGTTATCAATCACCAACCCTGCGTCTTTTAAATCCTTTTTTTCTAGACAACACATTAAAAATACAAACGTTACGCAAGCCCGTGTTAAAAGACGCCTATCAAATGAGCCACACACACACACACACACACACGTAAAGACAAAATCTCTTCCCGACGCTTCGTCCATCATTCTGTCGCTTTTTTAAAGAAAAGAGATAATCGCGCGGTTGTGGGTGGAGACGGAGAGCGCGGGAAAAAAGACGTCGAAGAAAAAAGCGCGCGCGTGGCGAGAAAAAAGCGTCTGGAAAAAAACAGTGACAAATTCTATAGTGAACTTGATCCACTTTATGCGGTGCACTCACAAATATATTTCATAACCTTTAAAATTCTTGTACAATTTATGAAGCTGAAATTCTGTCCTTAGGTACTCAGTTTTTTTCATTTACAATTCTCAGAGTATTGTACACCTTTACAATTGTAACTGAAACTTCCAATAATATATTGCTTGTAATTGCACTAGATATTGGACTTGAGCAAAACTTACACGTGTCTGCTTGTAGGCATGCATTATATATGAATTATAATTTTTTTTAATTTATAAATTTTTTTGAATGAATTCAAACAAAACACTGTTTATTTTCACAATAAAATTTATTTAAAAAGATTAAAATCTTTTAAACAAATTACAAACATTTTCGACCTAGTGGTCGAAATAAGTCGAATCTAATCTAATCTAATCTAAGTTGCAAAGATATGTTACATTGGAGATTCACATTACATGCATTCCCACAACCAGACACGTACAAGTTCGCGCTTGCACGTGCCTCATGTGAGCCTACAACATAAAAACCAATCTCAAATGGACATACACCCTGAAACTCTTGCCGTCCTTCCCTGTAACAGGGGTGACATTGGCAAAGTGAACCATTTTTACAGCATGGGTGGTCAGCCGCATACCAACCTATAAGTCAAGGAACAACACGATTATAAATGTTAATTTATAATCTGTCGATATATTTTTTTTTTGTCGATATTTTTTTCTGTCGATATTTGTAAAATTATAAATGTTAATATATCTTGGCAACTTAGATTATAGATATCCACAATCGACTTGATCTACGAGTTTTTGGGTGGGCAAATACTCAACAGTAAATACTATATTCATCAGAAACGCACGACTTCTTCTGATATTTTTTTATACTTTAAAATGGATTGAAATATTAAAATTGTATTGTTTTACTTCATGCACCTATTAAAGTAAAATTTGAAATGCATATTTTTCCTGCACCAAATATTGTACGTTCGAGTCCTAATACTTGTTATACAATAACAACGATCCACAAGTCTTGAAATGTAGTGGTTTCTCATCGAGCAGAAAGAGCTTGGTGAACTGCATTCCTTTTAACAAATTTCTTGAAAAAAAAAACATTGTAATCACTGCCTTGGAATTTCTTTTCCACGCGTACCAACTTGTCGAATTTAAATTCCTAACTATTTTTGTCTATTCTAGTATAGGCGGGGAACCTTTGACACGTTCCGTATGTACTTGGCATAAAATTCTAAATTCGTTTTTTTCTCCGTCACAGGTCTATGTGACTAGGATCCATAGCTATCATTGTGTCTTTTCTTTTCAAAGCTATCAGTGTGTCATTCCATTTGAAAAGTATGTAGCTCTATTGGGAAAGTATGTACGTAGCTCTATTAGAAAGCACCATCTATGATAACAGTCTGATAATAAAGAAATGATGTTCATTAGTTTACGTTCATGAAAGACCCGAAAACTTTTCTAATCAGCTTTTAGAATTCTATGAACAACCAAACCTTTTCTGTGCAGCAAATAAACCTTACATATTTATTAACTAATCAAAAAAGGCAATCTTCCACCCTGGTAATGTAATCTAAGTTGCTTATTTTAATATCGTCTTCGTACATATAGAAGAATTTGACTTGGACGTGTGAGATTTTGAGAGATATAAATGGCCAAGTTAAAACTGCCTGCAAGAGAGTAAAAACAGTCAAATGACTTTCCTGGAGATGTTAAATTTTATTGTCGTGTTTTTTTTCATTTATTTTGTTAGTACGATTGATAGCTCAATTTGTTGAATGCATTTTGTGAAATTCTAAGGCTCGATCCCCATCTAGTGTGTCAAAAATGTTTCCCCGTTTCTGTGTTAATTTCAAATTCAAAATAAAAATACCGATGAGGTTTACTGAGCCTTCACAAGAAATGTGATCCAGCCCCCACGGGAGCTGGAAAACCCCACTTCATGTGAAGCGATTACTCTACCACCGTACCTGTAAAAATAAATAGGGGTGCCTGTACATGCATACATAGTGTATAGAACAATCTGTCTCTAGTGTGATGGTGATAGTGTCACGAACTATGAATTAGAAGTACCTGTACGGGTATAATTTGTAGAACAGTCCAATATGATCCATCATGGTAGTGTAACATCTGTCGAGTTTAATCTATAACATGCAATAATGGTATCTTTTGCACCCATATATACGGGCTGCAGTGTTGTGGAGGCGATCAGTTGATTAGTCGCTCCAAACATTTTGTCTTGAAGACCGATATACGCAGAGATTATCACTTATTGTAAATCGTGAACTAAACCGTGTAAAATAATAATTTTTTAAATCAATAATTGCAGTTTGATTAAAAAAGAGAACCCCAGTTAAATCATAACAGAACTATATGCACCGCTCAGTTGCGTTACACGCTTTCTACTTTTGCTTTTATCGAATAGGATAATTTCACATATATTTTTTTATTTTATAAAATGATAGACTACATTTTAAAAATTGCATCTACATTTAAAAAAAAATACCTGGCTTTGTTTTTAAATTATAGCACTTTAAAACTCGCACATTTTCGATTTCCGGTAAAACAGGACATTTTTTATTTAGGCGGATGCGACGTCGATGGATCTTTGGATCTATGGAGTGTACTGTTAAAGCCATCGAAGACTGACGGATCCATCTACGTTATTTTGACGTCACAGCGTGGCTAGCTGGCCGCGCTGCGTTTTGGCGGAATTCAAATTCTCGGCATTTATTTGAAAATTATCAATGTTTTTTTTACTGCTTAAAAATATATGGTTGTGATCTTTGAAATGTACTCTACACAACTATGGTATTTTAAACAGATTTCCCCACCACTGCAATTACCCCATTCCCGTTTCTGGTTTGTACTCACAAGATCTGTGGACAGATAGTCTCCGAGAGTCTGCGGAGATTGTTTTTAGAGTGGTCTAGTTACTCTAGTGGCTCGCCTCTTCCCGCTTGTTGTTGGCGATCAAAATAAACAAGCCGCCATCTCTAAGTATAGCCCGGGGAGGATAACGCTTACACAGAGTGTGAACTAATTATTCACATGCGAGTAGCTATAATAATAATATTAGGACCGGTCCGTAGCTCAGTGGTAACACTTCGGACTCTGAATGGCAAGGTTGTGGGTTCGAATCCCGACGGAGCACAAAAAATATACCATTTATATTTTCAAATTTGCTCTTCGCTGGGTTGTAAAATTCATAAACCTTTACCAATGACCGGTCACCTAATCCATCCAGCCTTACAGCAAGGGTCTTCCTTGAGAATTGGCGCTTGGTAGCGACGACGACCAAGCTCGTAAACAGGTCGATAGCTCAATTGGTAGAATGCTTACATTCCATGCCGAGAGCAAGGGTTCGATCTCAAGGCTTACTCAGCCTTCCCCAGGGGAAACCCCCACTTCAACTGAAAGTGGTTAGTGTGACGGCGGCCCCCTTACCCGTAAAAATAGATAGGTCCCAAATCGCCACATGCGACCCCTTCGGGGATAACGCAGGCAAGAAGTTACACTTTATGTGTAGCTTAGTTGCGTTTTTTTTCAATCATCATTTTAGTTTACAGCAATCTTCACTCCATATTTACCATCTCTCTATCGCTTCCTCCACTTTAAAGTCCATCTTAAAGTCTCCTCCATAATTCCTCACGCCGTAATTCTCACCTTCCAACAGCTCATTAAACCCGCTCTACCTTTAGACTCAACAGAAGCGTTTCACCAAATGTGTATGGAAACTGAAATAGCGCTTGTTGTGAGCGTTTTAATTTCGTACGTATTTGGTAAAACCATTGAGTAATAGCATAGAGGAGCAAAAACTAGCTTATTGCATTGATACACACTATCTACCACTTTATTCACAGGCCTGCCAAACGTTGCAGTTGTGTAGTCATACAAAACATCTTTTTACGTGTCAGATTTTATGTTTTCTTTCTTCCCATTTTGTGTTTTAACACCCAATTACAACACATGCCATAATGTCTAAAAATAATGCATTTTTCCTTTAAAATTCGTTAATTTATCGATCACAGGATTTATACCGCATGCGTCTAAGTTCGGACTGCTCCGGACATAGTTGACACTTTTCTGGAAACATTTGACATTCGCCCGAGTTTTTTTGTACACTTGGAAATGCAACTGTGAAGTTCTTTGTTCTCTTTCTTAGTAATGACCATTTTCGTAAGTAGGTTGAGACAGATACATATTGTCTATTTTCGTACAAATAATTGCTAGTCCACAGATACGAAAGCCAATGAGCAAAATGCTTTGGTTGAGTTTAAGGGTGATTGAGAGGTCAGCGCGCCCAACTTTGATGACCGAAATAACCCATATTTTCAATGTTAAGGTAGCATTTTTTCTCCAGATTAAATTAACACATAAAATTAGGTATTTTTTCCCATCAAACACCAATTCAAAATAATTTTATTTACGGAGATACCTTAAATGGAGATTTCTACTGTTGTTATGAATAATTCATAACTTTTTTTTATTTCAAAACATTTATTTTGATTAGTTTTATTTTTTCTAGATGAAAATTATTTTTTTATACTTTTCATTGATTTTTTATAGTTATTTAAAAAGTACACAAATTTTGCATACGATCGTGTAGGTAAATTTGCCATTGAATGGTATATTTTCTTTTTAGGATTTGAAGTAATATTTTTTATGTTTGTAATGCAATACTTGTTTTATTTTTTCTCCCCCGATTTCTATTTATCATGGAAAAATAAAGATTTCCATACACAATTTTGACTGATTTCAGCGCCATGCGGCCGCTTCGGGAACCTTAGAAAATAATAATTATTCACTGAGCATGGCAGAAGAGAATAAAATGTATTTCGCTGGCTTTAAAAAGTTGAAAAGCAAATTAACGTTGTTACTCGAATAAATCGTTTTGTCAAAATACATCAAAACTATGACGCAAACTTTAAGCGCTGTATAAGTCCTAATAGGTTTTTTGTTTACGTTATGATTAAGTTAAAACGTGGAGTGTCATACTTGGTAAGCGCTGTATTATGTCGCATATTGACATAATACAGCCATGGGTTATTGGATATTGAACGTAAAATATTACGTTTTAAACTCGACACTAGTGTTTATAAAGTGTATAGCAACTGAGACGCTCGTAAGAGGTGCTGCTGTGAGTCAGATACATTATTTGTATGCGCCGCGGCATAGTTAAAGCGTTGACATTTATACTTGGAGAAGGGATTCGTTGTTTTCGGCACACGCAAGATGTACGCACGCTTTACAATAAAGAGCCATAACTCAAAAATTGGGAAAATTGAGATTTTGATGAAGAACCAATGTGAAGAACGCAATAAAAATGCGAAAAGAAGGTAGGAGTTTTTGATTGTTGTTTTTGAAGTTGATTTTGTTGTAAGCTCCAGATCTCAACTGTTATAAATTGCCTAAGCAAGACCTCCTTGACTTGTAGGTTGGTATGAGGCTGACCACCCGTGCTGTAAAAATCGGTTCACTTTTGCCAATACCACCCCGGTTCAGGGAACGGCGGCAGGAGTAGCAAGGTTCATGTGAGGTTTTGTTTATTTGTATGCACACATGCAGAATGTGTAGGCGCGAACCTACATATGCCTGTCTGTAGGCATGCATTTCAAATGAGCCATAACATATCTTTGCAGTTTAGATTATAGATAGATTATACAAGACGTAAGTTGAAGAGTCCTTACTTCATTAAGACTCATTTAATTTTAAGTATTAAGATTTGAATTGCGCGCGAAGATTGAAATTGCGTGCCTACCCCCCCCCCCCCCGGTCAACAGAATTATTATGGACAATATGAACTTTTAAAATTGCGTGTCTACCATCCCCTCCCCCCCTCCCCCGTCAACAGAATTATTATGGACTAAAGTACAACAAAAAAAATGTAACCCGCCACGATTACAAAAGTGCTAAATCCGGCTTGCCACAATTTTGAGTTGGACACCCCTGTGCTAGAAGTTTCTATGTTATTTTCATATTTTTTGTTACCTTACTAGTTTCTGTCTTTATGTGCCAAACTTTAAGACTGAAAGTGTATTTTGATTAAAATAGTATCCAAGCCAAGTCCTTGTTTTACTTTTCACTGTTTTTATCATCACTTAACTAAAATAATTACGTGAAATATTATTTTTCAGTTTCCAATTATGTTTTCAAAAAAAGTGCAATAAAAAATAATGGATAATATTTTAACATAACTTTCTGTATTTTACGGATAAAAGAGAAATAAGTCAAATTTATACCAATGATATTTTTTTACAATTTATACAAAAGAATGTGATGAGATGGTTTGGGCATGTGGAAAGAATGAATGATGATAGACTGACAAAGTATGTATACAAAGAAAGTGTGAAAGGAAAAAGAGGGAAGGGACGACCGAGAAAAGTATGGAGTGATCAGATTGTGGAGATTGTGAAAGAATGGGATATACAAAGTGAGCGTAAAAGAAGAAAATGCATGAAAAAGGTGATGGATATGAAGGAATTGAAAGAGGTATGTCAGGATAGGAAAAAATGGAGGCAACTCTGCAGAGGCTCTGGCCACCCCTAGCGGAATGGCGACAGAGTTACAGCTGACAGCTATTTAAGTTTTATTTTAAAAGAAAAGAGAACTATTAACTTGTGTCATGGCTGATGTGGGCTTTAGTGCGACAATTAATTAAACATGCAAAACTTCGAACGCAACTTCCCAACCTTCTTAATATTTGAGTTATTGCTTTTTTTTATTAGGTGTGCGATATATAAAAAAAATACCCACGTTCATAATATACAGTGTGAGACAGACGGAATAGTACTTTTGCACGCCTTTGTTATAACAAAAGATATGCTCTGCTCACAACAAACGTTTGAATTCAAGATGCCAAAAAATGTTTAATTATTTCAACATAGAATTATACTTATGCAAAGTTATTTCGTTTTGCAATTTTTGCATGCATAACTTCTGTACCAAACATGCAGTCGTGAATACTCAAACATAGCGTTTAAACAAAAGTTTATAAAACTTACACGCTCGCTAAAAGCGTTAATATACTTTACATATTTTTTTGATGAAACGTAATGCTTGACATAGAACATTAATTTATATACTTCAGCAACGACATCTGCCCATGATCAGTCAAAGTTATTTGACATAAAATTACGCTTTTAGTTTCATAAAACAATTAAAGAGGTTCTTTAGTCCCGATATTAATAATCTTCTTAAGCTCTCGTATAACCTTAAGCGTAGAGAAGTGCCTACTTCTGAAATGTCGTTATGGAGCGCTGCTAAGTAAGCAGCAGGTGTTTATACCGGAAACTGCCGACATTTCCCATTTCCCTTCACAGAGCTTCGCACAAAAGCTCTCATACAGATTAATAAAATGAGGACAAGAAAATTCTTGAGATGTGAGATGATTATGAGAATCTGTAATCTTTGTTGCATAAATATTTTAGTATTAAAATAAATCAATACCCGCAGACGCGCGTAAGTTCACACTTACAAAATAAAATTCAAACCTCAAATTGACATAACCCTATCACTCTTACAGTCTTCGACATTCGCAAGAGTGAATCAATTTGTACACTAATCCTCCTTATACCAACCATTAAGTCAAAAAATGATTTTTTTTTTTTTATTGATTTGTGGAAAGGAATGCAATCCACCAACCTATTTTTCCTGGCCAGTTGTTTTTATACGAAAGCAGAAGCTTGTGTGCATGCAATGGCATCTGTTGAACCAGAGCCGAAGTTATGGTCAAGTGGGCTAGACGCAAGATTCGAACCAACATTACTCGGTTCCAAATACGCTAGTCGAACATGCGCCTCTACCCCTCGGCCATAACACCGACATAAATAATTCATAACTTTCCAATTTCGCACATTTATAAAGGTGTTTGTACATAAAACAAATATGCGTCACAGGCCGCATGTTTAAGCGCCTTCTTATACGTGTCTGCTTATAAGAATGCATATAATGTGAATCCCCAATGTTACATATCTTTGCAACATTAGACGTCTTGATCAAAAAAACTCTATAAAAAGCCCTCCTAAAACACAGACTATGCTTGTTGACAATTTTACGTCCAAACTCTTTAACATAAATCAAACTTTAACCGTTTCCCCTGCTGATGTTTCAATAGCAGAGCTTTCTGCCCGAGTAAGTGGCGGGCTTCTAGAGGCGCGATTGACACTTGAAAGCTCTCACAAATAGGCTTTCTACCTCTCCAATGCCTCCCCTGGTCTCTGGCGTGCTAGAAATGCATACTGTGCTGAGCATTTTCACGGACAACGTGTACAAATGGGTTTCCGTCCTGGCAACTTGAGTTTTTAGCTTTTAAAACGAGGATAAGTGAGCCATTAACTACTTGGTATAACAGTCTACTTGAGGAGAAACACCATATGAACGCTCCTTCTTCTTTCAATAGAAATTGTGATGGAAAATACATGGTATTACATTCGGTTAACGCGAAAAACGCAATTTTTGCCGCGTTGTCCCCAAAATGATCGCATAAATGGCAAGAAGGTCTCTTGCATGCCATATTGGAGGGGATGACCGAGAAGACCAACTCTAGGGGACGCCCACGCCAAGAGTGCCTGGAGGACCTGCTGGTGGACGTGCGCTGCTCAACATGTGCAGACCTAAAAAGAGCCGCACAAGACAGGGAAGAATGGAGAAGAAGAGTAAAAGATATTACTGCAAACCAATCCTAGGATCGAAACAGGAGAAGAAGATGGCAATTGGAACATATTTCTTTTCATTTCTCAGGAGGTCGACTTTTCGACAACCACTTCAGTTGAAGTGGGAGTTTCCCTGCTTGCTTATGAGCTGGTTTTATTTCTGTTCAAGTCTTACTGAAGCTATCTATCTATAATCTTAACTGCAAAGATATGTTAACATTTAAGGCTCCGTGCCGGTATTCTAATTTTTTTATTTAAATAACCACCGAAAGGGGAAATCTTTTCTGTCATTGGAAATTTCCACCGCGAGTTTTCTTTGCGAACTTTCTACCATCTGCAATTTCTGCGATGTTTCACATTAGGGGCATTTTTATTGCAAGTAGAAATAATTCAATCTTTCTCGCTTTATACAATAAATTGTACAAATACGTTTTGAATTTCTCCTATGGGTAATTTAGAGCAATGGCATCTAGACCGGATTAGACAGAAGTTCAATTAGTATTTATTTCTTCTCGACAGTAATTCAAGTGTAATTTTACACTCCTATGCTCCATGTCCATACATTTAGTTAGTGTAAATATATATATATGGCAATGCATCAAACACGACAAACTAGGATATTTTTCAACAATAAGATAAATGTACAGAAATGTGAGAGATTGTTTTTCTCTGTTTTCGTATATTTATCTCCTTTTCGAAAATACATCCTAGACTGACGGCTTTGATTCTTGTAGTCGCATATAATAAGGTTTAACCGCCATATGCATTTTCTTCGCGCGCTACAACTGTCACATTATTATCTGACGCCATTTTTGCAGTGATGGTCTACTGTTTTATCGATGGTATTGACGCTTATTTTGGACAATCTATTTTTACTATCTCAAAGAATAATTAGTCGAACAGAATCTAAGGTGACATTCTAGGAATTGAAAAAATATTTATAAATGTATAGAAACACACGATATCGATGGTTAAAAGGCAATAGGACATGAGCGACAAAAACTAAATTGTTCAGGAGAGCAGTTTAAAGTTTGAGATTGCAGAAAAATGGCATAACTTTTTTATTTTCTATCATATCGTTAAAATCAAAACAGCTCTACAATTAAAAAACAAAAACATTTATTGGCATTCCTATTAATGTGGTTTTACGATTTTTTTAAAGTCACAAGCGCCTTTAGGACAAAATCTTGTCGGTTACACCAAAAACATACTTCGAAAATGCAGTTGTTTGCTTGGGCATAAATGACAAAAAAAAAATCATCGTAGAGTAATGGGAGTTAGCGCATTAGAAAGAGCGGAAAAAATTAAGTAGGATAGCATTCATAACTCATTTTGGACCAAAACGTCGCTAATTACTTATTTATAACCGTCGATATCATCTTCTTATCGTTTCCCTACAAGCTTAATATCTACATTTCAAAGAAAATTCTGTATTACCGCCTCTGATTCTAAACAAATTATTTCATACTGATTCGTCAGCTAATGGATACGTGAGAAAAAAGATGAGGGAAAATTGGGATGTACGCACGCCGGGTTGCTATTGAAACATTGCTTGTTAGGTTGATGTGGACAGTAGTTTTCAAATCACAATTTTGTTGTCTATGGAATGTCTACCGATTCCATTAATGCTGTAAACGTGCTATATTAGGTAGGTGCAAATTTATTAAGGAAATTTTAAATCACTTTTGGCAGCACTCTTTTGTATTCCAAATTCAAATAGGCGATTGGTAGCAATGCATTTTGACAGATCGTCTCTTTGAATGTATTTTTTTTAAATAAAATGGCCGTAAAAATAGTATTTTTTAACATAAGAATATTCTAGTTTTAGTCAAGTTGCAAGGAAAAGATTCTGCATGGCATGAAGTAGAACTGTTTACAGAGAAAGTCACCGTTTGATGCGTTTTCTATCCAATTATGTACCGTTGCACTCGCTTACTCCATTAAACTGTCCGCCTGCGATGACTGATCAATTTTTATAACAGATCATGCCTTTACTGTTCAATAAAGTGCTAATCAAATATCGCAACACCATTCCGATATTCAATCAACTTTTTCTTTCTCTTTGAACATCAATAAGATATTAGTTTTTACTTATTTCTCCACACAACGTTCTCTATCAAGCAATCTATCTAATCTTATCTAAGTTGCAAAGATATGTTACATTGTGAATTCACATTATATGCATTCTCACAAGCAGACACGTACAAGTTCGCGCTTGCACATGCCGCATGTGAACCTACAACATAAAAACCAAATCTCAAATGGACATACACTCTGCAACTCTTGCCGACCTTCCCTGAAACAGTGAAGGTCATTTTCTACAGGATGAGTGGTCAGCCGCATACCATCCTAATACCTGTAAGTCAAGGAACAAGAGAATCCAGTTTTTAATTTACTTTGGGTGACGTCAGATGGCTGAAGCACATTTTGAATGGGCGGACTCCATTCACCGTAGTCAAACTGATTTAAGTCTGGAATAAAAGGGAAAGCATTTCAAAATGCAAATATCAGCCACAAATCCAATTATCCGCACATACTGGTGCATAGTTATAAATATGGACCATAAGTTGTGCTTTCCATGGATGGGGACCGCTTAGGTTGGTACGAATGTTTCGGCTTTAATAGCAATTCATACCAACGACTTATGATATCTATCGACTAGATATTATTTTAACGACAATAGACAATATATATCTGTTTCAACCTACTAACGAAAATTATCATTAGTAAGAAAGAGAACAAAGAACTTCACAGTTGCATTTCCATGGGTACAAAAAAACTCGGGCGAATTTAAAAATGTTTCTGGAAAGGTGGCAACTATGCCCGGAGCAGTCCGAACATAGACGCATGCGGTATAAATCTTGTGATGGATAAAATTGATGAATTTCAAAGGGAAAATGCATTATTTTAAGACACTTTAACATGTGTTGTAATTAAGTGTCAAAACACAAGATAAAGAATGCAAGAAGACATAAAATTTGGCACGTAAAAACATGTTTTGTATGACTACACAATTGCAACGTTTGACAGGACTGAGACAAATGTGGTAGATAGTATGTATCAATGCAGTAAGTTAGTTTCTGCTCCTCTCTGTTATTACTAAATGATTCATCCCGCATGGGTTTGGCCACAGCACCATCGCTGCCAAATTTCGAAAGCCATGCCATAAATACAAGTTTGCCATTCTGGATTCCATATTTGTCGCAATTATTGTGGATATTCGGCTGCAAATTTCTAAAATACTCTATTAAAGTGTAGTAAAAGTATAGCATTATCATTATGATTTATTTTGTACGTATTTAAGTAAAAAAAATATGATATGACTATAAAAAAAGATAAACAGTGTTCTTTGGATCTCATCTTGGCGGGCATTTTGGTATTTTATTAAAATTCTGACAGGCATTGTGACAGCTTGAAAATGATTCATTTTCCTTTTTTGAAATGGACTCGGAAACCTTAATTTCCAAAATCTCGACGTGCCAACGTCACACTTCTTTATAACCAAGGAGTAACCATTAAAAAAATATCTAACCTACGCCCTAGCAACCCATCTGTATGATGTCACAACTTTTTTGTCATTGTCAAATGTGCAGACTTCATTGTCCAAGGAAATGAATCAATGAATAAACAATGAAAGCTTTCGACGAGAATGTCCCAACTTTGTTTTTTTTTACTAGAAAATGTCACACGTCTAATAGAGTCTTGAGCAACCATTCAACCAATAACAAAAGATTAATTTACCTTCGCCCTTGCAACTCGGCTGTGTGACGTTACATTTTTTTGATTCCCAAATGTGAGGACCGAATTTAGTAAATATTAGCCATAGATAAAATAAAATTTATCTATGATATTAGCCATACGCAATGCAATTCTGGCACAAAGGAACCCTCCAAATATTTATGAATTAAAAAAATGTAACTAAGTACTTCTCACTATGAAAGAATTTGGTCGCGTAATTTTAAACCTACAACAAAAATAAATCCTACAATTTTACTTCAACAAAAAAATGACAATTTTTCTCTTGAACAATACACGCCTTCACTCCGTAGCAAATTCTATACGAATTAATTGTGGTTAAGTGGCCGTTATCACATTCATTCAGCGCGAACAATGGCTGGGGATTTATTGGCCTGGCATTAGAAAAGCCCTGTGGAAACGTGAAAGCCCAGAGAGTCAGGCGTTGTTCCCCCCGTGAAGGAATCCACAATATGGAAATTCCACTGGGGATTTGGATTCAAAGGATTGCGTGTGTTTGTCTCCTATTTGTATTGGAATCTGGGGAATGCTGTTCCTATTGGAATCCAATGTGTTTTAATGTGCAACTTTAATTAGAATAGACAATGCAATGAATTGAGATCATTCCAAATTATCCAAACTTAAGGGAGTCTTAGGTTAACAACCTGTCGATAATCGAAATTGCAAGGACATATTTTAATATAACATTAAAATTAAACGATATTCCTTGACTTATAGACTTTTATATACCTTGACCTTTATATACCTTTATACATTTAACTATATATCCCTTGACTTATGACTCAAGACACACCTATTTAGAAAGTCTTATCCATGATCGGAGAGGGCCCTTGAGGTGTGACACACACAAAAATGGCGCTCTCTTATCATTTGTAATTTAAAATAAATTAGCCTGATATTACTATTATTATTATTATAGGTTGGTATGAGGCTTACCACCCATAGTGTAAAAAATGTTTCACTTTGCCAATGTCACCCCTGTTTCATGGAAGGTCGGCAAGAGTTGCAGGGCTTATGTTCATTTGGGATTAGGTTTTACATTGTAGGTCCACATGCGGCATGTGTGAGCTCTAAATTATGCGTGTCTGCTTGTGGGAATGAATTATATCTTTGCAACTTAGATTTAGAATAGAGTTCCATTTTACATCCATTGGATGTTCTTTGGCAGTCTTATTTTAGCGTCTACCTGTCAAGACTTGTTCTTCTTATCTTGATGGATGTCGAACACCGAATTTCAACATCACCCGATCAGTCTTACAAATAATGGGCATCCAATTCCATCGCACTAGCTTCTTACCTATTCTCATTCTAGTTGTAGTTAGAAAGGAAATGCATGAAAAGGTGATGGATTCGAATGACTTGTTAGAATGAGATCCAGAACATTTTTGAATTTGTAACTTTTTTCTCGGCGAGCTAACGTGAATCTTGTATGGAACAGCCGTTCTTAGTTACCAATAACAAAATATTCGTATGCATTTTCCCTATCAACCCAGCCGGTTCCTGACACAATTTTGTCTATCTCAATTCACGTGCTGACCTCATTATCCAAGGGTAGAAAGAACTAAACGCAATCCTGCAAATACCCTTATTTTTTATTTTCTTTTTGAAACGAAAAGGAAACAATTCGCTATCTCTATTTTTGGTGTGGCCATGCCTCGATGCAATATTTTATTTTAAATTTTATCTTCTCCCTCGTCTATGGTCGCCTGTGTTGCCATGTGGATAAATAATAAATCCGCATTATCGCAGGACGTTTTTATTATTTAGAGTGTAAACACCGCCACTATAAATTCGAACGCGCGTTCCTTTTTCAAAATACAAAATAAAAACATGGCGTGTTATATATTTGCACCATACGTTTAACACAACGAAAATCAACATCTACTGGTATTTTTATATTTTTGTTAATAATTTAAAAAATAACTTATATTTTAAATGTAAACAAGATGCATTTAAAAATATTTTTCGACTGTTTTTGTTGAAAGATGTAGAAATGTTTCCTGGTGTGATTTTAATTAATTATTTTTAAAAATTTATATAAATTTCGCATATTAAATACTCGTATGCAACTCTTAACTTCAAATACCTATTAAACCTGAAAGGGTTTTCAGTAGTGTGTGGAATATATTTATTTTTCCTAGGACTTTGCCAATGTCACCCCTGTTTCAGGGAATGTCGGCAAGAGTTGCAGGGCTTATGTTCATTTGAGGTTTGGATTTTATTTGTAAGTACACAATCAGCATTTGTAAGCGCGAACTACTCGTGTTTGTTTGTGGGCATACATCTGAGAGCTTTGAATGAATATATCCTTGTAACTTAGATTATAGATTATTATAGATAAGGTTCTTCCGCAACTTGCTGATCTTTTTTTAAGAAAGTCCAATAAACAATTGAGGTGTAGATGCTAATATATTGATTCTTTTTTTGTAATGGTACCTAGTAAAATTGCTCACTTTTTCAGTATTTCATCCTCCCATCCCTCCCCATCTGTCTCGCTTGGATTCGCAATTAAGTTGGCGATGTATCACCCTTAACGTCCGTTTCATTGGTAATCTAACGGCAATATACGCCACCGCGCATCGTCCCCAAATACATGCCGCTTCTCTGTAAAAAAAAATGACGGTCATACCATACACATGGCCAACATTTGTCCTTTCATCACTCAAGCAACTACGTAAAGAAAGCGTAAACAGACAGAGATTTGATATTTTGTTCATTTGTGATGAAGTTTCTAATCAAATCTATTCGAAGTTGCAATGACATGTAACGTTGGGGATTCACATTGTTTACATTGTTAAAAGAAGACACGTATAAGTTCGCGTTTGCACGTGCTGTATGTGAACCTAAAACATTTAAAAAAAGTTTGCATGTTGTAATTTTACAAAGCTTCATTAGTGGCAATAAATTTCATAGTACATGTATAATTAATAATTAACCCATCACCTTTTCACCTGATCAATCCATCGACTTGGAGGTCTCGGTCTTCAAACTTCCAAAATTCTAGTTATCTGAAATCTGTCAAAATCATTCGGTGTGACCAAACTCTGGAGACTTAACAAAAAGCATAGCTGGCAGACTATTGAGGAACTATTTAAACGCAACCTCATTTTGTAATTCTCTGACTTATAGGTTGGTATGAGGCTGACCACTCATACTGTAAAAAATGGTTCACTTTGCCAATGTCACCCCCGTTTCAGGGAAGGTCGGCAAGAGTTGCAGGGCTTATGTTCATTTGAGATTGGGTTTTTACATTGTAGGTCCACATGCGGCATGTGTGAGCGCAAAATTATGCGTGTCTGCTTGTGGAAATGCATTTAATATGAATCTCAAATGATACATATCTTTGTAACTTAGATTTAGATTAGATTTTGATTATATAAGATATCTGAAAAATGCTACACGCACATAAAGAAAAGAATTCGTCACTGTGATCAAGTAGGCCTCCTCATATTCGATGATCGGCACAATATTCGCGGCTTATTTGTGAACGTGGCATTATTTTTACCCCGAACTGACCATTTTTTTCGGCCAATACGATTGCTTCAATCAATCTATTATATCAATTACATGTCAGTTATCCAGATTGATTTATCTGATTACATCAGTTATTACTACCCTTTTATTTGATCGCCTATCAATTGATCAGATATGTATTGGTACAATCGTCAACTTGATTTTTTTAAGATCTTACTGTAAAAGGTGTTAAATGAAATGTTTCTTAGTCATCTTGAGATTGACCACTCACTATATAAAACATGGTAAGTATAAAACTTCTTCTCTTCTAATTTCATCCTTGAGGGAAAGTCGATTTAAATTAACAGAAATCAAAGTCATTATTATTTTTAAAATAATATTTGAGGATTTTATCATTTTTTTTTCATTCTTTCTTAATCGTAGATCTATTTTAGCAGAAAGTTTGGTGTTAAGCTTTTCTTATTTTTTTAAATAAAAAAGATACAGAAAAATAACAGCACTTTTTACTTTAATTGTTATCTTTATAAAATTACAAACGTTTTAAATCTTGAGACCATCGTCAGGTAGAAAGATTACTTGAATTCTCTTTTTGAAATAGATAAATAAAATTGAGACACAAAGTATCCAATTATTTTTTTTATAAATCTGATTTTCTTTATTGCCAGAGTATCACGAAAAAAGTTGGTGCATATTTTAGGGTTAATTGGATCGTTTGTAGTTTTAAAGCTGTTGAAAAAACAATGAATGTGTCCAGTGGGATTTATTCTCTACCTAACTGTCAAAATAAATAATTCATCAAATGCAGAGATCTGCTATTTTCATTTATACTGCACAAACAATTAAACCGATAATTTATTGGTAAAAAAAACATTCCTTCATTTCGGTAAAATTTAAACTAAAGTTATGGTCGTTTGAAATATTTACGTTTTATAGTTTACATTTACAATTAGATCGGAACATTTTTTAATTTCTAACCTTTTCTCGGCGAGCAAATTTCAATTTTGTATGACACTGCTGTCCTTTAAACAACCCAATTCTAATCTAATCGAAGTTGCAAAGATATGTAACATTGATGATTCATATTATTTGCATCCTCACAAGCAGACACGTACAAGACTAGTACGATTTCTAGCTCTTGGCTTATCGACTTCACGCCTCAATGTTTCATTCGACTCTGGCCTCTCACACAATTGCGGTCCAAATATATAGCGTCTAAACGGACGCCTTACGCATATTCCCGACCCTTCTATAGTGAACCTCTCCACACACCTATGTATTGTTTCATATTATTCTAACAACTACGTGCCTGGGCACATGCACACATTCAAACTCACAGTAGACCATTCTAGAGGCGGACACACACACATAAGCAAGCCATGCAATCGGGCTCATACGTTCGTAACAATATCAATCAAATGACGTTTATATTTTATTGTAAATCACAGCAGATCCATAAGTTGTCCATATTTACATAACGCAATAAGGTTTCGCACCCTAACTTTTCATTATCTCTACTGACGCCCCCACTAGGGTACCACGTGTAGCCACAGGCGGTGCATGGAGAGCACTTAATGATTTACTGACCAGCACACTGGTCCATACGTCCATATAACACACATATGCAATATTGGTTCTTTTAATCAAACTGCAATTTATTTATTTTACACAATGTTGGTTACACTGTACTTATTACATTTTCAAGCTCTTGGCTTATCGACTTCACGGCTCAATGTTTCAATCGACTCTGACTCCCACACAATTGCGGTTCAAATATATAGGTACCACTCATATGGACGCCTCTCGCGCAGTCCAGATCCTTCCATAGTGAGCCGCTCCACACACATCTACATTCTACAGCGCTCGGCACTATTCTAGTTACACTCTTAACAAACTACGCGCCAAATCACGTGAAGAAAGAAAGAAAGCGGAAAATTTTAAGTAAGATAACATTCATAACTAATTTTTGACCAAAACGTCGCTTATGCCTTACTTCCTTTTAACCGTCGATATGCATTTTTACAAGCAGACACGTATAAGTTCGTACTTAAACACGCCGCATCTAGTCTTACAATATAAAAACCCAAATCTCAAATTAACGTACACCCTGCAACTCTTGCCGACCTTCCTTGAAACAGGAGTGATATTGGTGAACCATTTTAGGGAAGAACGGCAAGAGTTGCAGGGTGTATGTTCATGTGAGATTTGGGTTTGTATATTGTAAGTCCACATGCGGAATCTAACTTATACGTGTCTGCTTGTGATGTTATATATCTTTGCAACTTAGATTAGATTAGATGTAGCCACTTAATCTTGGTCTTCCTACAAATGAAAAGTGAAAGTCATTTTTTACTTCAGGATCGACCCCATCATCTTACGAATACGAGTCCGTAGCGTTGACCACTAGACCACGATCGGTTAGAAGTATAAGTTAGTGTGTAATCTCATCCCCCCTTGCTTGCACATGCCTCCCCCTTCCACTCCGCCGCACAGATTCTCATTTTGATTTCACCAGAGGGCTGCATTTCATATGCAAAATCAATATCACCAGCGGCGAGTATTGCATGCATGCATAGGTAGGCAGCTTATGCGAAAAATCATTTGCCCTTGAAATTCTGATCTGAAGTTAAAAGCCATGATTCTATTCTAATCTAATCTAATCTAATCTAAGTTGCAAAGATATGTTACATTGGAGATTCACATTACATGCATTCTCACAACCAGACACGTACAAGTTCGCGCTTGCACATGCCTCATGTGAACCTACAACATAAAAACCAAATCTCAAATGGACATACACCCTGCAACTCTTGCCGTCCTTGTCTTTGGTAAAGGTATATGAATTTTTCACCCAGCGAAGAGCATATTTGAAAATATGAATGGTATATTTTTTTGTGCTCCGCCGGGATTCGAACCCACAACCTTCCATTCACGAGTCTGAAACGTTACCACTAGACTACGGACCGGTCCTCATGTACTCATCCTGTAACCACATACAAAGTTAATTTATATTTTTGATGTAGGATCTAATCTAATCTAATCTAAGTTGCAAAGATATGTTACATTAGAGATTCACATTGTATGCATTCTCACAAGCAGACACGTACAAGTTCGCGCTTGCACATGCCGCATGTGAACCTACAACATAAAAAAACAAATCTCAGATGGGCATACACCTTGCAACTATTGCCGTCCTTCCCTGAAACACGGGTGGCATTGGCAAAGCGAACCATTTTTACAGCATGGGTGATCAGCCGCATACCAACCTATAAGTCAAGGAACATACACGATCACAAAGAAATTATGTAAATGCCTCCTCTGTGAATGATTTGTTTTTTATACTAAGGACGGGCTTTAGTTAGTGAAACGAAAACCTTTATTGCCTCCTCTAATTCTATGTACTTAAACCAATCTTTGTATAATACAAAGATTTCAAAAGAAATATATTTTTACATTCACATTAAAAATTGACTTGGACATGTCACGTAAAAAATATATATTTCACAGGAAAAAAAACATATCATTTCTAAGTGCTCCGAAAATATCAGATTCTTTATTAATATTGTATGAGACCTCCGGTCTAAAGGTTCATGTTTTTTCTTCTCTGGGAAAATATTTTTTTTCGTAGAGGTCTTTTCATTCAGTAAAAAGCTCGCGAAAATGGCGACATGTTTTGTGAAGAAGAACTGAAGGGAATGTAATTTTATCCCAAGGAATTAGGGCGAGACGACAACTCCTTTTTATGTTTCTAAAATGCTTACTGTATTTCTGGGGGTTACTTAAAAATAAATAATAATCTATATTCTATAGTTACGAAAATATGTAAACATGAAGGATTTCTTATTTTATGCTCTCTAATCTAATCTAATCTAATCTAAGCTGCAAAGATATATATCATTTAAGATTTATATTAAATGCATTCCCACAAGCAGATATGTATAATTTCGCGCTAACACATGCCGCATGTGGACCTACAATATAAAAACCCAATCTCAAAAGCAAATACGTGAGCATGCACATCCTGCATGATAATAATCTAAGTTGCAAGGATATATTCATTAAAGCTCTCAAATGTATGCCCACAAACAAACACGTGTAGTTCGCGCTTACAAATGCTGAATGGGTACTTACAGATAAAATCCAAACCTCAAATGAACATAATCCCTACAACTTTTGCCGACCTACCCTGACACAGGGGTGACATTGGCAAAGTGAACCATTTTTTACAGTATGGGTGGTCAGCCTCATACCAACCTATAAGTCAAGGAATAATGTGAAAAAAAACCCAAATGTCAAATCGCTGCAATTCTTGGTACTAACCTTCCCTGAAACATGGGTGGTATTAGAAAAGTGAACCAGTTTTTACAGTTTAGATAGTCACTGGTTAGTCTCATACCAACCTCAGTCAAGGAAAATCGATTTTAAATTAAATATTTTTTTTCTATTTTTTTTTTTATAAATTCAATGGGAAGAACAAAGTTTTAATTCAGTTTTATTTATTTTTTTGCTCAAAAGTTTTTGTCTAATTAGGCATCTTCAGGAGCATAATTGTTACAAATAATATTTTTACACATTAATTTTCAAAACAAAAATTCATAGACAAAATTTTACAAAAATATTGTTAGGTATATTTTTTTCCATTGCCGTAAGAAACCAATTTGAGTTTTAACAATTAGTTCCTTGACTTATAGGTAGGGACTGGAAAATTTCGCGATCGCGATAAAACGAATTTATTCGCGAATTTTGATGTTTTTACGCGAATAACGCGAAATTTGAGGTTTTACGCAAATATCGCGAATTTTCGTACTTTTGGTAGAAATTGTGCGAAAAAGTTGTCATGTATCGCTTTTGCAACGCAACGATTTTGTAGGAAAGGAAAAAATCATGCGAAAACCCTTTGCAAGGTGCAAAGTACAGGAAAATTGGTCGGTGCTATGACCGAGAGGGCCAAGTAGGCTGATCTTTCAACGTTTAAAAACACGCTAGAACGCTAGACGCGGGGTTTGATCCCCGCCTGGGTCATTTGACCATAAATTTGACCCTGGTTCAACAGATGTAATTGGGTAATTATAAATGAATCTAATCTAATCTAATCTAAGCTGCAAAGATATATATAATTTAAGATTTATATTAAATGCATTCCCACAAGCAGATATGTATAATTTCGCGCTAACACATGCCGCATGTGGACCTACAATATAAAAACCCAATCTCAAATGAACATAAGCCTTGCAACTCTTCATTAAAATAAACAAAAATGAATTATTAATTAATGATATTAATACCTGTATCTGGTCAGGCAGAGTAGGTTGGTGAATTGCATTCCTATTCACTAATCTATTTTTTTTTTTTAATTAATGATAAGCAGAACTGTCCTGGATCATCCAAGCAGACTTGAATCGTGACATCAATGAAGGAAAATACTTCAAGGAGTGAAGCTGTTGCTGGATTAGCCAAGAGCACAACTTGAAGCTTTCATAAAAGCCAACATCCCTTGAAAAATTAGATAACCCTCATCTAGACACTAAATGCACAAAAATTAAATATTTTAAAAGGATATTTGCAGGGTATTCGGAGTGTCATTGAAATATTAATACTTTTTTCAATCAATGGTTTTTTTTTTTGTAAAAAAGGATTATTTTAAAAAATAATATACCTACCTACATTTTTTTTAAGAAACTAAAATTAAAAAACATTGTTTTTTACCTACCACTTCAGTATTTTTTATTGCAAAAACGTTTTCGGTGGGTCCTTCCATCTTCGGTTGCAGATACTCGTATTGATTCAGATTTTGTTTATTCATTGTTTTTGAAGGTACATAATGTTGTTTATATAATAAATTGTAAATATTAGTAATATATTTTGTTTTGCAATTATATAAACCTTTATTTTGATCAAATCAACCCTAAAAATTATACCGAATCTCCCCGTTTATCATGAAAAATAACGCGAATTTCCCTGTTTTTGATCAAAAATAACGCGAATTTCACAAAAAAATAACGCGAATTTCCTAAAAAATAACACCACTATTTTCCAGTCCCTACTTATAGGCTAGTATGCGGCTGACCACCCATGCTGTAAAAATGGTTCGCTTTGCCAATGTCACCCCTGTTGTCACCCCAAGGACGGCAAGTGTTGCAGGGTGTATGTCCATTTGAGATTTGGATTTTATTTGTAAGTACACATTCAGCATTTGTAAGCGCGAACTACACGTGTTTGTTTGTGGGCATACATTTGAGAGCTTTAATGTAACATATCTTTGCAACTTAGATTAGATTAGATTAGATTATGTACTCAAATCTAACCATACATATTAAATCTCAAGGCTTTTAATGCATATTTACAAGATGCTACCTACCTTACAGGTATATGTGATTGAATGGGATGCACGCCCCTGTTATGGGGGTAAATTCTAATTTAAAGGATCACATTTTTCTTTCCCCTTTGAGTTTACATTCTTTCTTTAGTTCAACAGTTGTTTGTTTTCTCTTGAACGTCCCTTTTCCGCTTTGTAGAACTCCCTTAACTCGGTAAATACAGTAGCCGGATGATGGCTTCAAAGTTTTAATGGAAATCCAGTTGTAATTTCAAATAAACACATTTGGAATTTCTGTTTGTTTTAGATTCTGCTATCAAGGAATAAATTTATTTTGGATTGGGGCTTTAAAATAAGTTCGTGTAAATTGATTCTTATTTATAAATATTTAAAAATATAAATGGTAAAACATTGTTTTAATTCACTTTATTTTATTTGTTTATGCTCGAATGTTTTCGCCTAATGAGGCATCTTCAAGAGCAGAATGGTTACAAATATATTTTTATAAATTAATTTTCAAAACAATTTTCAAAACAACTTTTTTTCCCAAAACAAATTCTTATTTAATTTAAGTGTCTTTGCCAAACTACCTACCCCAATCTTACCTGGTTAAATTTAAAGCCAATATCTATCGTCAATTACTTTCAGTGTCTCAAAGCAAAGGCAACATACCACACAGCACAACGCGGCTAACAACCCTGCTACACAGGATCAGGACATCAACCACCAGCACACCAACACCCACATCTCTGCGTCCACTCCAAATGTCATAGACCTCTAGATTTTATGAAATCTTGAGAGCCCGCCTAATATTGTTATGCTTTTATTGGGGTTCTCTTTTAATTACACTGCAATTATTTATTTAACAGGGTTTCGTTCACAATTGACAATCGCTGCTCATTGTTTCACGGCAAAATGCTTGAAGCGACTAAACTCGTGACGCAGTCCCTTTATATAGGTACAAAAGAGATCTTTCTTGCATATTCCAGATGATTCGATCTCTCGCTCATACCAGACCACTGTTCTATGTACCTTACTACTACCATCATTGATCATACTGGACTGTTCTACACACACTATTATACCTTTACAGGCGCACGTAGGTACTCGAAGTTCGTAACAATATTTCTTACAAAAAGTCACATGTTCTTTGTTTGTCCACAGAGCCGCGAGAGCTTGTCTTCCCTGGTGAGCGCGCTGAGTTGCGAGGAAGCAGATGGCGCGTGTGAGGGAGATGGAGAGACCTCCTCATCATCAGGAAGTGGCTCCTGCTCCGGCTCTGACCGCACGCCCTGCGACCTTGGGCTGGTGGAGAGGCTGGTCAGGTCGCATCCTGTGTGGTTCCTGCCGGGCATACAGAGGGCTGGGGCCTTCCATCTGCTGCAGGGGAAGGAGGAAGGGGTTAGGATATACCAATTACTAATCCTACTCTGTACACTCGTAACATGCTCCAATATCATATTGTAACGAGCGTATGGTAGTATAAGTGCATACGTCATCCTTATCACGCTGGTAGAACAATGCTCTGGTATTGGAATAATCCACAATGTTCAAGAAATCGAGAGCAGTCGAGAAACGTCCGTATGAACGTATATAAATGTAAGCCGTGCAATATATTATGTATCTGTGTTCTTGCCACACCTCGAGAATGAGGTCGGAACATTTTTGAAATTGGAACTTTTTTATCGGCGAGCAAAAGTCAGTCTTCTATGGGACTGCCGTAATTAGCAACCAACAACATTGTTGAGTACATATAGAGAACTCACTAGATTGTCATAATAATGTGCTTCGAGACGCTTCTGGCAAAATTCACCTTTAGAAGCTTCTATCGCTGGGGTTTATAAGCCGCGAACAGCTTGCAGAAGGACCTGTGCAGTGTGCAGTCTACAACAGCACAAGTGAACACAAACCATCTGTGAAATAAATAAATGTTAATTGCAAAATTAAATGTAAAAGTATAAAAATAAAGTTAACTGTAAAATGAATATCCTAAAAGAAGATCAGTGTTTAATTTGGAGACTATTAGAACTCAAAAATCATATTAACCCTGTTTGTTGTGTGTGTATTGCAGAACTTCGTGGTCCGGCAGTCCTCGCAGTCCAGCACCATGGCGCTGAGCGTGCGCCTGCCTGCCAGGGCCGGGCCCTACATAGAGCACTACCTGGTGCACGCGCAGGGCGGAAGGATCGGCCTGGAGACGTCGCAGAACAAGTTCGACAACATACCGGACCTGATCGCGCACTACGCGCAGTGCTGGTGAGGACATTGTTGAACTATAACATAGACGAACAGAAACAACTTGATACATACTATAGCCCACATTTCACTCAACCAGAGATGAGGATGCATGAAGAGAGTGATGAATTTCGAGGAAATGAAAGAAGTGTGCACGGACCGAATAAAGTGGATACGCATATGCAGAGGCACTGGCCATCCTTAGCGGAATAACGGAAGGATAAATAAGTACTAACTTTTTCTTTGTATAAAGGTAAAATTATTCAGAAAGCCCTGTAAGGGTTATTCTTATTTACTGTATTAATTACCATCGAGTTCCTTGACTTATAGGTTGGTATGAGGCTGACCACCCATACTGTAAAAATGGTTCACTTTGCCAATGTCACCCCTGTGTCAGGGAAGGTCGGCAAAAGTTGTAGGGCTTATGTTCATTTGAGGTTTGGATTTTATTTGTAAGTACACATTCAGCATTTATAAGCGCGAAGTACACGTGTTTGTTTGTGGGCATACATCAACGACGTTGGCCATGTTGAAAGCACCGGTTCCCATAGATCACCGAAGTTAAGCAACATTGGGCGCGGACAGTACTTGGATGGGTGACCGCTCAGGTACACCGCGTGTCGTTGGCATCTTGGACCGGTCCGTAGTCCGTAGTGGCAACACTTCGGACTCGTAAATGGAAGGTTGTGGATTCGGATCCCGGCGGAGCACAAAAATGTACCATTTATATTTCGAATGTGCTCTTCGCTGAGTTGAAAAATTCATAAAACCTTTACCAAAGACCGGTCACTGAAAGGCCCATCCAACCTTACAACAACTGGGTCTTGCTTGAGAATTGGCGCTTTCTACAGCGACGACCAAGCTCGCAGAGGGCTCTTGAGGTGAGATACACACAAAAACAGCGCTCACCAAATAAATCATCCTAATATTATTATTATTATCCGAGAGCTTTAAATGAATATATCCTTGCAACTTAGATCATAGATTATAGAGAAATACATAGAGGAGCAGAAACTAACTTCCTGCATTGATACTCGATTGGCGGTACGCAGTGGCATACTTTTACCCACCTTGATGTATGGAAGCGAGGCCTGGACGGTGAATGAAAGTGAAATTAGTAAAGTCCATACTGTTGAAATGGACTTTCTAAGAAGTATGATTGGGAAAAAACGGAGTGACAGGGTGAGGAATGATTTTGTAAGAGAAGAATGTGGTGCAAGAGAAAGTGTGAAAGTGAAGATTAAAAGAAGTTTGTTAAGATGGTTTGGGCATATGGAGAGAATGAATGAGGAAAGACTGACGAAGAAAGTATATGTTGGTAGAATAGATGGATGTCGTGGTAGAGGAAGACCGAGAAAGGTATGGATGGACCAAATATCCGAAATTGCAAATGAATGGAATATCCAGAGTCATAATAAAAGAAGAGCTTGTATGAAGAAGGTTATGACTCTGGAGGAAATGAAAGAAGTATGTAAGGATAGAAAGAAATGGCGGTTGATCTGTGATGTTGGCGGCTGAGGTTTGTTAAAGTAAAATTGGTTTTATGATTTAGTTTTTATGTCCATGTATATATTGTGATTTATTGTTTTTAAAAAATGTAATTTGTCATGTATGTTCCTTGACTTATAGGTTGTTATGCGGCTGACCACCCATAATGTAAAAATTGGTTCACTTTGCCAATGTCACCTCTGTTTCAGGGAAGAACGGCAAGAGTTGCAAGGCTTATGTTCATTTGAGATTGGGTTTTTATATTGTAGGTCCACATGCGGCATGTGTTAGCGCGAAATTATACATATCTGCTTGTGGAAATGCATTTAATATAAAACTTAAATGATATATATCTTTGCAGCTTAGATTAGATTAGATTAGATTAGATACATAGGTACCTACTATAGCCAACATTTCTCTCAGTGCTGTCAAATGTTGCAGAGGCATACTCATACACGAAATAAGGTCATTTTGTCCAAAACCATTTTGTGTTTCGCCACATGCCAAAATGGCGTCAATTTTAGCGTTCACAATATTTATAACGCGTGTCAAAAACTGCTTATATAGAAAATGGACTAACCCGAAGGAATTGGTCATCAATTGATGTCATTGTTCTAATTGCTTTTGGACTTTTCATTTCCAGTGACGAGCTCCCTGTGCAACTGCTGCTGCCGCGCGCCCTCCGCGAGGCCAAGAACCGCCAGCAGCTGTCTTCCCTGGCGCTGCTGGGCCAGGAGTTCTGGCGGTACCCCATGGCGTACCCGCGCCCGCTGCTGCAGCCGAGCCTGCCCTGCCCCACGCCCATGTCGCAGACCTCGGACACGGCCTCCAACTTCAGCGGGTTCAGCAATAATGGTACACTTCAAAAACTTCTTGGTGTTTCTATAAGTTTGGACTGGTCCGCAGTCTAGTGGTAACACTTCAGACTCATAAATGGAAGGTTGTGGGTTTGAATCCCAGCAGAGCACAAAAAGTATACGCAACTAAGCTACACATATAGTGTAACGTCTTGCCTGTGTTATCCCCGAAGGGGTCGCATGTGGTGATTCGGGACATATTTATTTTTAGGGGTAAGGGGGCCGGTTTCACACCAACCACTTTCAGTTGCAGTGGGGGTTTTCTGTGCTGGTTCTCGTTTCTTGTGAAGTCTGAATACTTACACCTTGCCAGATGCAGACAGGAAGTTGCACTATATGTGTAGCTTAGTTTAGTTGAGTTGAGTACCTACAAATTTGAACACATTTCCAGGAAATCATCACAACGGAAACACCGCAGAGCTTGACTCCAACATTGTGCTGAACCTGACTCCCATGGATAACAATAACACTTCAGGCTCCGCTGTCTGCAGCATGAGCACCTTCAAGAGCATCCTGTCTCCTTCATCAGCAGGACCTGCAGCCCCCCTGCCTCCAAGAACTGACGGAGGAGCTTTCGTCCGGGCACCAAGACCTACTCCTCCCAATACCCTCAATCTGGTGTCCAGTACTGTAAGTTTATTGTGTTTTATTTTATAAATTTGTAACGAGGAACACAATTCAGTAACCTATTTTTGCCCGGGCTGGAAGTCTCTTCACACAAGTAATTCTTACCTACCCCTTGGACCGGTCCGTAGTCCGTAGTGGCAACACTTCGGACTCGTAAATGGAAGGTTGTGGATTCTGATCCCGGCGGAGCACAAAAAATATACCATTTATGTGCTCTGCGCTGAGTTGAAAAATTCATAAACCTTTACCAAAGACCGGTCACTGAAAGGTCCATCCAACCTTACAACAACTGGGTCTTGCTTGAGAATTGGCGCTTTCTACAGCGACGACCAAGCTCGCAGAGGGCTCTTGAGGTGTGATACACACAAAAACAGCGCTCACCAAATAAATCATCCTAATATTATTATTATTATTATCGGTAATGTTTGTATGAAAACCTGTCAATCCAAGATGGCCGAAACTGAACAGCTGATTAGTCTTTATACAAATATTACCGATATTCGGTAGGTTAGAATTACCGTGGTGACGAGACTTCCAGCCCTGGACAGAAACAGATAGCAATGTTGTCAAATAATGCATCATTTTTTTTATATTTTTATGAATTATTAATTAATTAACAATTACTCAATGACATCTGTTGAACGAAGGTCAAAGCCATCGACTCAAACCAGTGTTGCTTTTATTTCATATACCGTCGGCAAAATCACTGTCTTTACCCGCTTGGCCGCAGCACCAACTATAACAATAGTCCATTCTTTTAATGCTAAATGCTATAGTTAATCTTTTGAATTAAGCCTATTTATTGATTTTTTCAAAAAACATGACAATTAAAATCTGTGCTTAGTTTTTTTTAAACTCAAGTCATGTAAATGTCTGTAAATAAAATAATTAACTGCTTAAAATATATCTACTTTTAACTTTGTAACCATTTCTCATTTAAAGAAATTAATACCCCACAATAATCTACATCTACTTATACTCTCTATTGGCTCGGCACAATAAAAATATCCCTTTGTCTATGTGACGTCATCCATTGTAAATGAAAAATTGATTTCAGATAATCAGGGAATTTTTCTGTTTTACAATATTGTAAAACATATGCATTTGACAGTTATGCCACAGTAAGTAAATGCAGTATGTTGCACTGTACCCTTAGTACGAGTTGCAAAACTTGAGTAATGTAAAGTTTACGGCAATTATTACTTAAAGAGTTATTTCCCCCAAAATCTGCCATTTTTGTTTGTTTGAACTTGATTTTCTACATTCATCACTGTAACTCTTTTGCTAAGACTATAAAGTGTTATAGTCTTAAAAACAAAAACGGCAGATTTTGGGAGAAATCACTCTTTAATATTTTCCGTAGACTTTATTTTTCTCAAGTTTTGCAACTCGTACTAAGGGTACTGTAGTGTATTTTCAAACTACCTACATAATTTTGTACTGAAGTTCTGAATCTGTCCTACCTCTAGCCTGGCCAAGGGACATAAAATTATTCCCCTCATTTTAAATGTGCCAGAGTCCATAATATATTTTATATTTTACTTACCTACTCAAAAAAGGCAAAGTAAATTGTGAATATTGTTACATAAGACTAATACAACAATACAGGGGTGAACATTCCATAGACGTATTCCATTTAGAACATTCCATAGATAAAGAAGCAACATAACATGCTGAGACTCTGACTGGAGAGTTGCTTGCTGGGATCTGTTGCCGCGGTCTATCGGAACTCGAACTTCTGAATGTTGGCTCATGTCTAGAATTGGCTTCTTCAGTTTAAGAATGATGTGATATATGCATAACTGTTCTCTGAAGTGGTTGGCGTAAGGCCGGCCCCCTTACTTGTAAAAATAAATAGGTTCAACTCGCCACATGCGAGGACCCCTTCAGGGATAACGCGGCAAGTAGTTACACTATATGTGTAGCTCAATTGCGTTGCAACATCCCCTTACTCAAAAGCCCATTGCAGAACTAGGTGAAATATCCGGAAGCTCCAGCTCTGATAAACCACGGCAGGACATCACGAAAAGCAACTCTCCCGCGTGAACCGTCAGGGGTATGAGTGTAAAACTCTATTTGTACTGAATAGCTGAATAATAAATACTAGTGGTTTTAGGTTCAATCATTTCTTTAACAGATATCCATTTCAATGACTTGAAGCGCTATTCTGCTAAATTCCTTACACTTTGGATATGCATACAAATCAGAGCTTACTAGCGCTCGCGAAAGAACTCCATAGATAAAAATAACAGTAGGTACACCTTATTTTTGGACACAAATCGCCAGCTCGTCGCCTTAATGTTGTATAGAATTGAGCAAAATATCTCTTCTGATAATAACTTTTGATGAAAACTTATCTCTATGAAATGCTCACGCCTGTTTTAATGTCACAGCACTAACAAATCAATGTCATTAACCAAAGCCTTGTATATTGCAGGCGCACATAACCCGCTCAAGTCCTACTCCCTTACAAACCCCAAATATTCATTCAATCTCTGGATCCCAATTAAACCAAGCGTCCCATTCAAACCCTGGATCCCATTCAACCCCCGGATCCTGCAAGAACCTTCCACCTCCTCCTCCACCCCGCTGGGCCAAACCTCTCCACTACACCCCGACCCCTTCCAACCCTCCGAATGAAGAGGTGCAAGCTTTCTCTCCGTGTGGACTCTCCAAATCCCAGTTGGGCCCTGCCAACATAACCGTCACTACCACAGTTACGTTCAGCGTAAATAACCAACACAGCGCGGTTACGCACAGCCAGGAAGGGTCGGTGGCTTCGCCGTGTGGGCACGAGGACAGCATCAAGAGCGGGGGATCCGTCAAGAGTCACAATAACAGCTTTGACGGCGGAAATTCCGTTTCTTCTAACAATGCCTCACAGGTGATTAAAGTAATCATTAGCCATGCCATACTAGAACTAGATTATCGCCATGATTGCATAGAACTCAAATATTTGAGGTAAAGAGATGAAATTATTTGTTGCATCTGTATTGGATTAAATTATACTCAAACTTGTGGATTTTACCCATAAGTTTGACATCCATGTATCCATACATAAATATATACTAACCTCTAATTATTTGGTTAAAATTAATATGGTTTTAACAATAGTTTAGTGACTTAAAACTAAGCACTGTAAACAAATTAATGAAGATTGTGTTACTATCCTTGTTTAATTTACATTTGACTGAATTAATGTTTAAATAACACAAAGATCTTCACTTTCAAAAACACTTTATGGTTATAACTTCTATGAAAAGAAGAAAATACAACATCTGAGTTATTTCACTTCAACTACTGAAACACCGTTATTTGCTAGGAATAATTGTGTGTATGTGTGTATCATTTTACTAAGTACCCATTTAATTTAATTTAATATTGAGTAATGGCAAAAACCTTTAAATTATGGTTTTTAATAATATTGAGGGCTAAAAACTTTAAAATTTGTACATTGATTTAGTAAGTAGCTTAATATTTGGGAATTACTTAATTTCAACTTTGTTCGCTAATCTATTTTAAAATTGCATCTAAAATACTTACCAACTTGTATTGTTGAAAATTTTACAATGGTAAATTTAATAACTTTGTGAGTAAGATGTTTAACAATTCTTCCATCATAAATGCCTGTTGATGTTTTGGTTCATATTGGTTTTAATGCATGCATATAGTTTTGTGTGACAACTTTGATTCAACCTTTTCAGACATCTTCAAAGCGCCTCTCCCCTGAAGGAGAATGCCACAACAACCTGCCATCATCAGGAAGTCTGCGACGAAGACAAAGTAACGATCCGTCTTCCGATGTAACCTCGCCAATCAGCCAAAACAACACATTCTCACCAGAACCAATCGGAAGCTTCAACCCAAAAGGAACTGTGTTCTCTCCGACGAATCAAGTCGCGTCACCAAACTCTGCCACGAGTGGGATCTTTTCACCGAGTCAGATAAATTCTCCGCTTTCCAACGCCACAATATCATCAAAGAGCGGGATCTTTTCTCCTGCAAGCCAAGTCACGAGTCCTGCGTTGAATAAAAGCGAGCTTTTTTCACCCATCAGTCGCAGTTCACCCATTTCAGCTAAGAGCTCTGTATTCTCACCGGTTTCCAATCAAGGAAGCTTCAATAATAGTTCGGCTTTCAATTCGCCGCTCATCGGAAAGGATCGCGACAGGATCTTGTCTCCGAACACGAATACAGTCAGTTCAACGCCTTCCGGAAGGTCGAGGAGAAGCAAGCACTCTATGAGAAAAGAATCCAGGCATTACCAGGCAAGAATACCTCTATTTTACTTTGTTTATTTTTGGTTTTGAATGCGAGTAAGCATGATAAGATAATGTCTAAATAATCTTGATTGAGAATGCATTATAATTTTACTAATTTGGTTACTAACAGCTTGAAGAAAACTCTTTACAAAAAAATTGAATTTAATGAAAGATGACTAAGTAATAGAAAAAATGTGACATCACATGGATGGATCGCTAGTGAAAAGGCAAACAAATATTGTTTAATTGGTTGCTAAGGGTCCTAGATACATAGGCTTGCGACGTTTGCACAAACACAATAAATTCTGATTTCAAATTATGTGAACGTACGCGATACCCAAACTTTGAGTGTACCATTCTGCTACATCCAGTATCGTGTATGGGCTTGAGAAAAAATAATATATTTGAAAATTACAACCCGCCTGGCGTCCGCCTGAGTTCCAAAGTCACATCTTTACAACTCTAGACAAGTTAGTTCATCAATGGCAGGCTAAGCAGTCGTTTTTTTTTTGTTTGACGTTTCGTAATTTTTCATACATACTCTTCAAAAGTCAGAGGTACGTACATAGTGGTTTCGAAACCTGATTAATTTTTGCCTATATCTCGGAAAGAAACCGGAAGGTAGGGGGGTTAAGATTTAGTCTTCAAAACTTTTAACAAAGTGATGTACTATTTTTAGGAGAGCGACATATTGGAGTCTCCAGGCATCTATTACCGCAGCTCCCTGGGAGACAAGGCGTCTGATTACGAGGACATATGGGGACCTGAGCAGCAGCTGCAGAGGCAGGAGGCGCAGCTGAGCCAGCATTCCACCTTCAGGCCACTGCCAGAACATCAGGGATCCGGGATCCTCAATAGCAAGAGGCCTGATCTTCTACCAGATACGCTACGTGAGATATTCTATTTTCTTCTTTGCTAGCTTTCTTTATTTGCTGTGTATGTTCGTTGACTTATAGGTTGGTATGCGGCTGATCACCCATGCTGTAGACAATGGTTCACTTTGCCAATGTCATCCCTGTTTCAGGGAAGATTGGCAAGAGTTGCAGGATGTATGTTCATTTGAAATTTGGGTTTTTATACTGTAAGTCCACATGCGGCATGTTTAAGCGCAAACTTGTACGTGTCTGCTTGTGAAAATGCATATAATGTGAATCCTTAATGTTACATATCTTTGCAACCTAGATTAGATTAGATTAGCTTTCTTTAAGAAGTCTTCTTCAATTTTTCACCATATCTTTTTTATCCCGAGCAATTCAAATTCATTGCTTTCCCTTTACCTGAGCAATTTAAAAAAATGTCATATAACGGAAAGTGAAAGTTTAAACTTTCTTACATTTTTTTTGTTTACAGCCAAAGTAACATCAAACAATGGCAACACGGTAAAAGCCAATTCCCCAACAACCATAGACAACGATTCAGACAAAGAGCATCATCAACAGATGGCAACCAAGTTGGCAGCGCAACAAAAGATGGCTCTTCAAAACATGCACGGCTCCAGCGACCAAATCAACATGATCATAGCCACCACAAACAGCAAAGGAGAAACAGTCGCTAAAAGGCCGGACAAGCTAAACCTAACGAGGAACGCTAACGAGCAAATGGCACTTGACACCAGCGAGCGATTAAAGTGCAAAGAGGTGACTGTCATAACGAGGAGCGATGAGGAGATAGAGCGGGATAACTTGAAGCAGAATATGAGTACGGATGAGTGCTCGTTGCTGACGAGTGACTTTTGTACGAGTGCTGACGATGAACTGCAAAGTGACAAGCAAGGAAGTCCGTTTTATGCTGATCCAGTGGATGCCATCAAAGAGGTAACTCAACGTCATTCATTCACAATTAGCATTTAAGAATATTTGTGATGCATTCGTAAAGTTATGAAAAAAAATCTTACCTAGTCATGTTTTGTCCATGGTATCTTTGTGAACAGTATTCATTTAATATTATTTATTACATTTGAAATTATTATTACATATATTAACTTGTCAGAAAGCTAAGGCTCAATCCCCACTAAGGGTGCCAGAAATGATTTCCCATGTTAGTGCTTATTTCAAACCCAAAATAAAAATACCGCCAAGGTTAACTTAAGTCTTCACGAGAAATGAGAAGCAGTTCGCCTTTGGAGCTGGGATACTCACTCTTCGAGTAACGCCGTCCCCCTTACCTGTGAAAATAAATATGATCTTCCATCTCTCTATCTCAGTCCAACTATCCCAAAAGTAGTTTACTTTATATACATAGTTGGATAATTTGTTTTCTTTTGGGCGCCGTTTAGTGGCTCCGGCTACCCCAAGGGCGCCCATCCTTTACTTGCTTCCTGGAAAACATGTAACTCTTCAACTTCTTCTTGAAGCGTTCTTCACCGGTCTCCATCCTCAGCTTCAGAGGTAGCTGGTTCCAGCACAATGGTCCTGCTGAGCCAAACGCCCTAACCTTTGGGGGATAACACTTTTTGGTTAGATGTAATGTCTCTGTATTGATATTTGTGTTGTAAAATTGCAGGTGGTGTCTCCGCTGGTGTCTTGTCCCCGCCGTCGTGTGCCCCGCGCCCCGGGCAGTGTGGGGCCCGCACAGAGGTACTCGGAGCCCCCGACACACGCCCACCCCTACCACCCCCTCAGGAACATGCACAGCATAGAGGAGCTATCACGTAAGCCATTCTATCATTCAATTCCATAAATCAGCATGAAATTGTTTCCTAAAGGTCACAAATTACTTGACGACCCCTGCAGAAAAACACGGAGAGGAGTAGTGCCCTTGGATGTTGCCATTTGAAAGCACAAACATAGTCTAACTTACGCTAAAAAGAAAAACCCTCGACAGGCTTAGGGTGGCGTGACTGGATGCAGCAAAACCTGAAAAAGAAATCCATACAAAAAAAGTCAATAGGTCGAAAACAAAAAAAATATGACATAAAATTATGAATGTATAAATAAATAAATAAGCCGCCAACATTACAAATCCATATTACAGACTCTCAATCAATTTATCTCTCATTTACTTCCAGCATCGTCTCCCAACACCTCCAGCTCGGTGGACAACCTCTCTGCTTTGAAATCCGGCAGACCTCGCGGCAAGGCAGTGCAGCCGCCCAGGATAAAGCCGTCTCCGCCCAAGCAGGATCCCACGTGGACCGTGGACTCGAGCTGGGAGTTCATCAGCAAGGGAGAGGCGGCTAGAGAGGAAGGCAGCGGCCAGGGCGGGGCCTTCCCCTCGCTGGCTGAGCAGCAGTCTAGACTGGAAGCGGCTGTGACACACGAAGACACCCTGACTATTCATCAGGTCCTCGCTAAACGGTAAACTGAATATGTATTTTTTTGTAAGTAATTTGGGTAGGGAATATAATTTCGAGCAGTCCATTCAAGATCTTGTATGTTAATTCTGGCGTCGAGATTAGCAATTTCAGCCAGTGAGATTTTGAAAATATTGTAATGAGCGTATGGTAGTATTAGTGCATACTTACATGATTGTAATCACGCTGGTAGAACAACGCTTTGGAATCATCCACTATGCTCGAGAAATCAAGAACAGTCGAGAAACGTCCGTATGAGCGTATATAAATGTCAGCCACAATTGAGTGCAGGCCAAAGAGTCCATTAAAACAGTGAACCAAGAAGTCGAAAGCAAGAGCTAGAAATCAGTACATGGTAAATTATGAACCAAACCGAGTAAGATAAATAATTGCAGATAATGAAAAGAGAATCCCTTCTAAAATCATAATAATTTTTTAAAACCTTTAAATCGCCAAACAAAATTCAAAGAATAGTGATAACATTTTTTATGCAATATCAAAAACAGCTTTCATTTTTAATTTCAGCACTGATCACAAATACTCATAAATGATTCATGAGCATATACAGAAAATCTCAGTCAAAATAAAAGATGTGAATGGTGTGTGAATTGTAAAGGATAACATATCTTTGCTCAAATATAACTTACATTAAATATTATATGGAATGATTTGAACTTCCTCATGTTGGTATTGTCAGCCAAGGGACACCAGTGTCTCTATTTCACTTATTTATGGGCTAATAAAATAAATATTAAATCAATCAATGATTGTTCTTTAAACTTTCTCAACCAGAAAATGACATTTTTGCTGTGTTTGTCTTCTTTTTCTTTGTGGCAATTGTTTTTGAAAATATAATTTCCCCATTTTTTTTTTTTTTGTTAGGTTGATTATTTTACTTAAAAGGTACCTACCGAAATTTCTTTTTGGTGACAAAATAATATAGGCATGCAGCCTAAATTAAAAAACAAGAAAAGACTAATGAGTCAAGTTAGCATTTGTATTCATGTCACCATAGACTGTCAAGGTCAAAAATTATGGAGGTTAAATGAAGTATTTTGAATACTTTACACAACATATCTTCAGATAATATGTATTTTAAATCATTTTATGTTTAAATGATAAGTTTCTTTACATTTTTATTCACTTTTCACGTATGTATTTTTAATCAAAAAAATTATAAAGTAAATTTGACACTTCCTCTTTTGTTTGAAGCCCTTGAATGCACATGATTTGAAATTGAGCGGGAATTTTGAACAATTACAAAGTGCTGAAAAAATTAAACAGACCTCAAAAATAATTTTAGGAAAGGTTTTTTTTTTATTATTTATGTTAAATGATGTACATCGATTTTTGTTGATTTGTCAACTTATTTGTTTCTAGATTTCCGGAGCTGAATCTTTCTCCCTATCCCACATTACTGAGGGAAACCGGAGACTCGGACTCAGCAGTGGATCCTGCTGAAGAGAATAAAGGCTGTCGCATGTCCAGCTATGATAATGTGGAAGCACGACTGGCTGTCAGCTCACAGGTATTGTTAAATCCAACATTTATTTGGGACACATCGACCGGTCCGTAGTCCAGGTGGTAACACTTCGGACTCGTAACTGGAAGGTTGTGAGTTCGAATCCCGGCGGAGAACAAAAATATAACATTTTTATTTTCAAATTTGCTCTTTGTGGGTTGAAAAATTCACAAACATTTACCAAAGGCCGGTCATCAAAAGGTCCATCCAGCCTTACAACAACTGGGTCTTGCTTAAGAATTGGCGCTTTCTACAGCGACGACCAAGCTCTCAGAGGGCTCTTGAGGTGTGATACACACAAAAACAGCGCTCACCAGATAAATCAGCCTATATTTTTTTTTTTTTTTTTAACATTTACCTTTGTATACCTACTATATAGCCCTATGTGGAAGGCGACGCTATGGTTGAAGGGACAAGGCGATGGCGTGTTTGAAACAAAAACAGTGCTGGTTTAAGACTTGTCAGACTCCTTGACGATAGCGTTGACCCTGAGTAAACAGATAAAATTGGGTAATAATTAAGTAATAATGCATTACATAAAATTTATGAATAAATAATTGATACTAATGTTTTTGGCCATGCAAAAATATGCTGGTGAATGATTACCATATTTTAGGAATATTTTTTTACAAGAGATGTCCTGAGTCGTGGTTATGGCAAGTTTTTAAATACTGAGTAATCGCCACTCCCTATGGCGAGTACCAAACAATTCTGCTTTAAAAAAATAGAATACAAATATATATTTCTGTGCCACTAACAAATAAATGATAAGTAAGTTCAAGACTACCCAGCTACAAGCGTTATTTCATTATTTGAACACATAATAGCACAATCTCAAATGAACGTAAGTCCTGGTACTCTTGCCGACCTTCCCTGAAACAGGGGTGACATTGGCCAAGTGAACATTTTTCACCAACATTTAAGTCAAGGAACCAAAATTATACAATATTATGAAATTATTGTATAATCAGACAATTGTTAGGTTTAGGTTGGAATTACTTTTTTTTTTATAAAAATAGATTTGTGGAAAGGAATGCAGTCCACCAACCTATTTTGCCTGACCAGTTGTCTTCATGCGAAAGCAGAAGCTTGTGTGCATGCAACGGCATCTGTTGAATCAGGGTCGAAGTTATCGTTGCGGGATTCGAACCAGCGTTATCCGGTTCCAAATAACCTGTCTTGATCCCCGCGGCCATAAGACCAACAAAACTTACTTGACATATTTACAATAATAATAACAGCAGTACAGTGTAGAGAGGGTGTCTCCTGAAGATGTTAGCTACGTCGCTAACGAAATGTCGAGAATAATGTAAGTTTTCTTATAATGGTTCGTCTAATATCCACTTAATAAATTGTAACTGTGTAGTTATTATTATTGTAAATAATCAGACCATTGTTTGTTATTTATTTTTTAGGCGAGTGATGATGGAACAGTGTTCAACGAGCCGTGGGACAGCTCCAACTGGGACAGCCTGCTGCCTCCCAGCACAGATGAGCCGCTGTCACTTCACTCTTCACTCAACAACTTCAATCCTGTAAGTTATCATCTTCTCGATGGTTCTATACTCCAAGTAAAAGACATTACTCAAATTCCCCTCGATTGTGTAAACAGAAACATGTCTAAGATTTATCCTCCCTACCTTCAGGTCATTTTCTGAGAAATAGGCAAAAAATAATCAGGTTTCGAAACCACAATGTACGTATCCCTGACTTTTGAAGAGTATGTATGAAAAATTACAAAGCGTTGAACGAATAACCGATCGCTTAGCCTGCTCTTGAGGAACTAACTTGTCTAGACTTGTAATGATGTGACTTTGGAACTCACCTATCTTACTGTGGATTTTCCCCCTGTCCTCCGTCTCTCAAAGTTTGTCTGAACAGTACTTTTTCAGGCTCTATAGTCCGTTTGCAAGCAATTAGATTTGAATTGTATCATGGATTAATTTTGAACTTATTTTCCAGGATGAAGATGAGACTTCTGTGTGCCGAGAGACTTCCGCTACTCCTTCAGTCGCTGAGCAGCCACTGCGCCTCGCCACCATCTCCCGAGCTAAGAGCTTCAGGGACAGGATGGACCCATTACTCGGTGAGTCCACATCATCCGGCATTTCTAATCAAGAGGACTGTAACTGTAACTGTACCTCTGTCGCCATTCCGATAAGGGTGGCCAGAGCCTCTGCAGAGCTGCCTTAATTTTTTCCTATCCTGACATGCCTCTTTCAACTCATGCATTTTCTTCTTTTACGCTCACTTTGTTTATCCCATTCTTTCACAATCTCCTCAATCTGATCACTCCATACTTTTCTCGGTCATCCCTTCCCTCTTTTTCCTTTTACACTTCCTTTGTATACATACTTTGTCAGTCAATATAAGAGGAGGTAGAGTATTTTTTAAAACTGATGTTAACATATTGTTATTTTACAGATTTTAAATTACATTTATAATAAGGTCCTCACATGGCATAGACAAAATTGTGTTGTCACCCAGTCGAGTTGCTAGGGAAAAAGCAAAAAAATATCTTGTTATTGGTTGCTAAGGACGGCAGTCCCATATACCTACAAGGCTGACGTTTGCTCGCCGAGAAAAAAGATCCTGATTCCAAAATGTTTGTAGTCCATAAACTTAAAAATATAAAAGTGTAAGGGTTTGTGTATTGACATTGTGAAGATTTATTTTCAAAATAATAATGTAAAAATTAAAGGAAGTTTTTCTAGACGATGTAAATTAAATATACTCTTCCGATGCAAGACGAAACGTTATGGAAGAGCTTACATTATTCTCGTTGTTTTGCTGACATTGTGACGCGTCGTAGCCGAAGTCCTCTGATGACTTAACGATTAATGATGAGCTATTATTATTATTAAAACAGACTAATTTACATATTTTAAATTACAAATGATAAGAGAGCTCTGTTTTTGTGTGTGTCACACCTCAAGGGCCATCTCTGATCATGGATAAGACTTTCTAAAACGGTGTCCGCGAAATACACCCACAGATTTGCACTTCTTCACTCCGGGTGGCAGTCTGTTCCACTCCACTGGACCCGCAACACGGAAAGCGCGGTCTCCGAAATTTTTATCAATCTGACGGCGCGGCTAAACCAAATAAACTGCTCCATCGCCTGCGGATCTGAGTGTTTGCCTCCTTACACCCATTTCAACAGGCAAAATCATGTCAGTCAGATAAGGTGGAGCCAAGCCATTAATGGCTTTATATACCATCACACATACACGGTAGACCACCCTCTCCGGGAAACGAAGCCAATGTAGTGTTTTTAACAGCGGAGTGATGTGAGCGAATTTGGGTTTCCCGAATATGAGTCTTGCTGCCGAATTCAACACAGATTGAAAGCGGTTGAACTGCTTCTTTGGCTGACCACTATAAAGCGTTGAGCAATAGTCAATCCGAGACATCACAAACGCGCCCACTTGGGTCTAGACCGCATCTGACGGTAGACAGCTATATATTAGTTATAAATTTATTTTATATTCTGACTTACAATCAGTTAATCATCAAGAAAAACAATGTGTAATAACCCATAGTATCTCTCATTACTTTGATTAACTGCTTCTTTCATGTAGCTTGTTTTATTCATGTTTTTACTGATGGATTAGTGAAATTATGTGTGCAAATCTGGGCTGAAGTCTCATCACCACGGTTATTCTTACCTACCTAATCAGAAGACTAATCAGCTGTTCACTTGCGGCATCTTGGATTGACAGGTCGTCATACAAATATTAATGATATTCGGCTGACGACTCTGGAGGAAATGAAAGAAGTATGTAAAGATAGAAAGAATGTAATGTTGGCGGCTAGGGTTTATTAAATTGGGATTTGTTTTCTGTTTTGGTTTTGATGTCCATACGCGTTTTTATTTATTGATTTAAAATAATGTAATTTGTCGTGTACTTATAGGTTCGTATGCGGCTGACCACCCATGCTGTAAAAATGGTTCACTTTACCAATGTCACCCCTGTTTCAGAGAAGGACGGCAAGAGTTGCAGGGTGTAAGTCCATTTGAGATTTGGTTTTTGTTTTGTAGGTTCACATGCTGCATGTGCAAGCGCAAACTTGTACGCGTCTGCTTGTGAGAATGCATAGAATGTGAATCTCCAATGTAACATACCTTTGCAACTTAGATTAGATTAGATTTGGTAGGTAAGAATAACTGTGGTGATGAGACTTCCAGGCCTGGTCGATACCTCAGCTGGTAGAGCGCTTATGTTGAATTCCAGAGAGCTGCAGTTTGATGTCAGTGTCAGAAATGATTTCGCTTTTCTTTGATTCTCATATTGAATTTATCTACCAATACTTTGTCCTCATTAATTACTACTACCTACAGCTTTTATTTACATTCGGGTGATTCTGTTAGACTGCATGTGTTTCACAGATGATCTCAGTGTTTATTATATTTCAAAACCTTATCAAATTCATGCAAGCAATCACTCATTTCATAAAACGCAGTAATAAAAGCTAACATTAGAAAAATGTGGTGCAACAATTACTCATTTTGATTGTGCTATTCACACAAAATATCAAATATCTGGTTAGAATGATTTTTTGAAAGCACATGTAAAAAATGGTTCACTTTGCCAATGTCACCTCTGTTTCAGGGAAGGTCGGCAAGAGTTGCAGGGCTTATGTTCATTTGAGATTGGGTTTTTTTTATATTGTAGGTCCACATGCGGCATGTGTGAGCGCAAAATTATGCGTGTCTGCTTGTGGGAATGCATTTAATATGCATCTCAAATGATACATATCTTTGCATCTTAGATTTAGATTAGATTTAGACATAATATAAACCATTGTTTCAGGAAAACTTAAGCTGCAGGATTTAAGTTAATTTGAGGTTTTGCTCTTATTTTGCGACATGCAAAATGTGTGAAGTGCAACCTACATCGATAATCTAAGTTGCAAAGATATATCATTTGAGATTCATATTAAATGCATTTCCACAAGCAGACATGTATGTATAAGTTCGCGCTTACACATGCCACAGCCCACATGTGAACCTACAACATAAAAACCCAAATCTCAAATGTACACACCCTGCAACTATTTCCGTCCTTCCCTGAACCAGGGGGGACATTGGCAAGGTGAACCATTTTTACAGCATGGCTGGTCAGTTTCATACCAACCTGTAAATCAAGGAAATATAATAAAATAATTCAGAAATATATTTTTGCAGTAAGTAACTGTAATTCTGTAACTTATTGCTTAAAGGTAGCTAGAGGATCTGCAGATTTTCCTGTATTTCTTCTTATCCTTACATGCCTCTTTCAATTCAGTCATATCCATCACCTTTTCCATACATTTCCTTCTTTTACATTTTTATCATTCACTCTTTACATTCCATTCTTTCACCTATTCCTTACTTTCAATAGCCTTACTTTTCTTGGTCGTCTCACCCCTTTTTCCTTTCACATTTCCTCTGTTCACACACTTTGTCCTGGCACATATTTTACATATTTAATTTCTTCCTCCGCTTACATTTTCCTCTCTTTATGCTTCACCTATACTGTACCGGATCTTACTGGAACTATTCAAACATTGCGGTGCAAGTACACAAGATGCTGTTATCTGAGAAATAAATGTTTGGTATTGTCTACTGACATACTCATCCAGCCTATTGCATACAGAACAAACTGACAAGAACTGGTATTGGTGAAAGTAAACAATGACTTTTTACAATGAAAGTCTAAAAGTCAATGGCGATGTAGTGATCATTTGAAGGGAATATCCAGAGTCATAATAAAAGGAGAGCTTGTATGAAGAAGGGCATGACTCTGGAGGAAATGAAAGAAGTATGTAAGGACAGAAAGAAATGGTGGTTTATCTGTAATATTGGCGGCTAGGACTAGGGTTTTTAAAATTAGAATTTGGTATTCTGTATTTGTTTTGATATGTATGCATATTATTATATGTGATTAAAAAAATGTAACTTGTTGTATATTATATTCCTTGACTTATAGGTTGGTATGTGGCTGACCACCCATGCTTATAGAAAATGTTCACTTTGCCAATGTCACCCCTGTTTCAGGGAAGGTCAGCATGAGTTGCAGGGTGTATGTTCATTTGATTTGGGTTTTATGTTGTAGGTTCACATACGGCATGTACATGAAATACATTCCCACATACAGGCACATGTATATATATATATATACAAGGATAATTTATGTATAAGGTACCTACACATAATAAAAGAGCGCCGTTTTTGTGTGTGTCAAACCAAAATGCATCTTTAGTGCTCCTTTAAAGACACCAACAGCTTCTGCCTTAGGTTCAGGTAGGTTAAGGTAGGTTCGCGCCTAGACATTCTGCATGTGTGCATACAAATAAAAAAAAGCTTACATGAACATAAAATTTGCAACTCCTGCCGCATTTCCCTGAAACCAGGGTGGCATTAGAAAAAGTGAACCAATTTTACAAGCACGAGGGGTCAGCTTTACATCAACCTGCAGTCAAGAAGATTTTTTTTTTTCATTATGCGAGCCATTTTTTTCCATCATGTTCCGAATAATCTAAGTTGCGATTCTGGTGAAACACAGATTGCATGGCAGATGTTCGAGGTCACACGTGTTGATTGCTGACCCAGAAGGGTTTAATAACCATTCTGGAAATCTGACATCTTATCTCAACTGGCATAGGTGCGATTATTTTATATTCCGCTTGTAACGTAAACAAATATACAAGATGGCGACCGTTGAGTTATAATATAGACGAGTATAAACTAACTTACTGCATTGATACATACTATCTACCACTTTAGTCTCAGTCCTGTCAAACGTTGCAGTTGTGTAGTCATATTACAGAACATGTTTTTACGTGTCAAATTTTAAGTTTTCTTGCTTTATCCATTTTGTGTTTTGACACCCAATTACAACACATGCCATAATCTAATCTAATCTAAGTTGCAAATATATGTAACATTAATGATTCACATTGTATGCATTTTCACAAGCAGACACGTATAAGTTCGCGCTTAAAAAATCCGCATGTAAACCCACAATATAAAAACATGAATCGAACATACACCCTGCAACTCCTGCCGACCTTCTCTGAAACAGGGGTGACGTTGGCAAAGTGAAACATTTTCTACAGCATGGGTGGTCTGCCGCATACCATAATGTCTTAAAAATAATGCCTTTTTACTTTAAAATTAGTCAATTTATCGATCACAAGATTTATACCGCATACGTCTATGTTCGGACTGCTCCGGGCATAGTACGCACGCGACAATGCTGCCACCTTTCTAGAAACATTTTTACATTGACCCGAGTTTTTTTATACACATGGAAATGCAACTGTGAAGTTCTTTGTTCTCTTTCTTACTAATGACCATTTTTGTAAGTAAGTTGAAACAGATATGTAATGTCTTTTTTAATTAAAATAATTTCCAGTCCACAGATATGATAAGTCAATTATGGTGACACTCACGATGTACTCCAAGTATGAAAGTTCCGTAGCGTTTATCTAAAAATATAAAGAAAGTAAAACAGCGCCTCTAGGGGGTGTTTTAGATTCGATACATTTTTAGTAAAGTGCGTTTAATGAAAGTTTTATACTTGAAATTATTGGTCACACTTCACGAATAATAAGCGTGTAAAGTTAATTCTAATGCGTAGTGTAGCCGTCATTTTTAAGACCGGCAACAAAGGTTCATCCTGCTTTATTAACAGTGGGTCTAGTCCTATCGATAGCTCAGCTGTTAAAGTGCTTGCATTCGCTCGCATGAACCCGGGTTCAAATCCCACCGAGGGTGTCAGAAATGACTTTTCTCTTTCGGTGTTTATTTCAAACCCCAAAATAAAATACCGGCAAGGTTTACTCAGCCTTCACAAGAAATGAGTACCAGCCCCCTCGGGATTTGGAAAACCAACACTTCAACTGAAGTGGTTGGCGTAAAGCCGCCCCCTTACCTATAAAAAAATAGGTTCCATTCGCCACATGCGAAACCCTTCGGCGATAATGCGGCAAGAAGTTACAATATATGTGTCCCAGTCATAGCCGCCAACATTACAGATCAACCGCCATTTCCTTCTGTCCTTACATACTTCTTTCATTTTATTCAGAATTATAACCTTCTTGATACAATCTCTCATTTTATTATAATTCCACTCCATCGGTCCCGCAAACCGGCAAGCGCGATCCCCAAAATAAGTGCGTATTTGACGGCGAGGCTGCATCAACCTGACAGCACCACACCCCGCTGACCTAAGTGTCCGCCCCCTCACACTCACCTCAACGGGAGAAAACATGTCTGCCAGATATGATGGAGCCAAACCATTTAGGGCTTAAAATACCATCAAACACACACGGTAGACCACCCTCTCAGGAAAACGAAGCCAATGTAGTTCTTTCAACAGCGGAGTGATGTGAGAGAATTTGGACATCCCGAAGATCAGTCTTGCGGCCGCATTCAGAACAGACTTCAGTTGCTTTTTTGACTGGTCGTCGGCCGATATTCCATTCATTCGCTATTTCAGAAATTTGGTCCATCCATGCCTCTCTCGGTCTTCTGCTTCTCTACATGTTTCTTTAATGTCTGTATATCTTCGCAAATTAGATTATTTATTACAGTACCCTTAGTACGAGTTGCAAAACTTGAGTAATGTAAAGTTTACTGCAATTAATTATTAAAGAGTAATTTCCCCCAAAATCTGCCGTTTTTGTTTGTTTGAACTTGATTTTCTTCATCACAGTAACTCTTGCTAGACCATAAAGTGTAAGAAACAAAAACGGCAGATTTTAGGATAAATCACTCTTTACTTTTTTCCGTAAACTTTACTTTTCTCAAGTTTTGCAACTCGTACTAAGGGTACGATCTGGAATCCATTTTTATTTACTTTATATTGTAGGTCCACATGCTGCATGTATTAGCGCGAAATTATGCGTGTCTGCTTCTGAGAATGCATTTAATATGAATCTCAAATGATACATATCTTTGCAGCTTAGATTTAGATTTAGATTAGATGGAGGCTGCCACAAGGCTAAGGAAGTTTTTGATTCTGCAGAGCCCATTATTTATTTATGTTAATTCCATAATATTTTTCTATTGAAACTAGGTTTACGCTAATTATTTTATAGCTTACATATTGCACACGCCTTGGGGTCATGTTTTTACTAAAGATTCTAGTCTCTTTCAATTCGAGTATAAAACTTAACTTGTCTTCAGTAAGCCACGACGTTTTACCAAAAATGTTCTAAAACTAAAACACTCGTTAGGAGCATTGTTTAAGCTACCATATATATTATGATTGAGCTGAAACGTCAGTTTTTAACTTCAGCTGCAGGATTTTAGTCTCATTGCAATTTGTTTTCAATTGAAAACCTGATAGAAGCAGATTGTTAGAGTGATCTGCGAATAAGCAAAACAGACTGACGCTTGATTGAAATTTGTATCATGACTGTAGCGATGCAATTTCTTGAGGTTTTATCCTCGAAAAGGTAGAATTGGAATGTGGAACTGCGTGGCCAAATCCCTCTCAACATCAAAAAAAATTCTAGGCTGTATTTATGGCCAAATAAAAGACGTGAAGATAAATCTAAATAATTGCTGATTTACTGATTTGGTAAATCGTGGATTAAACATTTTATTGGGTGTAACTTCTCATAGTAAATGAACTAATTACAAAATTACAAGAAAATATTCATGATAGACTTCAAAACTACAGGATTGTCACACTTTTTTAGTGTTTTCTTCCGTAGAAAATAGGGAAAAAGGTACGTTCATCTGAGAAAGCCACGTTACCTTAATATATCCCCTTTGAGGTATCAGATCTAAATCAGAGGTATTAGATCTAATCTAATCTAAGTTGCAAAGATATGTAGCATTAGGGATTCACATTACATGCATTCTCAGAAGCAGAAACGTACAAGTTTGCGCTTGCACATGCCGCATGTGAACCTACAACATAAAACCAAACCTCAAATGGACATACAACCCTCGACTCCTGCCGACCTTCCCTGAAACAGGGGTGAAATTGGCAAAGTGAACCATTTTCAACAGCAGGGGTGGTCAGCCGCATACCAACCTATAAGTCAAATCGATATGGCAAAAAATATAATACTCTGAGCTAAACTATAAGAGTGAAAAAAAAAAATAATACTGAGGCATGTGCAAGCACAAACTTGTGCATGTCTGGTTGTGAGAATGCATGTACTGTGAATCTCCAATGTAACGTATCTTTGCAACTTAGATTAGATTAGAAACGACTTGTACTAAGCCGTTGATTTGGTTTGATTACCAAAAGTTGGAAGATTGCATTGCCTGAATCATATCCAGCGAATGAACCATCGGAGTCTGGAAAAGATGGTTGAAGTGGAAGTCCCAGAACCCCCAGAACAGTGAGAAAACCAGAGCAAGTTGGCTAAAGGGGAAAGGCAGCGCTGATGATGATGATGATGATGAGTTGATGATTTCTTTATAGCGCCGTTTCGTGATGTAGTCACTCCAAGGGCGCTGGTGCAAACGATGCCAGAAATTTGCCTGTCTTCAGTGCATTCCGGAACTTTCCATGGTCCTCTAGCTCTCTCACATGATGTGGCAGGTGGTTCCAGGCCAGAGGGCCAGCAACTGCAAATGTACGCTCTCCAAACATTGTGTTAACTCTTCTTATAGGTTCTTCAATCCTTGATTTGGCTCCAGTCTCAGCTGAGCGCAGTGTTAGGCTTTTTTTGCCGAGGGTGACTGGTTTGATTAAATCAGCGAGATATTTGGGTGTTTTTCCAAATAAAGCTTTGTGGACCATCGTGCACACTTTGAACTCGATGCGCTCCGGTATACGGAGCCAGTGAAGCTTCTGGAGAAGAGGACTGCACTGCTGACTGCAGTTAATCAATGTGGCTCAGGCTATTATGGCAATGATGGATTTGAGACATTAAAATTTGAAATGACTTGAAGAATCTACAGATAGACAATGGCGACGCATCAAAATATACGTAGATATCTTTGGTTTTGTTTGATTATAAAACACAATATTTATTTTTTAAGTGCCCACAATCTGGAAATGTGAGCAAAGGTCATAGGTCAGGCTTTATGTGACACACTGAGTGCATTTAACAAATTGATTACCGCTTGTGAGTTGTGACAGATTACAAAATGTCGCCAAACCACAGACGCTTCGACATTTATGTATCTAATATAATCTAATCTAAGCTGCAAGGATATATATCATTTAAGATTTATATCAAATGCATTCCCACAAGCAGACATGTATAATTTTGCGCTAACACATGCTGCAAGTGGACCTACATTATAAAAACCCATCTCAAATGAACATAAGCCCTGCAACTCTTGCCGTCCTTCCCTGAGACAGGGGTGACATTGGCAAAGTGAACCATTTTTCACAGTATGGGTGGTCAGCCGCATACCAACCTATAAGTCAAGGAACATACATGACAAATTACATTTTTAAAATCACTAAATTATAATATGTATGGACATCGAAAACTAACAGAAAACAAATTTTAATTTTAAAAACCCTAGCCGCCAACATCACAGATTAACCGCCATTTCTTTCTGTCCTTACACACTTCTTTCATTTCCTCCAGAGTCATAACCTTCTTCATACAGGCTCTCCTTTTATTATGACTCTTATAATACCTCAATGCAAATATTTATATGTCTTAAATATTAGTTGCTTAGATTTATACTTAATGCATGCTCACAAGCAGTCGCGGATTAAGACCACTGGGGGCCCGATGCGGGGAACGGTCAGAGGGCCTCCAACAACCCCATCAAACAGGTCTCCCAAAAAAGTATAACTTTTGAGAGACCTGTTCTGAAGGTCTATTTGGCTCCTCTTATTTGTGAAAAATTATAGGTTCTTCTCTTGCAAGAGTCACTGCTCCTGAGGATTCCTTTTTGAGGCGAAAATATTCGAGCCAAAAAATAAAAATAAATTTTAAAACAATTTAAAATTTACGTTATTTGTAAAAATAAATAACGTTGTAACCATTCTGCTCTTGAAGATGCCTCATTAGGCGAAAATATTCGAGCATAAACAAATAAAATAAAGTGAATTCAAACAATGTTTTACCATTTATATTTTAAAATATTTATAAATAACGTTGATTTTATTACTGAATAGTGATCGCGTCTTTAGGACAAAACTGCGGGAAATTTTATTTCTAAAATTTGCTCACATTCAGATAAAGTTTATTTTGATTACTGGATATCCAAAATTTTCGAAAATTGAAAAGTAACGAAACAGCTTTTTAAAAAACGTATTTCATTTTGAGGTTTGTACCAATCTGTACACAATATCGTTCCTATTAAAAATATTGAAACACACAATTTTTTATTTCCGCTTACAATTTGGGAAAGTAAAAAACTCTTTTTAGACGTTACCGATATGTGAACTAAGTCAAATTATAAATTAAATTGTTGGTAATTCACTAGGAAACGCAATACATTCTATAATAATCTATAATCTATAATCTAAGTTGCAAGCATATATTCATTTAAAGCTCTCAGATGTATGCCCACAAACAAACACGTGTAGTTCGCGCTTACAAATGCTGAATGTGTACTTACAAATAAAATCCAAACTCAAATGAACATAAGCCCTGCAACTCCTGCCGACATTCCCTGAAACAGGGGTGACATTGGCAAAGTGAACCATTTTTTACAGTATGGGTGGTCAGCCTCATACCAACCTATAAGTCAAGGAATACGAGTAATAAATGACATTTAAGTTTACAAAAAAAAAAAAAACAACAAAACCTTAAAAATAAATCTATACAAAAAAAGTCAAAAATTTCTTATGCAAAAAAATGTAGCAAACTAATAAACCAACATTACAAATCAGCATTGCAGATTAGCCGCCACTTCTTCCTGTCCTTGCATACTTCTTTCATTTCATCCAGAGTCATAACCTTTTTCATACAAGCTCTCCTTTTATTATGACTCTGGATATTCCATTCACTCGCTATTTCGAAAATTTGGTCCATCCATACCTTTCTCGGTCTTCCTCTTCCACGACATCCATCTATTCTAGCAACATATACTTTCTTCGTCAATCTTTCATCACTCATTCTCTCCATGTGCCCGAACCATCTTAACATACTTCTTTTAATCTTCACTTTCACACTTTCCCTTACACCACATTCCTCTCTTACAAAATCATTCCTCACCCTGTCACTTCGTTTTTTCCCAATCATACTTCTTAGATAGTCCATTTCTACTGTATGGACTTTACATATTTCCCTTTCACTCACCGTCCAGGCTTCACTTCCATACATCAAGGTGGGCACTAGTATACCACCGTGCACCGCCAATCTAACATTTTTTGAGAGATTTTGGTTCCTGGCGATGCAAGCGGTCGCACCCAGTACACACCTGCCTTTCATTATTCTTCTTTCAAATTCACCGGACATTCTTCCATCTTTTTCAAACTTACTTCCCAGATATACAAACTCATTTACGACATCAACATTCATTCCATTAATTTTAAATTCATAATTCATACTTTCATCATCTCTTTGAAAAATCAATACTTTCGTCTTACTTGCATTCAACTTCAAATGGTTACCTAACAAAGCTTCATTCAATCTAGAGAGCATTGTTTGCAATTCTACTGCTGAATCAGATACAAGAACTGCATCATCTGCATACAGTAGAACACTCACTTTGCTCTCTCCTATCATCAATCCACAATCATTAAGACTAGCATCTCTGACACACTTGTCCATGACTATGTTAAATAGCCATGGACTCATCACACATCCTTGCCTCACACCCTTATAAACTTCAAACCATTCACTATACTCACCATCAATACGAACACATGCCATACTATTTTCATAGTTCGCATGCACCGCATCTAGGAGAGCCCCATTTACTCCGTATGCTTTCAAAACATCCCAAAACATACCTCTGTCTACTGAGTCAAAAGCCTTTTCCAGATCTACAAAGGCTGTGAACAGCTTTCCCCTCACCGACAATTGTTTTTCAACAAGTTGTCGTAGAGTAAAAATCTGATCAACACAGCCCCTACCGGCCATAAAGCCGGACTGTATATCGGAAATCCTTTCACTAGTAGTCAGAATCACATTTTTTATGATCACCTTACAGAAAACTTTTCCTGGTATACTGAGTAGACTGATTGGTCTGAAGTTCTGACAGTCTTTTTTGTCCCCTTTACCTTTGTAAATGGGAACAATGACTGCCTTCCTCCAATCCATCGGTACTACTCCTGCATTCACACAAAGCTTACATAATTCGTACATCCAATCTATCACACATTCACCTCCTGCTTTCAACATTTCACCATTTATACCATCAAACCCAGCAGACTTCCCATTCTTCAGACGTGAAATAGACACTATCAATTCTTCTTTCAAAATCTTCAATTCATTCTCTTCATCTATCTGTTCATAAATTCTTCTTTCACCCTGACCAAAAATTTCTTGAAAATAGTTCTTCCATCTCTTGCATACTTCTTCATTCTCCCATACCATCTCACCGGCAGCACTTTTGACTCCTGGAGTGGTCAATGCAGAAGATTTATTTCTATCCGCATTGATCCACCTCCAAAATTCCTTCTTACTGTCGGTGAAACTTCTGTTAATCCTTTCATCAATCTTTTTTTGTTCATTCATCTTGCTTTCATAAATTATAGTCTTCGCCATTCTCTTAGCTATCTTATATTCGTCTTCTAGCTTTCTATCATTTCTATCATTCAGCCAATTTTCATAACACTTCTTCTTAACTTTCACAGCTTCTTTTACTCTATCATTCCACCAGGCATCTCCTTTCAATCTTCCACCTTTCGTTACCCCACATGCTTTTTTAGCGCATTCAGTCATTCCTTCTTTCAGATCTTTCCACATACTTTCAATATCTTTTCCACACACACTCTTCTCAAGTTCACTCACACTTAAAATTTTGTGGAGCTCTGATACATACTTCTCTTTCACATTTTCTTCATTCAACCTTTCTACTTTTATTCTAGGCAATCTTACTTGCCTCTTGCGTTTCTTCTTTCTTACTTCACCAATCATTATTTTAGCACATAAGAGATAGTGGTCACTGCCTATTTCAGGCCCCCGGTAGACACGGCTATCTCTTACGGCTCCTCTCAATCTTTCATCCACACAGATGTAGTCAATGATTGTGCGACTTCCCACAATCTGCCTCGTGTACAGATGCACATCCTTATGCCGAAACCAAGTATTCGATGCAAAAAGACTGTGCTCCGCACACAAAGCAATCAGATGTCGCCCATTATCATTGACTACACCTCTCCCACCAGGACCAATTATTTTCAAACATTCATCCCTCTGTGCACCTATCCATCCATTCATATCACCTAAAATTACAATGTTTTCATTATTCTTCCTTTCATGCACAACCGCATTCAATTCATTCCAAAAACTCATTCTCACCTCCATACACTCTGAATCAACAGGAGCATAACAGGCAACCAAGAAAAGTCTCAAACTGTTAATTTTGAATTTGACAACCAAAATCCTAGGAGAAATTCTTCGATAACCTGTTATACATCCTTTTACACACTCACTCACAATCACACCTACACCTTGCCTTTCATTCCCATCTTCCACACCTGACCAAATATACAATTCACCGTTCACTAATACTTTCTCACCATTCCCTTTCATTTTTGTTTCAGTCACACCCATTACTTTTATTCGTTTCTCTTTCATTACATTCATAATTTCTTTCTCCTTGCAATCATTCATCTTCCTTACATTCCATGTCCCGAAAACCCATTCATTCTTTCTATGAAAATTAGTGGCGGCATTTCCACAACGTGCACGTACAAAATTATTGTGAGTGGCCATTTCTACATAACAAAATTTGAAAAACTAAAGTTAGTAAATGTAGTACACAGAAAAAAAATAAAAATATATAGCTAACAAACATAAAATTGAAACAGAAAAAAGTTAAAAGTAAAGTTAAAAAAGTTAAAAGTAAGGTTAGTAAATATACAAAGAAAAAAAATATATATTTATAAATAGTTAAAAAAACAAATATATTGTCCATATAAAAGTCCACACGTTTATATACTATTCAATACGTTTTATTTAAAAAATACAAAATTTGAGCTGCAAAGGTATTTTAACATTTAAATTTCATATTAAATGAATGCTCACAAACAGACACGTGTAAGTTCACGCTTACAAATGCTGCATATGTACTTAGAAATTAAAATCCAAACCGCAAAAATGAACATAAACCCTGCAACTTTTACCGACCTTCCCTGAAACGTAGGTGACATTGGCAATGTGAACCAATTTTTTTACAGTATGGGTGGTCAGCCTCATACCAACTTATACGTCAAGGAATCACCATAATCATTATTGGTACAACCACCCGGGATGAGTCTTGGCCTCTTTGATTAATCTCTGCCAGCACTATCTATCCAACATCTTTCGCGTTGTTCTTAATTTTCTCAAAAAATAATTAAATATGTCATATTTTTTGTTTTCTCTTCACATTTTCACAGCAAGAGAGTCTAATTTCGTTTTGCAAAATTTAAAAACAAATCACACTGGTTATATCTAGTTTACAAATTCTATCACCAACCCAATAAAACTGGTTAATTGCTATCACAACTCATGATTACATCACGGAACGAGATTCGCCCGGCTCCGTGGTCCAGTGGTAACTGAGGCCAAACACTAGTGACTGAGTTCGAATCCCAGCAGTGCATTGTAAATGTTGACAAATGTTTTTAGATTCGGTTTCTGACCTATGACAATATTGTTTCTAACGTGCGATTGTGTAGTTAATTATTATTTCGTGGATGTAGTGGAAACGTCACGAATGCTACAGTTATTTAATATTTTCATTTAAGGATTGATTCTTTTTTAGTTTTTTTGCTTCTTCTTCTCTTTTTTCTGTTTCTAACGTGCGAACTTTTCTCTTGCATGCTTTATTTTTATATTTTCTCATATGTTTTTTGCTTTCTTGTTTCTGTGTATTTTGCTTAGTTTTTTCTCATGTACCTATGCGTTCTTTTTTATATTTTCTCACATGTATTTTGCTTTCCCTGTATTATTATTTTTTTTTTTTCTTTTCTTTAACTCATTATTCTTATTTGCATACACACAAGCTTCTGCTTTCGTATGAAGACAACTGGCCAGGCAAAATATGTTGGTGAATTGCATTCCTCTTCACAAATATATATATTTTTTAATGTGTAGCTTCACCAGGTAAAGGAGAGTTCAGACATCGCAGCTGTTCCTATTTTAACTGATGATTTCATTTTAAATCATTATACTGAACTTAAGTTTATAAACATTATCCAGTTGTTTCATGTATAAGTATTCTTGAATTTTATCAGTTCAGCATTCATACAAATTGTAAACACATAATAGCTGTGAACTAGCATTGATCACTCGTCTGGACAAGAAAAAATCTTAGCTTAGATAGCTAAGTATGTATGTATGATTTGTGACTTTTTAGCAGTATTGAATTATGGATTTCTTTTACTGATAGGTTTGTATTGTTATGATTTTACTGGAGCTATTTTTTTTAATCAAACTGCAATTATTTATTTTAAGAGAATTCAAACTTATACTACAGAATGTGTACTTACAAATAAAATCAAAACCTCAAATGCCCTGCAGTTTTTGCCGACCTTCCCTGACACAGAGGTCTATAATCTATGTTGCAAAGATATATAAAGATTCAAAGCTCATATACAATGCATGCCCACAAACAAATTTTGCCTGTAACTTTTGACCACCTTCCCTGGAACAGGGGCTTAATCTAATCTAATCTAAGCTGCAAAGATATATATATCATTTGAGATTTATATTAAATGCATTCCCACAAGCAGACATTTATAATTTCGCGCTAACACATGCCGCATGTGGACCTTCAATATAAAAACCCAATCTCAAATGAACATACACCCTGCAACTCTTGCCGACCTTCCCTGGAACAGGGGTGACATTGGCAAAGTGAACCATTTTCTACAGCATGGGTGGTCAGCCGCATACTAACCGATAAGTCAACGAACACACATAACAAATACTTGTACAACATATCGGCAACTTAGATTATGGATTAAGATCATGTCCAGACGATGTATAAACTTAGATAGATGCATCTGAAGTACTGACATGCCGCTCTTATCGTCCGCAACTGGCCAATTTTAATTAAACACATTGTTGTCTAAACTTTTCTTTATCGTTTGCATTTATTCAATTAATTGGCGGCCGCCATCTTTGTCCCGGTATATTATTTATTTATTTATTTTAGCGAGGGGGCACGCGGTGTTTACTTTATTTTGTATTTTTCAAGTCCGGTCGATAGCTCATTTGGAAGAATGCTTGCATTCCATGCCAGGGCTGGAAGTCTCATCACCACGGTAGATCTTACCTACCAGATATCGGAAATATTTGTATGAAGACCTGTCAATCCAAGATGACCGCAAGTGAACAGCTGATCAGCCTTCATACAAATATTACCAATATTCGTTAGGTTAGAATTACCGTGGTGATGAGACTTCCAGCCCTGAGTGCAAAACGCAACGTAACGCAATTAAGCTACACATATAGTGAAACTTCTTGCCTGCGTTATCCCCGAAAGGGTCGCATGTGGCGATTCTGGACCTGTTTATTTTTACGGGGAAGGGGGCCGGCCTCACACCATCCACTTTCAGTTGAAGTGGGGGTTTCCCAGCTCTCGGGGGGTTGGTTCTCATTTCTTGTGAAGGCTGAGTACACCTTGGGATCGAACCCTTGCTCTCGGCATGGAATGTAAGCATTCTACCAATTGAGCTATCGACCTTTTTACGAGCTTTTTTCGTCGTCGCTACAAACCGCCAATTCTCAAACAAGATCCAGTTGCTGGCTGGATGGACATTTTGGCTAGGATTCTATCCCCACCAAGTTTTTGGAAATGATTTCCCGTTTCTGCGTTTCTTTAAAACCCAAAATAAAATACCGGCAAGATTTAGTCAGTCTTCATAAGAAGTGAAAACCAGCCCTCTCGGGAGCTGGGAAAACCCACTTCAAGTGAAGTTAACCCCCCCCCCCCCCTTACCTTGTTGAGATAGATTTGAGGCGCCGGACGCTCAGATCTGCGGGGTATTGGGTGGTTGACTCAGTCCAGGTTTGCTGGCCCAATGGGGTGGAACAGACTACCATATAATGCGAGGAAGGTAAAAACTGTTGGTATCTTTGAAGGAGCACTAAAGGCGCACATTTATAAAAGATCTTATCCGTGTTTTGAGAGGGCCCCTAAGATGTGACACACACAAAAACTGCGTTTTTAAATTATATACACCTTCCAAAGAAATTATCCTTGTATATAAATATACATATATACTTGTAAAAATAAATAAATTGTACACGCCATATGCGGTCTCTGCGGGGACAACTCGGTAAGAAGTTACGCTATATGTGCAGCTTAGCTGTGTTTGTGTGCAATAACCTTTACCCTGAAGACGTTTAATTTCAGTTTATACTTTTAAAAACTTTTATAGTCAGAAAAATGTTATTTAAATCTATTTACGTTTTCGAAAATTCGGTATTTCCGTGGTAGAAAATGTGTACGTGCAAGGTTAAATGTAATCAAAAAAATATTTTATTATTTAATAGTAATTTATTATGTAAAAAACTATTATGCTATTAGTAACAATATTTAGTAATATCATGTAATTATTCAACTGTCATAATTGATATTACTTATGTATGTACATCAAAAAACAAACAATAAAAAAAAACTGTTAACCTCTTGGCCGTGAACTGAACGAAAAGCCTAAGATAAATTATTATTTTTTAATTTATATTAAACTTATAAAAATTCAACTCTCAAATCGACAACATGCATTTACAGAAATTTACAGAAAACGTGTAGATAACCCTCAATATGGATCGTGTGCAGTACGATGTTGATCGGATTACGACAAGATTTCTGTTGCATTTTTCTTTCATTAGCATCAGGATACAAAGAGAATTCGTTCTGCCATTTTTATTGCCGTATTAAATATATGAATGCAGTGCAAATTTTTATGTATTTTTAAGTGTAAATCTATTCGCACAGTTAAAGTCAATTGTATTATTTAAAAATTCAATAGGATAAAACAGAGTTTTAATTCACTTTTTTTTTTCATTTCTTTTTTTTATTTTAACAATTATGCTTCTGAAGATGCCTTGTTAGGCGAAAACGTTTGAGCAAAAAAAAAAAAAAGTGAATTAAAACTCTGTTTTATCCTATTGAATTTTTACATAAAGCATATTTTTTTCATTACTTCTCCATTTTCCTTCTTTTACCGTGTAAAGCCGTTACCTGTGGAACTAATTAATATAAAGTTGTTCTACCGACATACCCAAACGGCGTAGTGAAGCACGCCGGGTTCTGGTAGTCAAAAATGTTTCTTACGTAGTAATGTGTACTTTGACGAGGCGTATATTTTTTTGATTAAATTTTAATAAACATTTTTTTTATTAATGACATTAAATTAATTAATTGAGATAATGAAACTAACAAAGTGTGAATTTATTAATCTGCAATGACGCATTTTAATTATTCGCATCGGAGAATATATTTACGGAAGTTGTTGGTATTATCTGAGTTTAATTTTGAATTATTTTAACACCTTTGTTTTAGCGCGTCATTTTAAACTAATAAATAATATAAATTTAATTAAAGGCATTAATTAAGTCCTTTGAAATGAGATGGAGTTCTAGAAAGAGAAGCAGTCGTTAACCAAGTGCGTTTGTTACCAAAATGGCAACGCAACTAAGCTACACATACAGTGTAACTTTTTGCCGCGTTATCCCCGCAGGGATCGCATGTGGCGAGTTGAACCTATTTGTTTTTACAGGTAAGGGAGCCGGCCTTACGCCAACCACTTCAATTGAAGTGGGGGTTTCCCAGCTCCTGAGAGGGCTGGTACTCATTTCTTGTGAAGGCTGAGTAAACTTTGCCGGTATTTTATTTTGGGGTTTGAAATAAATACCGAAACGGGAAATCATTTCTGACACCCTCGGCGGGGTTCGAACCCGAGCTCACCGCATGGAATGCAAGCACTGTATCAACTGAGCTATCGACCGGAAATGGAAAAAGTTTATTTGCCATTGCCCATTGTTCTAATGTAACGGAGTTCTGGAAACAAATTCAAAGTGATATTGAAATTCGCTTTGTATGTCTATGTATGTAGGTTTTTGAGTTGTAAAATTTACTATCCAACTACTGAACACAGAGAATAAAAACGATTGGATGCCACTTCTGACCATTTTACATATTTTTAGTTAATCTTCCAATAAAATAGTCCGGTCGATAGCTCAGTTGGTAGAGTGCTTGCATTCCATGTCGAGAGCTCAGGTTCGAATCGCACCGAGGATGTCAGAAATAATTTCCCGATTCTGTGTTCATTTCAAATCCAAAATAAAATACCGAAAAGGCTTACTCAGCATTCACAAGAAATGACTATCAGTCCCCACGGGAGTTTCTAAGCCCCCACTTCAACTGAAGTGGAAGGCGTAGGCTGGCACTCCCTTATCTGTAAAAATAGGCTCCACTCGCCACAAGAGACGCCTTCAGGGAGACCGCGGCAAGAAGTTACGCTAAATGTGTAGCTTACCCTCGTCACGTGGTCACGAATCTTTTCGTGTAAGATGTCGGTGCAATACATTACATTGTACTCGGGGTGATGTCAATCTGTCATAGTCATCTAAATGAGAAAACATATCTACAACTTCTCAAACATAATTTGGAATACTCGACGACTTTTTTTTATTTTTTAGTTTACATTCAATCTGTTTTGGGATAGCACTTCTACAACATATGCAAATAAAATTTGGAGTGATCGATGACTTCTTAGCTTAGTTAGAATTAACACTTAGAGCCCGTTCCCACTTGTCGGGTGTCGGATCCGTATATTCATCGGAGGTTCCAGTGGCAGAACATTATCGGCCTGATTCATTAGATTGGTTGAACCCAAAACCAGAGATAAACCAGCTTATTAGTATGGGAAATCTGACTTTATACTGGTTTAAAAATTAAAACCTTTTTATGAATAAGGAGGTAAGTGTGGAGCTATTCACACTTGTCGGAAACCGATTTTGTCCGAAATGCCCTGCAAATGGACTCTCCGATGAATATGTGGATCCGACACCCAACAAGTGGGAACGAGCTCTTTGGGTAGTTCGTCATCAAAAGGAGGGCATCCATGACAGCTAACAAATAACAACGATTGTAAATAAAACCCTGTTGCAATTGAATATCAACGTCTGGATATATTCCCAATTTGTCATTGAACGGATGATGTAATTGCAACAATCATTGCAACAGACGTCTTCCAACATTTATTATCTCTTTGTATTTATCAAATTTGATTGATATTTTGTTAAATAAATCATAAAAGTTACTGAGTTATTCGCATACAATTGGATGATTAAATAAGGTATACAGATGACATCTTACTGTTTATTTTAAACGCTATGTGGTCTTATGACCAGATAGGATTTATATCCACCTTCATTTTTCGGTTATTTATCTCTTGGATAAATCAATTTTCTTCTTCTTGGTCTAGAGGCAGTGTCATTTGTCTCTGCTGGTCGCCATCCTCTTGTAAAGACAGTGCCTTGTTGTGCTAGACATTTGTCTCTGCTGGTTGCCATCCTCTTGTAAAGGCAGTGCCTTGTTGTGCTAGCCATTTATCTCTGCTGATCGCCATCCTCTTGTAAAGGCAGTGCCCTGTTGTGCTAGCCATTTGTCTCTGCTGGTCGCCATCCTCTTGTAAAGACAGTGCCTTGTTGTGCTAGCCATTTGTCTCTGCTGATCGCCATCCTCTTGTAAAGGCAGTGCCTTGTTGTGCTAGCCATTTGTCTCTGCTGGTTGCCATCCTCTTGTAAAGGCAGTGCCTTGTTGTGCTAGCCATTTATCTCTGCTGATCGCCATCCTCTTGTAAAGGCAGTGCCCTGTTGTGCTAGCCATTTGTCTCTGCTGGTCGCCATCCTCTTGTAAAGGCAGTGCCTTGTTGTGCTAGCCATTTATCTCTGCTGATCGCCATCCTCTTGTAAAGGCAGTGCCTTGTTGTGCTAGCCATTTGTCTCTGCTGATCACCATCCTCTTGTTAAGACAGTGCCTTGTTGTGCTAGCCATTAATTGTCTCTGCTGGTCGCCATCCTCTTGTAAAGACAGTGCCTTGTTGTGCTAGCCATTAATTGTCTCTGCTGGTCGCCATCCTCTTGTAAAGGCAGTGCCTTGTTGTGCTAGCCATTTGTCTCTGCTGGTCGCCATCCTTTTGTAAAGGCGGTGCCTTGTTGTGCTAGTCATTTGTCTCTGCTGGTCGCCATCCTCTTGTAAAGGCAGTGCCTCGTTGGTCTAGCCATTTGTGTCTGCTGGTCGCCATCCTATTGAGTTGTGAATAGGAGGCAACACCCATGAGCCCTTTGAAATCCTGGCAGTATGAAAGTCTTAGGCGACCTCTGGTTCGTGGTCTGATTGTCAACAACATTAGGGATGATGCTATGTCTGATGGAGTGCACTATGAGTTCGGTGTTCCTCCCTTATATGACTTATTAGCCCTCTTCTCTCTCCTAGGTCTTGCAAAACTCTCTCTATGGATTTACTTCAAACCCATGACTTCTTGTTTATATTTTGTAATCTGCATCTCAAATGCTTACATGCGTCCTTTTCACTTTTTGGAAGGTCCAGAAGCGCTATTCTGCTAGCGAGAGAGCGATTTGTGTCCAAAAATAAGGGGTACTGGGATTTTTTATCTATGGAGTTCTTTCGCAAGCGCTAGCAAGCTCCGACTTGGATTGATATCCAAAGTGTAAGGAATTTTACACAATAGTGTTTCAGGTTTCGCACTCTTTAATAACGTCTTTTAACGACTCATAAAATCAAAGTTTTCTGATAAAATTACACATTTTTTTACAACGAAATTTACTATATTTATCCTTTTTATTAGCAATGCTTTTCACTGTTGACATGTGTTTTGTGTCACTATCACTTTTCGCCATAATGAAATGTGAAACGATTAAACAACATTATCCCACACTTCCTGTTACGATACGAATGTAGAGAAATTATTGAAACAAATTTCATCATTCTATTGATATAAAAATGTAAATATTTATTTAATACAATAAATATGAAATCTATATGATGGCTTATTTAAATTTTTCTGAAAGTAAAATTTTAATATTATATAATATACTCATATCGGCTCAGAATATCCTGATTAACATGAACCCGTGATATCAGTAATTTATTTGTGAATTATTTTGGTTTTTGATTGCAGATTCGTGTTTTATTTTTATTTTTGTAATATACTATGTAAAGCCCCTCTCGTTGTTTAATATGAATAAATAAAATAATGGTGTAATCATTTAGTAGAAATCGAAAACTGAAACTGACTCTACCCTGAGTACGAATTGCAAAACTTGAGTAAAGTAAAGTTTACGGAAAGTATAGTAAGAGTGGTTTTCCCCAAAATCTACCGTATTTGTTTGTTTGAACTTGATTTTCTTCATCACTGTAACTCTTTTGCTAAGACCATAAAGTGAAAGAAACAAAAACGGCAGATTTTGGGGAAAATCACTCTTCAATACTTTCCGTAATCTTTACTTTACTCAAGTTTTGCAACTCGTACTAAGGGTACTGGACAGCACTGAGTAAGGATTTTTTCCAAAAAAAAAGACATTGTTTTTGAAAACTTATACATCAATACATCGTTTAAAAATGCCAAAAAATAACTAAAATGAAAATTTCAGTTACTCCTATGGCAAGGTGCATACTAGGGAAACATGCGGTTTGTTTGGTATTGTGTGTACCAATTAAAATTTCATAATTTATTACTATTTGATTTAGTTTTATTTACTTTTTAATACAATTTATTATATTTCTGTAGAAATCGAAGTGATAGATATATTGGCGAGCATATAAGTAAGAATTCAGAAATTTTATCGGTAGCTTTTATTCCAAAGCTATTCACATACAATTTACAAATGTAAAGAGCCGAAAACATTTTTAATGACATAAAATAGTCAAATTTTGAAATCCGCTTTCTATTTATTTTCTTTTGATTGCTTTTTTTTAATTTATATTACACATTATTTTCCTTGAAACTCTGAGGGATAGAGTTAGGAATGAATGGGTAAAAAGAGAATGTAATTTGAAAGATGTTGTGAAAGTTAAGGTACAAAAGAATGTGATGAGATGGTTTGGGCATGTGGAAAGAATGAATGATGATAGACTGACAAAGTATGTATACAAAGAAAGTGTGAAAGGAAAAAGAGGGAAGGGACGACCGAGAAAAGTATGGAGTGATCAGATTGAGGAGATTGTGAAAGAATGGGATATACAAAGTGAGCGTAAAAGAAGAAAATGCACGAAAAAGGTGATGGATATGAATGAATTGAAAGAGGTATGTAAGGATAGGAAAAAATGGAGAAACTCTGCAGAGGCTCTGGCCACCCCTAGCGGAATGGCGACAGAGTTACAGTAACAGTTACAGACTTATAGTTTTTTTTTTTTAAAAGCCTGTGCGGGAGACTCCCTAGATTCAAGAGACTCTAAGGGTCTATGACACTTGTTATAGTGCCGCAGAGGTGTTGGTGATGTGGCAGTTGCCCATGTCCAGTTGCACGGCCGTTAGCTGCGCAGTGCTGTGGTGTGTGTTGCGTTGCTTTGTTTTGAGACACTGAGAGGAAATGGCGATTGATATTGGATTTGAAAAGGGCTGACCACCCATACTGTAAAAAAATGTTCACTTTGCCAATGTCACCCCTGTTTCAGGGAAGGTTGGCAAGAGTTGCAGGGTTAATGTTCATTTGAGGCTTGGATTTAATTTATAAGTACACATTCAACATTTGTAAGCGCGAACTTCTGTTTGTGGGCATGCACTTGATATGAGCTTTAAATGTTAATATATCCATGCAACTTAGATTATAGATTATTATAGATTAGATTGCTTATGCCCGATTTCATATCTGGGGCATTAACTTCGTGGGGAAAAATACCACCTTCTTCTACGGGCTTAGATTCATAGGGCATACATACACGGGCATAGAAAAATTGACTTTAATCTGGATTAAAATGAAAACCTCAAAGCAAAGACAACACGACACCACGCAGCTAAAACCCTGCTACAAAGGATCAGGACATCAGTTGTCATCTCACCAATACCAGCACCTCTGTGGGACTTCAACAAATGTTATAGACCTCCAAATTACATAAAAGCTGGAGTTTCCCAAATAACGAAGAAAAAAAAGCACTGTCCATCACCTACATACTATTACAAACTTTGGAGCCCGATTGCGGGGCTTGCTTATGTGTGTGTGACCGCCTCTAGTATAGTATACTGTGAGTTTGGATGTGCGCATGTGCCCAGGCACGTAGTTGTTGGTATGCGTAGCTAGAATAGTATGAACAATACAGAAGTGTGTGGAGAGGTTCACTATAGAAGGGTCTGAAATATGCGAGAGGCGTCCGTTGAGACGCTATATATTTGGACAGCAATCGTGTGAGAGACCAGGTCGATTGAAACATTGAGCCGTAAAGTCGATAAGACAAGAGCTTGAAATCAGTAGAGACATTGTGGGCAATAAGTCTTGAAAATTAAATTGCAGTTTACTAAAATTATAGCAGTATGAAGAAGCGGAATAAAATTGTATTTGCTAAGAATTTCTAAGGCATGTGCATTATTGAAGAGAAACGCAATACTAGACGACTATTTCATCATCCACTAATTATCAAAATATTATGTTTAAACTGGGAGAAAAGTAACTAATTAAATAAGTACGTAAGGAACTAATATTTAAACTAAGTACCTACTTATGTAAAGTATCTAATATTTTATTTTACATAGACATAACTATATGCGTTCAACCCAAAACCAGAAGCGATATTCTGCTAAATTCCTTACGATAGCGGTTCGTGCCCAAAAATAAGGTGTACCTACTGTGATTTTTTTTTCTATGGAGTTCTTTGGCAAGCGCTAGTAAGCTCTGATTTGGATTGATATCCAAAGTGTAAGGAATTTAGCAAAGTAGCACTTCAGGCTTAAGCCTAAGAAAGCATTGAGTGGAACGTAGATTACAATTGAAAACCTATTTTGTATAGAAACCTTAAAAAAATGGTGGTTTATCTGCAATCTTGGCAGCTGAGGCTTTTTAAGTATAAAATGATTATTTCAATTGTTGTATTGTAAAGCTCCTTGACTGATAGGTTGGTATGAGGCTGACCCCCCGTGCTATAAAAATTGGTTCACTTTTGCCAATGCCACCCCAGTTTCAGGGAAAGGCGGCAGGAGTTGAAAGGTTTATGTTCATGTGAGGTTTTGTTTATTTGTATTCACACATGCAGAATGTGTAGGTGCGAGCCTGCATGTGTCTGTCTCTGGGAATGCATTTGATATGAGCCTCAAATTTTAACATATATTTGCAGCTTAGATTATGGATTTTTCATTTGTTCATTGTTTATAAACTTATGTTCATTAAAATTACTTATGGCTTATAAGTTAAATGAGGTTAACCACCGATACTGTAAGAATTGCTTCAATTACAATATGGATGGTCACAAACTAAGCTAAAGCTACACATATACTGTAAGTTCTTGCCGCGTTATTCCGTTATTCGAAGGGTTCGAATGCGGCGCGTGGAACCTATTTATTTTTACAGGTAAGGGGCCCGGCCTTACGCCAACCACTTCAGTTGAAGTGGTGGTTTCCCAGCTCCCGAAGGGACTGGTACTCATTTCTTGTGAAGGCTGAGTAAACCTTGCCGGTATTTTATTATGGGGTTTGAAATAAATACCGAAACGGGAAATCGTTTCTGGCACCCTCGGTGGGATTCGAACCCGAGCTCACGGGGTGGAATGCAAGCACTCTGCCGACTGAGCTATCGACCGGACTAGCTCAGTTGTCCGCGTCATAATAATTGAGAAAATCAAATAATTAATGATTGCTAGTCATGAATTAATATTCATGATTATCGTTTGCACTTCACCTCTCTACTTTTAATCCCAGTTAATTAATTATTGTTTTACAAATCCTACAATTCAATTAACGAAACAATATCAATTCATTTTGATTTATGTGCTCTTCTGTAAACGTGTGTATCCCAACATTGTAAATTATTTAATAATTTATTTAATGCTGCCCTTTTCGCCTAAAGGTGATATTCCATCGTAATCGTTACTAAGCTGCACATATAGTACCTACGTATTTGACTTCTTTCTGCATTATCCTTGAAGAGGAGGATTTGGCACAAATAATCTATTGAACATACCCTGCAACTCTTGCTGACCTTTCCTGAAACGGGGGTGACATTGGCAAAGTGAATTATTTTCTAAAGCATGGGTGGTCTGTCGCATACCAACGTATAGTCAGGGAACATACACAACAAATTATATTTTTTAAATCAACAAATAATAATATGTATGGACATCAAAACTAAAACATAATACAAAATTCTAGTTTAAAAACCCTAGTCCTAGCCGCCAACATTACAGATCAACCGCCATTTCTTTCTGTCCTTGCGTATTTCTTTAATTTCATCCAGAGTCATAACCTTTTTCATGCAAGCTCTTCTTTTATTATGACTGGATATCCCATTCATGTGCTATTTCAGAAATTTGATCCATCCATACCTTTCTCGTCCTTCCTATTTATTTGTACAGGTAAGGGGGGCGGCCTTACGCTAATCACTTCAGTTGAAGTTTGGGTTTCCCAGCTCCCGAGAGGGCTGGTACTCATTTCTTGTGAAGGCTGAGTAAACCTTGCCGGTACCTATTTTATTTTGAGTTTGAAATAAACACCGAAACGAGAAATCATTTCTGACACCCTCGGTGGGATTCGAACCTGAACTCTCGGCATGGAATGTAAGCACTCAACCAACTGTGCCATCGACCGGACATACATCATAACAAAAATAACCATTTATTCTCTTTTCCATGATTTAAACTAATATGTTTGTATGAGGTAAAAACTTACGAAATGATAGCCATTCTCTAAAAACTTGCCAGTTTATGCTCATATGTATATATATAGGAAAAAATGGAGGCAACTCTGCAGAGGCTCTGGCCACCCCTAGCGGAATGGCGACAGAGTTACAGTTACAGTTACCGAGCTCGTAAACACCTCTGCGGCACTACAAAATGAGTCATAGACCTCTAGAGTCTCTGAAATCTAGCGAGTGTCCCGCACAGGATTTTTTTTTAAAAACGCTGCGCTGTATAATGAATGGTTTTCCGGTATGCTGAACTGTGCACAGGGTCCAATGCGCAGTAAACTTTCCTCATGGATTATTGACATTCCATCTCCTACTATCACTATTAAGTTTCACATCGTATAATGAATTATTTAACACTAATTATTATTCATTATTATCGAATGTTTATTTGTAGCACGCGCCTCTTGTCTGACTACACCCCTGACCTCCGCGATAGTGCTGCCATATCAACAATAATTAGTAAAATCACTCGTCAATATTTTGTACGATTTTTTTGCATAATCGATTTTGTTTATTGTTGTTTTATATTTTTGCGACATTTCCTTAAGCCCCCCGCGGTCGACCACACAACATTTTAAATAGTCATGCAATCGACCATATTCATTCTATAATAATCTATAATCTAAGTTGCAAAGATATATTAAGCGCCCTGGGAGTGACTACATCACGAAACGGCGCTTTAAAGAAATCATCAACTCATCATCATCATCATCATTAACATTCAAAACTCATATCAAATACATACCCACAAACAAACACTTGTAAGTTCGCGCTTACAAATGCTGAATTTGTACTTACAAATTAAAATCCAAACCTCAAATGAACCCATCAACTTTTGCCGACCTTCCCTACAGGGGTGACATTGACAAAGCGAACCATTTTTTACAGTATGGGTGGTCAGCCTCGTACCAACCTATAAGGCAAGGAATAATGCTGGGTGACGACACCTATAAGTCAAGGAATGACATTACATTATTTAAATAAAATTCAGGCTTAAAACTGACTGTAAACGGGGCTGAAAATTAAAACCATTTTATTGTTGGATTTAGGTTGGACTTACGGTCGTTTGACGTATTTACAATAATTATAACTACACAGTTAAAATGTATTTATCGGATATTACACGATATAGTTGAGTTCATCCTCAGTCGTCGTGCAGAGAGGGTGTCTCCTGAAAACGTTAGCTACGTGGCTAACGAAACGTCGAGAATAATGTCAGTTCACTTATAACGGTTCGTGTAATATCCGATAAATAAATTTTAACTGCAGTTGTTATAATTATTGTAAATAGAACCATTTTATGACTAACGTAAATAACTGTAACTCGCCATTCGCTAGGCGTACCAGAGCCTCTGCAGAGTTGCTCTGTTTCTTCCTATCCCTGCATACGTCTTTCATTTCATTCAAATCCATCGCTTTTTCCTTTTTTATTTTCCGTTCACTCATTCTATTTGCTTTCTTTAAAGAATTCATACTGTTTATCCTAGTCTTTCACAATTTCATAAATCTGATCAACCGATAGGTATTTTTCTCGAGTTTCTCTAAAGGAAAAAATAGACTGCTTGTGGAGATAGATCATTACTGTAACTGTAACTGTAACTGTAACTCTGTCGCCATTCCGCTAGGGGTGGCCAGAGCCTCTGCAGAGTTGCCTCCATTTTTTCCTATCCTTACATACCTCTTTCAATTCATTCATATCCATCACCTTTTTCATGCATTTTCTTCTTTTACGCTCACTTTGTATATCCCATTCTTTCACAATCTCCTCAATCTGATCACTCCATACTTTTCTCGGTCGTCCCTTCCCTCTTTTTCCTTTCACACTTTCTTTGTATACATGCTTTGTCAGTCTATCATCATTCATTCTTTCCACATGCCCAAACCATCTCATCACATTCTTTTGTACCTTAACTTTCACATCCTCTTTCAAATTACATTCTTTTTTTACCCATTCATTCCTAACTCTATCCCTCAGAGTTTTTCCTGTCATGCTTCTCAAATGCTTCATTTCCACCGTACATACTTTACTCATTTCGCTATCGTTCACTGTCCATGCTTCACTTCCATACATCAAAGTCGGTAACAATATGCCATTAAAGTGGCTGATTTAACTAATGTGAAAATAGATAGAGCATTTTTTATAGCAAGCATATTCATAATTAGAACGACGTATGGATGCGTAGAATTATGTATCTGTGGATCTGTATATTGTTCTCGTATGTCTACCATGTTATATGTATTGTGACGTTTTGGTGTCTCACTGTCAGTCATGTATATATTTGTTAAATAAATAAATAAATAATGAGGTTGATGGTTCGCTTGTTTCAATACTCGTTCGAGAGAAAACCTTTTGAATGACCAAGAGTCATGAAACAGCGCCTTAAAAATACTAATTTCATCTAACTGATGTTAATTGGAATGGATTTGGCACAAAGTCCGTAGAAAACTAAATTGTGACGACACACGGCCAGATTGCTAGGAAAAAGCAAATAAAAAGCAATATTTTTTGTTGGTTGCTAAGGGCTTTAGTTAAATAGACGTGTGACATTTCTCCATTGAAAAAAACATTTGGTATATTTTCAAATTAGTGATGAGTCGGGCTAAAAGCTGTACGACTTTGAAACTGACATGGCAGCACTTTACATTTTCCCACCCTCTCTCCTTACAAATTTTCCCTTCCCCGCCCCACTTAAAATCCATCTCTTTCGCACATTCTCACTGAAAGCTACCGCCGCATTCTAAACAAACCAATCCAATACTCCATCTCTATCAGCGAGAGCAAGAGGGCTGCTAACTTTGACGCTGTCCCCCTCTCACTCGCATTGCTGCGAGCTAGAGCTGCATTCAAAACAAGCCGTGAACACGCTGGACAATCAGTACTTGCCGAGGAACAGCGTGGCTCGTGTCTAAATATCATCTGTCATACGCTGCACGTGGGCAATGTTGACATGTTGAATCACCGCGCGCATTCTACAAACAAAACTTTTACAGTGTTCCTAATTTGAAATCGACAAACAAAAACAATCGAGTGCTCTAAATTTAAATTTGACAATCGGAAGTTCTAAAAGAAAGTTCCATGTTACATTTTGAATTTGTCGAATAAAACAATACCGTGTTCTTATTTTGAATTTGACAATCGGAAGTTCTAAAAGAAAGTTCCATTTTATATTTTGAATTTATTCAACAAAACAATACCGTGTTCCTATTTTGAATTTGACAATCGGAAGTTCCAAGCGAAAGTTCCATGTTCTTATTTTGAATTAAACAAAACAATTCTTCTACCCGCAAATTTCAAACAATCCGAGTGTTTTTCTTTTCTTTTACAAGCTTTTTTGACTGAGGGATAATTTTGATCGTGCGTCCGTTATCCTTTGCCAAGTTTGAATGAGAAATTTTAGCTTCAAGACTTTTATACATGCGGGTAAAAACCGTTACGTCATCAATCACGATGTGGTTCAAAAGGACGTGCAAAGGTGGTGCAGGGAGCCAGGTGCGTGAGCTGAGGAGCCTCTCCGCCGGGCCTAGCGGACTATGCCAGCAAAACATGGACAAGCAAGCCGATCTCCTCCACAAGATCATAGACCCAGTCTTACCACAGGCCGCAGAAAGCGACCAATTCATTGTAAACGTCGCAAACATCTACGGAGACGACTGGGTAGTTGTGGACAGCATAAACGATCCCAGCTTCCCGCACGAAGACCCGGAAGTCTCGGTGATCAAAATTGAAGAGTTTGAGACTAGCTTTGAAGAGAATCTGTTCAGTTTCGCCAATGCTAAGTTGGGATTGAAATGCCATTCTGAATTGGAGGATGAGCACGCCAAGATGGTGGATAAAGCGTTTGAGAATATTTCTATGGAGGAGTATTTCGGTTTGTCTGATGATGAAGGGATAATTATAAGGTTTAACGTTGTGGAGTTTCGGCCTTTGGATGGGAAGAGGATGTTCACGGACGGGATTGAATATCAGGGCAGGAAGAAGGCGAAGAGCTCAGAGAAGTTGGGTGGAGTGACTGTTGGTGTTGAGGCGAAGGAATTTTCCAATGGAGGATTCTTGAAGGCGGTACGCTTCATCTGCAGATCTCTCAAGAGGTTCATGGAATGGGCAAATTGCTGCTACGTCGGTAAATAGACCATCATTCTTCTTCCGTAACAAATTATTTTACTTTGCGTATTCCTTGACTTATATAGGTTGGTATGGGGCTGACACCCATACTCTAAAAAATGGTTCACTTTACCAATGTCACCCCTGTGTCAGGGAAGGTCGGCAAAAGTTGCAGGGCTTATGTTCATTTGAGGTTTGGATTCTATTTGTAAGTAACGTACTACACGTGTTTGTTTGTGGGCATGCATTTGATATGAGCTATGTTGATATATATTTGCAACTTAGATTATACATTACAGACGTTGAAACTCACCCATGGCGTGCACCAAAATATATACAATCTAAAACAGCGCTTGCAGTGAGCGTTTTTGTTTCGATACATCTTTTGGTTTTGCTGAGTTTGAATGGAAAGTTGTAAATTTGGGATAGGTGATGCGTACACCTACCCACATAAATAAATTCATAAGAAAGTACATAAATTTATACAAGTCCATTTCCAACAATCAAAAAAATACTCCTCTTTTTTCAATATCTGAGATCAATGTCTTTGTTGTTTCAAAACCTTTCGTATTTGATTATGGATGCTTTAGCAACGTTGAAATATTTTTATCTCATTTTCGTCAAAAACCCTTGATTGCTATCTTTTAAATTATATGGCTCGTGTGCATGTATAGGAAAAGTTTAGGCAACTCTGCAGAGGCTCTGTCCATCCCTACTGGAATGGTGACATAATTAATTAATACTATCTAAAACTGGATGCGGATCGCTCAGGATAGAAACGAATGGAAAATGCGAGAGGAGGCGTACGTCCAGGAGTGGACGATCAATACAGGCTGAAGAAGAAGTATATATCTATACTATGGTATGCGGCTGACCACCTATGCCGTAGAAAATGGTTCACTTTGTCGATATCACCCCTGTTTCAGGGAAGGTCGGCAGGAGTTGCAGGGTGTATGCTCATTTGAGCTTTGGTTTTCATGCGCAACCGCGAACTTGTACGTGTCTGCTTGTGAGAATGCATGTAATGTAAATCCCCAATGTTACATATCTTTGCAACTTAGATTAGATCCGATTTGTCTAATGGATTCAGCCAAACTTTCAATTTAGATTTTTTTTCTCGTCGAGCAAAAGTCACACATGTAGGTATGGGACTGTGGTGTTTAGCAACCAATAATAAAAATAAACGCTTTTTCCCTAGCAACCCGGTTGTGTAGCGTCACAATTTTGTCAATGTCAATTTATCTGCGGATCTATAGTCCGGTCGATAACTCCGTTGTTAGAGTGCTTGCATTTCATGCCATAAGCTCAGGTTAGAATCCCACCGAGGGTGTCAGGAATGGTTTCCCGTTTCGGTGTTTATTTAAAAACCCCAAATTAAAATACCGGCAAGCTTAGCTGTCACAAAAAAAAAATACCAGCCCTCTCGGGAGCTGGGAAGCCCCCACTTCAAATGAAGTGGTTGGCGTAAGGTCGGCCCCCTTACCTGTAAAAATAAATAGGTTCAACTCGCCACATGCGACCCCTTTGGGGATAACGCGGCAAGAAGTTACACTATGTGTGTAGCTTAGTTGCGTTTGCGTATTCAATAAATGAAAATGAAATTGGATGATTCTAATATGATAAGTACCTGTCTAGTAATCAAGGAAAATTATACAATTAGTCTACAAGTGTGTACTTAGTAATAATCCAGCACTTATAATTTACACGTTCCTCTTATGTTATAATAACTTATGTATCAGAATATTACCCTTGAAAATCATAATCATAGCAGTCGACTTATAGGTTGGTATGAGGCTGACCACCCATACTGTAAAAATGGTTCACTCTACCGATGTCACCCCTGTGTCAGGGAAGGTCGGCTAAAAGTTGTAGGGCTTATGTTTATTTAAGGTTTGGATTTTATTTGTAAGTACACATTCAGCATTTGTAATCGCAAACTACACGTGTTTGTTTGTGGGCATACATTTGATGTGAGCTTTGAATGTTAATAAATCCTTGCAACTTAGATTATAGAATATTATAGTACTTAGGTACTGATATAAAGGTTGGAGAATCGTGCAAAAAATTAGGTTTCAAGGGAAATGAGTTATCCTGCACCAGGTCATGCAAAAAAAAAACAAGAATATGTTCATTTTAAATATTTTAAACATAAAATACTGAATTATTAATGGACGTCTAAAAAAAAATACCAAGAGTTTTCCACTTAGGAGTGTATGTGTTAGAATGGTAAAAATATGTTGAATTTTGAAAGTAAAAAACGGTCAAATGGCTCTTTCGAAAAATTTAAATTTTGTTACTGGTTATTTTTCTCTGTAGGACTTCAATATTGAATAGTCCTTATTATGGACTATAAACAATAATATTGTCATTCCATGTTATTGTACCTACCTATGCATATTTTGAATTTTCGATATTTTGCTATATACTTAAATACCAAAATATTATTACAATTGGAAATATATGCGTATATTCTTGAAATGACAAATAAAACTGTTGTCTCTAATTTAATCTAATCTAAGTTAGAAAGAAATGTAACATTGGGGATTCCCATTACATGCATTCTCTCAAGCAGACACGTAAAAGTTAAAAATCAAAGATGTCAATCTAGGATTTTTTACAAAAATGAAAAGATGAGTTCTAATCTAATCTAAGCTGCAAAGATATATATCATTTAAGATTTATATTAAATGCATTCCCACAAGCAGACATGTATAATTTCGTGCTAACACATGCCGCATGTGAACCTACAACATAAAAACCAAATCTCAAATGGGCATACACCCTGCAACTCTTGCCGTCCTTCCCTGAAACAGGGGTGAACGGTTGGATCAGATAAACGGAACTGTGAAAGAGTGAAATAAAGTGAATGTAATTGAACGTATAAAGGGAGGAATATGAGGGAGTTGAAAGTGGTGTGTCAAAATATAAAATTAATGAAACACATATGCATGGACTTTGGCCACTCCGAGTGGAATAGCTACGAAATAACAGTAACAGTTAACAACACAAGTATTTCCGATACCTATCATATATTTTTAAATGTAGTTAATAATAAAAATCCAGGAAAAAGAGAAAATATTTCATTAGACCATTAACAAAACTTCACATTACAAATCTCTAAATATGTGTAAGAATAATACGACATTCATTACAAAACACTATATGATGTTTTTTTTAAACAAATGTTAATTGTTTATTTATTTAAAAAGAAACTGAATTCTTGTCATAAACCTGTACTTAAATACCTAGTAAGTACAGAATTTATGTAAACCATAGTTTTATTTCAATTATTATTTCTTCGTAAAAATATACCTATTCTTTTGTTGATATTGGCTACATAAGTACCTAAATAATTGTATTCAGTATTTAAAGAACAAAATAATATACTTAATATTTAAAACCATTTCCTGGAATTCCCAGTTTATTTAAAATAATTTACTTAATGGTTGATGAAAAAAAGGCTTGACGTACATACCATAGTGGTCTACAATGTCTAATCTAAGTTGAAACGATAAATTTATATTTAAGGCACATATTTAATGCATGCCCACAAGCAGAAACATTTAAGTTTGCGCTTACACATGCAGTGTGTATTTACAAAATAATCCAAACCTCACATGACATAACCCTTGCAACTCCTGTCACTAACCCTGCAACAGGGGTGGCATTGGCAAAAAGGAACCAAGTTTTTACAGCATGGGGAGTCAGCCTCATACCAACATATTAGACAAGAAACAAAATATATCAATCTAAGAATGAAGGGAAACATGTTTTTCAGATTTTTGTACAGAAATTAACAGTGTATTAACGTTTTGACATACATTTTGGCACAAAACTAGCCATGGTTACTCAGATGTCTATAATCTATAATCTAAGTTTCAAAGATATATTCCCATTTAAGCGCTAGTTCAGACACGGCGGGAACCGCGCGATTATAGAATCGCATGGAAATCGCGCGGGTCTTATTTATATGAGTTAGTTAGTAATCGTTCAGACATAACCGCGCGGTTAATCAAGCCGCGCGGTTACCGCAACCCAACCGCCAGAAAATAGAATCGTGCTGCTCCCGCGCGTTTCTATTACTGTGGAGTCTTTACTTCGCGTTCAGTTGCGTTGCGGATACCGCGCGGTGAGCACGTCACTGTTCGTGAGTTCGCTATGGATCGTTTCGACACTGAACTATTTATTGATGAGGTGGAGAAGAGACCTGCAATATGGGACATTCAGTGTGATGATTACTCAAATAAAATTATCAAGAACCGAGCTTGGCAAGAGTTGGTGGAGATATTTGGAAATTGCGAAGACACGGTGGAAAAAAAGAATATTTTAAGTAAGTAGGTTTATTCACCAAAAAATAATTGACAGAATTATGTTATAATTATTGTTATGAAGCGTATATTATACTCTCCGTATACTTTAGGTACTTAAATAAATATAAACAAACTTCGGCTGCTTTGCATACATTTCGAGCATTTGCAAGGTCACAACGGTATTACCATATTTCGTTTGTTTACATTTAGTTACGTACCTATGTTAGTTGCAGCTATATCTTTGTGTCTTGCCATGGAACACGCCCATCGTTCACAAAGTAATGAGCGAATTTATCTCTGATATTCAAAGATGACGGTGTCCCTCTTCCCGCATGCAAGGTATTGAGATTAGTCATGGGTGCATTATATAAAGTATCTTTAAATTTTAGACCATCTCTAGTCCGCACATAGTTATGTAGAACACAAGAAGCTTTTATTATATCTTCGGCAAAATCTATGTTTACATTTATAGGCCTATGAAAGATGCGCCATTTGTTCGCCAAAATACCAAAAGTGCACTCAATATTACGTCGGGCTCTCGATAACCTATAGTTAAAAATCCTTTTTTCATATGGTAAACATTTGCCTGAATATGGGCGCATTAAATTTTCTGCTAAGCCGAAGGCTTCATCTCCAACTATAACATAAGGCATTGGTGTTAGGTCTACATTAGATATTGGTTTAGGTGTTGGTATGTTTAATGATTTTTCTGTCAGGCGTTTATAAAAAACCGAATTTTTAAATATAGCAGAATCACTGCTTTTGCCATAAGCCCCAATATCAACATAAGTAAAGCAATAGTTGGCGTCGCAAAGTGCTAAGAGCACTATGGAAAAGAAATGTTTATAGTTATGATACAAAGAACCCGAATCAACAGGCTTTATAACTCGGATATGCTTGCCGTCTATAGCACCAATGCAATTTGGAAAATTTGCATATCTCTCAAAGTCTCGTGCTATTGTCTTCCAGATATCTTCAGTCGCTTCGGGCATGACTATGTTTACCAACTTATTCCACAATGATTTACATACTTCGCGGACAATTCCAGTAATCGTCGATTTTCCTAGGCGATAATTGTAGCTTAGTTCTCCAAATGAACAACCCGTACCAAGATATCTGAAATAAGAATATTATTAATAATGTTATTATTTTTAGGTACACAACTCCAAAAAAAATGGAAAAACATACGAGATTGCTACAATAAAGAATACAAAAAAGAAAAAACAACTCCTTCTGGTTCAGGTGCTCGTAAAGGAGCCCGATATATGTATTTTTCAAGATTATCTTTCCTGCAGAATAGTGTAAGTAATAAAGACACTACAACTAATATTGAAGAACAGAATGAAAGGCAAAGTGAGGAGACAAGTGAACTAAACGCCAATGCAACCGAAGCCACTGAAATACATCCCCCTAAACGTAAGAAAACACAAGTGCCAGAAGAAAAAATAGCTGCTTTAATAGAAAAAAGTATCGAGTCACGAAAACATTTTCAGAATGAACTTCAAGAAAATAGTATTACCAAGCAAGATGACGACAAACTCTTTTGTTTGTCGTTATATAAAGAACTCAAAAAAGTACCAGAAAATAGGCGTTTAGCAACCAAAATTGAATTACTTCAAGTGATACAAAAAGGACAAAGCTTACCACCCCCTATTCGCTACAATACTCAGCAGATCACACCTACGTATTGGCAAGGACAACAGTATACAAGCCCGCAAGGATATTTTACTACATCTGGATCATCTCCTCCTGTTCCGGCACCGTCACCGTCACCATCGCAATTTAGTTCTGGCTCTCAGTCCTCTACAGTTATAGAAAATATTTATGCTGATTTTGAAGAACAATAAATAAATCTTACCTTAAAGTTATTACGAGTTTCTCTTCCGGTGACACGCTTGGCCTCAAATGCGTTTCAGAGCATGAAATATCTTGCCTGATCAGTTCAATTAGTTCATCAAAAGATTTTATTGACATTCTCAAATAGTCAAAAAATTTGTTATTATACATTCTTAATTTGGGATATAACGTTACGAACTGACCATGTACTAGTCGGTCACGTAATATTGGATGCACCCAATACCGCCTTTTTCTTTTCTTTTTTTTAAGGAGCAACCACAGTAAACACACTTCTTCGTCGACCTCCATTTAGAAACTGACGAATCGCATACTAACCGCGCGTGTCTGAATAGCATCACAATTTTGCGGTTTGAAACCGCGCGATTCGTAAACGCGCGGTTCCCGCCGTGTCTGAACTAAGGCTAAAGCTTAAATATCAAAGGCATGCCCACAAACAGACACGTGTAGTTCACGCTTACAAATGCTAAATGTGTATGTACTTTCCTCAAATGAACATAAACCCTGCAAGTTATGCCGACCTTCCCTGAAACAGAGGTGACATTGGCAAAGTGAACCATTTTTTTACAGTATGGGTGGTCAGCCTCATACCAACCTAAAAGTCAATGTTAATGTGAAAAACGAGAACGAAAATTAAAGGAGAGTTTTATTTACTAAATAATGTAAGTAGGTACTTCTCCCTCAAACAATGAGTAGGTAGTTAACATAAAAAATGTTAATTTTAGATAGGTTATAAATTTTCTATGTATTGTTATAAAGATAATTAACAATTAGCATATATCAACATTAGCGTAGGTCGTCCATAAGTGTAATCTATAATTCCGCACAACAATGCAGGTCACAGGTCACTCTCTTCAACAGTCAATGGGACAGGCGTTCTGTTTATCTCTGTGTTATTCAATTGTATATTAAATGTGCTGTGGTATAATTGGGTAATCTCCCAAATGACACATATTATGTGCTAGGCAAATAACTCGTATCTTGTGAATTCCCAATATAAAAAAAAAAGTGTTTGGTAAGTCCTGTGATCTCTCTGCCCCTTTTCTCGGGTGTTATTGAATTGTTTAGCTGATGTGTGACATAATAAGAAGTAACCAATGAGATATCTTGGGAATTCCCAATATAAAAAAAAATGTTTGGTTTGTCCAGTGATCTCTCTGCCTCTTTTGTCGTGTGTTGTTCAATTGTTTAGCTGATGTGTTATGTGACAGGGAAGTAACCAAGGAGATATCTTGGGAATTCCCAATAAAAATAAAAATAGGTTAGATGGTGGGTACTTGATTTTTTTCTGTAGTATGCAAATCATGTAACAGGAAAATATATATTTAGGGGTAACCCATGAGATTACGAAAAAGAAGATAACTTGCGAATGAAAAAAAAATGGCTCGGCTACCATATTGACGACATTATTCTTCACCTTTTCTTGCCAGGGGCGTGCATCCCATACAGGCACATGCGCCTAATAGGTAGGCAATATATGGTAAAAAATGCATTTAAGCTTGATATTGAGATTCAAAATGTAAGTCGGATTGGAGTCATCGTTAGCACTTCAATCAATTTCAAATGAGTTATTTTAAAGGAATTGGAGAAAAGATTTATTCTGAAATGTGTTTGCCTATACCCTATGCATGCCCCTGTTTCTTGTCCACCTTAAAAGTTAAGGTTTAGTGAACTGTGTCTGGATGGATTACAACAAAATGAACCATTTTCAATCAATTAATACACCATAATTATATACTGTTTGATGAAAAATAACGAATGTTTGTGCTTCTTCAATGGTGCAACATCCCAAATTTCTTTGATCTCCCAAATCCTAGTCGTGTGTAACTCCTCCAGCGCTGGAAGTCTCATCACCACGGTAAGTCTTACCTACCGCATATCGTTCATATTAGTATAAAGACCTGTCAATGTCCAATCAGCTGTTCACTTGCAGCCATCTTGTCTTCATACTAATCTGAACGATATTCGGTAGGTAGGATCTATAGTGGGGATGAGATTTATAGCCCTGTCCTCTGCAGCCGTTCTCCCACTTTCCATCTGAAGAAGCTGTGTGGCATCCTCCATCCTCCCACTACATTTCCGACTACTTCCACGGAGGCATTTTATTTTTACTTTATTTATTAAGCTAACAAACAGCTATAAAACATGTATTACATTTGAATAAAAACATAATTTTAACAGTTAAAAAACCAGCAAAGATCCAAAAACCAAAATGGCATTTACTGAACTAATTATGACCAATTCAAACGTAATCATTGCTTCAAATTTTAAACATTTGTTTGTCCCTTGTTGCAGCTCCGCCCCGTCTGCAGGCGCTACGTGTGGGCTCCCGTGGGAGAGCTGGGGGCGCGGGCCCCGGGGAGGGGGTGCGCGCCTACGCCCTGCACCTCGCCGCAGACAAGACCACCACGTTCGCGCAGAACGTGGACAACTTCATCGCCTGCACCAAAGACTCCAAGGAGACCTGTCCGCATGTAAGCCGTTCATTCAATCAAACCCTTGTATTTGTATCTGGGTGAGGCAAAAATATACTGCCACATCCAAGATGGCCACAGGTGAACAGCTGATTTGTCCTCATATAAATATTACCGATATTCGGTAGGTAAGAATTACCGTGGTGATGAGACTTCCAGCCCTTGCCACTGCAGGCCCTAGCCCAAGCCCTAGAAGCCTACATTATAGATCAACCACCATTTGTTTCTGTCCTTACATACTTCAACAGCCCACATGCGCCTTTGTAGTGACATAAATCACAAAAAGGCGCGTATAAATTTAGTTAATTATTATTATTTCTTTCATTTCATCCAGAGTCATAACCTCCTTCATACAAGCTCTCCTTTTATTATGACTCTGGATATCCTCTGGATTTTTCAGCTTTCATTTCTACAGAAGATAAAACCCTTTATAACTATGTTTATAATCAAATTATAACTTCATATAGTAAGGAATATAGCAAGTTCTTGAAATTAGCCAAGTAATCGGCATTACAATAGTCTACTCTGTTTGCAGATTGTGATGAGGAACATGCGGCAGTTCATGTCGGGAATGAAGAACTACCTGGTGAAGCACGGAGAGGGAGAGTTTGAGAAAGAAGTTGAGAAGGAAAGATTAAAGGTAAGCACTTCTTGCAACTCTTTTCTTAATGATGATCACCCCACAGAAACATAATTCAAACTAATCACGCAATCAAAATATGTGGGCAACTAAAGCACTACAGCCCAAGACTTCCACAGCTGAGACTCCCATATGTCGGCATGGGCGTAACTAGGAAGCCCCCCCCCCGTCGATGACCAAATCTTGCACTAAATTTTTTTTGACCATTTTTGGAAGCTAGATAATAACTTGCATGATGCATGGAATATACACAACAAATTTCATTTTTTTGAAATCACAAATAATAGGAGTAATATGTATAAATATTAAAAACAAATACAACATTCCATCTAAAATAAAAATAAAAATAAAAATGAAAAATTGAGAAACCCTATCCGCCAACGTTGCAGATCAACCGCTATTTATTTCTGTCCTTACGTACTTCTTTCATTTCATCCAGAGTCATAACCTTCTTCATACAAGCTCTCCTTTTATTATGATTCTGGATATTCCATTCATTAGCAATTTTGGAAATTTGGTCCATCCATACCTTTCTCGGTCTTTCTCTACGACGACATTCATCTAATCTTGTAACATATACTTTCTTTCTAAGGAAGGGGGGTTAATGAGATTATTTTGTGTTATTGCAGCTAAAAGCCAACGAGTTCCTGAACCTGGACAGCATCCTGGAGGAGGTGCTCCACGGGGCAGTGGTGACCCCGCTGAGGGCGCACCTGTACAGCCTGCTGGTGGAGAAGTACGCGGGGCGCGGGGAGGTGGCCCTGCTCAAGGCCGGCATGAGGGCGGCCAGGGCGCTGCCAAGACTCAGACTCGGCATCCGGGTAAGCCAGACAAACATAGCTTTATCACAAGAACTTGTCAGTCGTAAACAACAAGACCTTATAATAATAATAATAAACATTTGTATAGAGCCTTTTCGTGACTGAGTCACTGCAAAGGCGCTTTGTAATTGTCTTTGAAAAAATAAGTTTTGAGCCCTTTTCGAAAAGCTGCCTCAGTCTTCAGCTCCCTGAGGGTCGCAGGAAGAGAATTCCAAGCCGTCGGAGCAGCAACGCTAAAGGCTCGGTTACCAAACACCTTATATGAAGTATATTGTACTCTGTGATCCACTGGACCATCTAAATTGCTTGGCCATAGTGCCAGAAAACAACTGCGATCCCCAGATTGGATTAAGGGCCTTTTCAGACACAATGCATTCTTTCTCCGTGTCGTGCTCTGGTGTTGCGTGAGACTGCACCTAAATATCTCATAAACCTGATAGCACCGGCAACAACAAGCAACAGGACCTCAACACTTCCATCAGCTGCATCATGGTGCAGCCAAATACAGTTTCCAATGAGAAGTATCAAGACGGTCTTTAGAGATTGAGCCTTCAAGGTGGCTGCTCCAACCGTATGGAAAGGCTTACCAAATAAACTTCGTAATATGGAGCCATAGAGCTCATTCAGAAGCGGACTAAAGACCCACCTGTTTGCACGCTCATATATATGAGCATGCACCTTCGGGATGACCAAGAGTGAAATGAAAAGGCGCCATATAAATATTGAATTTATTATTATGATTATTATTTTGACACAATCCGCCTTTGTTAAAGTTTTTGCAGCATGGGGGTCAGCTTCATAGCAACCTATTAGACTTTGTTACATAGCCCTCCGATTCACAACTATTTACTTTCTTATTAGGTTGATATGAGGCCGAAAAAGTGATGGATTTCTCAATGGTACAGAGGTTCTAATGGTGTTTTGTTGATTATTTTAGCCGTCTGTCCGAGTTCCATCTGAGGCGGAGGTGGTGGTCATATCCCAGTACTTCGTGAAGATGCAGGAGGCGGACTCTCCGCTGGACAAGCTGCAGAACCTCCTCTCAGCCATCTCTGCTATCTTCAATGCCGTAAGTCCATCATACTAACTTCTTTTTTGTAAGAAATCCTGTGCGGGAGACTACCTAGATTTCAGTCTCTAAGGTTCTATGACACCAGTGGCGTGCCTACAGTTTCTGCCATACGCATGCTGGATAATTAAGGTTGCACTAAATTACAAATAATAAATCTTACCCCGATGTTTCTTTTCCCCAGTGCTTCTTAATTTCTTCAGACTTAGATTTTGGATTGAAACAATAAAACCTTCACACACTTAAGATCCTCACAAGGCACAACAATATTTTCACCGGAATTAATTTTATATACTATCAAAAAAGGTGGATTCGATCGCAAACAAGGAATAGGTCAATTATTCTGATATTCGAATAAAACGCACCTGACGCGACAGTTTATTCAAAATACAATCGGTCATTCATACAACTGTAAATGGCTCCAGTCTGGAATCGTAAAATTGAATGGACGAAAAGCTAAGCATATGGTGATATTATTATCATGTGTACTCCCAAGCACAATCTGTAATAATATTGTGTTCATTTATAATGACAAAAGAGCTTAACCGACTATGTTCATACAAGCTTACAGAGATCAAGCTTTTTTCAAACGTTAAACAAAGACAGGGAAACATTTCTCAATAACAGTGTTGCGTCACAGAGTTAACTTCATCAATGCCTAATAATAATAACCTACTGCCACACACAGATGGCAGCAGCACGACTTTTGATGGGGGGAAATTTAAAACTGACTTTAAATGTCTGTAATCTACTCAAAAATATTCATTATTTGCATTTCTGAGGGTACGCATGCTTAGCTTTTTAGCTTGTATGATAGTCACGCCACTGTATGACACTTGTGGTTGTGCCGCAGAGGTGTTTACGAGCTTGGTCGTCGCTACAAAGCACCTATACCCAAGCAAGACCCAGTTGCTATAAGGCTTGATGAACCTTTTTAGTGACTGGTCTTTGGTAAAGCTGTAATGTTTCATCCAGCGAAGAGCATATTTGAAAATATAAATGGTATATTTTTAGTGCTCCGCCGGGATTCGAACCCACAACCTTCCATTTACAAGTCAGAAGTGTTAACCACTAGACTAGGAACCAGTCATTAGTCAATGGTTCACCCACTCTCAATTGATGTCGTTACGAACAAATTATATTTGTTTATTGTAAAGATTATGATCTTCCAGATGAAGGCGGGTGGTGGCAGCAACCCCTCCTCCGGCTCCTCCCCTCCCCCCCTGGGAGCTGATGACTTCCTCCCCGTGCTGGTGTGGACCCTGGCCCGCTGCCGGGTGGCCTGCGCTGAGCTGGAGGCGGAACTGATGGCCGGGCTGCTGCCTCCTCCACTCCTGGCAGGAGAGGGAGGTTACTACCTTACCACACTGTTCGGCGCAGTGGCTGTGCTGAAGAGACTGGCTTCCGGACTGCAGGAAACACAGCCCACACAGGTAAAGCCTACAGTAAAGCTTGGTAGGAATCCAGACGGGGATTGGGAATCAGGATAAAGGAGGAACACCGGAGAGTACTACAACTCGCAGAAATCAAAGTCATTGTTTGTAACACGCCATATGTTGCTCGAAATTTACACACGCCACAACCCAACATTCTTGGTTGGAGGTGAGTTTTGAGACGTCTTTTGAACAGTCTCTCCAAATCCAGTTCCCTCAGTGAGGCGGGAATAGCATTCCAAGTCATTGGAGCGGCCGCCTTGAATGCCCTGTATCCAAAAACAGTGCGGGGCCTTCTTGCAGGGATGTCCAGGCAGCTGCTTCTTGATGCAGCTGACCTCAGTGTTTGTCCGCGCGAGGTTGAGGTTGCTGGAGATACCAACTCCATCAGGTACCCCGTAGCACTCCCACGCAGTGCTTTAAGAAGAGCAAGCCGACTTTGAAGGTGATGTAATGTCCGTTGTTTGACCGTCGTGTCTTTTGATTCCAGTGGCAGTCTGCCTCCTTGTCCCTGTCCCCATCGTGCTCCGTGTCGGGCTCGGGAGGAGTCTCCCTGGTGCTGGTGCCTGATGAGGCTGCGGGGGCCCTGAGGAGTGTGGCTCTGCCCTGGAGACCGGGGGCGCGGGCCCGGGACCTGTGCAGGGCGCTGGCACACCGGGCGCACATCACCAACCCACAGGACTATGGACTGTTCGCTCTCAGGGATGGGGAAGGTAGCTATCCCATTCTAAAATGAACTTCAAACATTTAACCGATCCGTAGTCTAGTGGTCAACACTTCTGACTCGTAAATGGAAGGTTGTGGGTTCGAATCCTGGCGGAGCACAAAAAATATACAGTTTATATTTTCAAATATGCTCTTCGCTGGGTGAGAAATTCATTTACCTTTACCAAACACCGGTCACTAAAGGTCCATCCAGCCTTACAGCAACTGGGTCTTGCTTGAAAATTGGCGCTTTCTACAGCGACAACCAAGCTTCCAGAGGGCTCTTGAGGTGTGATTCACACAAAAACAGCGCTCACCAAATAAATTATCCTAATATTATTATTCTTTCATTTTAAAAATCCAGAGTCATTATCCTCATTTTGAATATTCTATTGTCTTCCAGAAACACTGCTAGCGGACACAGACTGCCCGCAGGACCTGGTGGGCGAGGGCAAGACCTCCAACTGCATGCTGGCCTACAAGCGGATAGACGCCAAGATCGCATGGCCCAAGCAGGCCATGCAGTCCTTCCCCTGACCCCCCGCCCTGCCCCACTGCCCCAAGCAGGGAAGCAGCAACTAGACGTGAGAAACCAAGACTTTACCAGCATCTTCTGATGTAGCCCCGGGCTGGAAGTCTCATCACCACGGTAATCATTACCTACCGAATATCGGTAATGTTTTTATGAACTCTAATAAGCTGTCCACTTGCAGCTATCTTGTATTCACAGGTCTTCATACAAATATTACCGATATTTGTATGTAGACTAATCAGAAGCGCTATTCTGCTAAATTCCTAACGACCTTAAAGGCGACGAGCTGGCGATTCGTGTCCAATACAAGTCAGGAGCGCTAGCGCTTGCGAAAGAGCTCCATAGATAAAAAATCACAGTACATCTTGTTTTTGGACACAAATAGCCAGCTCGTCGCCTTAAGGTCGTAATGAATTTAGCAGAATAGCGCTTTAGCTGTTCACTTGTGGCCATCTTGGATTGACAGGTCTTCATACAAATATTACCGATATTCGGTTGGTAATATTTGTATGAAAACTAATCAGCTGTTCACTTGTGGCCATCTTGGATTACAAATATTACTGATATTTGGTAGGTAAGAATTACCGTGGTGATGAGACTTCCAGCCCTGGTGTGAACATTACGTGATTCTCAATTTATTTTGTCATTGAATACTTGATATGGACCTACACAACTTAAACTGAATAGGTAAAAATCAAAACTAACTAATAAAGTCGTTATACTAACGTAGAAATCACCGGACCTTAGACTTGTATTAAATGTACTCCCGCAAACACATTTGTGTAAATTTACGTTTACACATGCTGCATGCTGAGTAAGTAAAAATTACTTACAAAATAAACACCGCAATCACAACTGAAAATAAACGTAACATTTCTTGCAGCCCTTCCCTGAAACAAGGGAGACATTGGCAAAAGTTTACCAGGTTTTGCAGTATGTGCACATCGCTGATGCTTTCGTACTATTTTTTCGTATCAAGTACTGGTTGACAAAGGAAGTTAAGTTACATGTAGTGTTAGTACTAAGGGTTCCGATAATTTAGTGATTTTTTAATGTTGAACTTTTAACTAAATAACTGACAATATATCTAACAGTGCAATCATCGATGTATAATCTAAATTATAGGATTAGTACACCTAGTATAAAATATTGCGTAAATTTCTCTCGATTGTGTCTAATCTAATCTAATCTAAGTTGTAAAATATATGTAACATTAGAGATTCACATTTTCACAAACAAACACGTATAAGTTCACGCTTTAACATGCCGCATGTGGTCCTACAATATAAAAACCCGAATCTCTAATGAACATACACCCTGCAACTCCTGCCGACCTTCCCTGAAACAGGGGTGACATTGGCAAAGTGAAACATTTTCTACAGCATGGTCGGTCAGCTGCATACCAACCATAAGTCAAGGAACATACACAACAAATTACATTTTTAATATCGACAAATTATAATACGAGTATGTATGGACATCAAAAATTAAACAGAAAAACAAATTCTAATTTAAAAACCCTAGCTGCCAACATTACAGATCAACCGCCATTTATTTCTGTCCTTACACACTTCTTTCATTTCCTCCACAGTCATAACCTTTTTCATACAGGCTCTCCTTTTATTATGACTCTGGATATTCCATTCATTCGTCAATAGTGTTAATTTGTGTCAATAGCAAAAATGTATGAAAACTAAATCACTCACTAGGGGTGCTGTTGTATTTACCAAACATTTTTGTATTTTGCAATCGAGAGCAGTTTACACCATGTTTAATACTCGGGGTAAAGATTGTAAGTTAATTACCTACCATTGTAATTTTGTTCATGAAATAAAATCAAAGGTCCACTGTAACCTATTATCATGTATAATCTAAGTTGCAGAGGTATACTTACATTTCAGTCAAATAAATCCAAAGTGTAGGATTTTCTTTTTGAAAATGAGATAAAAATTTGGAGTGAAGCTTTACACAGTATAATTGTATTCTCAATAATGGAGTTGCATTTTTTTAATTTCTCAGACATGCTCCATAATTTGACAGTCATGTTTCACTGTTATCTGTATGCAGCGTGAAGACGCTGAAGAGAATTGATTTTACAGTGGACCTTTCAAATGTATCATTTCTTTTAACTACTATTCAATAAGAAATCGATTGATATTCTAACTAACTCCTCCTTTACCAATGAAGTATGAATAATTAAGTCTTTTGTTGCAATGAGTACTTAATAAACTAAGTATACATTTTTTGTTATTTGCAGTATTAATCAATTCGTCAGAATCAACTTCATTTGTAAAATCATGTTTTAGTAAAAGTATCATTTGTGTAACCATTTCATCAGAGTTGTCACAAAACAGTAATTTTGTATTATTTTTAATATGAAGAGTTTATCTTTATTTTATGCTATGACTGCAATTGAAGAATTGCGCATTTTCAATTTGTTAGAGATGTATTTGCCACATTAAAAGAAATTTTCGTATCTGTCAAATAACTACCATAGGGGCTGTTTTCAATTCTATGTATTTTGGGTAACACTATGTTTCAATTTTAATGCAATTTCTTACACTCGGGGTACTGATAAGTCGCGAGATTAAAAAATAGTCCTTTTTTGTGCAAAAAAATGATCAATTTAATTTGTTATCTATCACCTTTACAGAGCTTTTTTCAATTTGAACAAAACTTTTTATTTTTGACAAATTATTTTTGGAAATGAATATTTTTTTAACCCAAATACATCTCTCCTTGTGATCATTGATATTAAAGGTATCTTATATAATATCTTAGATTATATTATGTAAAGTATGTATATACCAGACACTTATATTTAAGCTCATCTAACTTTATCCATGTATGACAATACTCACTACACAGTATTCAAAAGCAGACTGTTAATCTTAATCCCCATCGCATCATTTGTTAGGTTACACATTTCATCATTGATGTATAATTTAGTGGACTAGAAACTTGCGTACAACAAAGAAACACTGTACGATTCATAACTGTCAGCCAGTCCTGTATAAACACAACAGTGGTGTAGACATGCAATGTAAGGAACTGTTTTTTTTTTACTCTGAAAAGATATGATTTTTACTGTATACGAATCCTACATTTTCGAAAGCCACAATCTTCAATTGCAGTGAATGATGAGTTATTTTTATATTTTTGTCAAGGTACAAAAGTACTCTTAATGCATGTAAATTTTTTTGTTCCAGTGTCTGCTATATCTTGACTAAAAACAGCAAATTTTGCAATGCCAATTCCTTTCGCCTCTGACATAAAGTCAGTTGCCGTTGCGGTGGTGGACTATGGAAGTATACAACTTGTAGGATTGTTTTTTTTTTTGTTAATACATGTATTTTCAATAAAATCATTTGATTAAAACCAGGCTAAACAGAACGTATTTTCCTTGCTTCTCTGTTCACAGTGTATTATTGACACTGGCAACATTTTTCTGCTCTTAAACTGATATAACATCTATTTGTGATCAAAAATTCAAGTCCACTACATTATACGTCTATGCATTTCATCTATAAATTAAATGACTAGGTATTTTTACAACTTTAATTAATTATAAAAGTCATTTATACACTTGAACCATTTTTAATCTGTAAAATTTTTGTGTGTACTTAGCTTTTACTAATTATAAAATAATGTTTCTCTTGTATTTATGTACTTTGTGTCAATTTTAAATTAAAAAGAGGCCTAAGGGTGCCTTCAAAGGACGCTTTTAAGTCTTTTAAGTCTTCTGCTTACGGAGAAGATCTATTTTGTAATATTAAATTAAAAAACATCCCATGCATTGTCTGGCTTGGCATTTAAGCGTCCTTAGGGGACTAGTGCCACTAAACGGCGCTGTATAAAATTGGCCAATTTTATTAAGGTACGCTTTCCTTCACTTATGAACATTAGCAATGTTTATCTAGTGAGATTTTCGAACGAACTCTTATCAAATCAATCTTGAATTTTTAGTCTATCCCATTGAACAAAATAAAAGAAATAGGTAAAGGAGCATTCAAAACATTTTATGTCAAAAAAACTACACCTAAGGTATAGGTGTTACAAAGGCAAAGTACGTGAGAACTGACATACTAAAAATGTTGCTATATGTCTCCATTTGAAGTATGACGCTGCCTATCTTGTGTAATTTTACCATTGTCTACATACTTGCGTTCCATGGCACGTTCATTACTCTATGGGAGGAAATTGGCATGCCCCATCTAGTTCTTTTTATTTTGATCTATGGTCTATCCAGACAAGGCAAACAATCAATCATATTACTGTTGTATAAAAAATGAATAAAATTTTCTGCAATATCTGAAAGTTTGTCTGTAGATATATATACACAGTTTTTTTTTTTTTTACTTGAGAAAATCCCTTTCATAGATGAATATTTTAACAAATATTCACAGGAAAGTATTTTTTTTTAACTTCAATATAAAAGTACTATAATGTCATTTCTAAATATTTGTTAGCAATTTGGACTATGATTAGAATCTGAAATGATTGAAATTTTAATGATTTTTGTGTAAAGTGGCCTATTAAAAATTGACCTTTTTCTTACTATTTGATAATAAAACAATGTTCAAGTAATGAATTGATTAAGCATTTATATTTTTTATTAATAAATAGAACTCCTTACAAAATAAGAAAAAAAAAAATACAAAAACTGAGGTTATTTTTTGTTTTTTTGGAACCATTTTATTAAAAATTAGATTTCAAGTAGTGTACATAAATTAAAAATTTTTAGAGAGCATAAGAAAGAATCAAAAAGCATGTGTTGAGTTTTTTTTTCTTCATGAAAAATATATATTTGTTATTTTAATTTTTTACACAATCAAGTCATAATGTTTTTTAATTAGTTTTTCTATGAAATTATTTTTTGAAAGATAACTATAATTATTATAATGTATTTCATAGTAGTAAAAATCTAAGGGATGACGAAACAAACCTTTGGTATAGGATTTTCATGTAAAACACTTAAATTTAAAAATATATCAGTTTTTTTATGCACGTAATAAGAGGGTGCTGTTTTTGTGTGTGTCACACCTCAAGGACCCTCTCAAATCTGGGATCAGATTTTAGAATTTGATCCATAACCTTTAAATATGAATTTTATTGTATTTTTTTCATTCTATCTGCTAAATAATCAAAAAAATTCAATCGCTTGTATGTAGGTAGTATTTTGCTAACATTTTGAAATATATTAGTAATAAAAATCTTGCTACCTAAAATATTAAATTTTCTATTAAAAATTAAGTGTTTTATAATTAACTATTTATTTAATAATATTAAAAAAATCAAACATTTACCAATCATTCACTTACCTACGTAGATTTATAAGAATCATAATATTGTCAATAGTAAGATATTAGTCGTAACCTATTTAACTTTACAGGTGACCTAACTGCCGTTAAGTATGTGTGAGTTGTGACAACCATACGTGTTTTAAACTAGACGTATAAGTAACTATATAATGTATTTTGCTAGTCTGAAGTCTGTAATAATTAATCTTATAAATTTCTTGTATTAAAAATATTAATATTTGTGAGTAAAATGATACTATGTATTAAAGAATGTGAAAATATTTTTTTCTCGCAATGCAATTATTTGAAAAATAAACAACTTTTTTATATTGCATCCTGTTTTTCTTTATTAAAATGTAATGCTGCACAACACTGAGGGATTTTTCAGCATTGCCACACCATAGAGAAGGAACCGGGTCTATTTACTGATCCGGGACGTGAATTATATACAGCCAGTAGTACAACCACGCACTACATTGTTTTTGTATGTGTATCTATTTTCATCTGGCAATAAATGCAACTTTAAAAGATCTAAGGTGTTTGAATTTCTTTACAATTCAGAAGTGGGATGTAATCCGCGACTCATTTTTTGTGTTGAAGCGATTTTGAGAAGTTATACTGGAAGGACATACTTGTGAATGGAGCACCGATGAAGGGATATATTGACACTGGAAGTCAATCCAACATTATTTCCAAAGGTGCAAAAGAGAAGCTGAATCTTGTGATGGAGCCGACAACAACTGTACTCAAAGGTTTTACTGGAGGAGTTACTGCAGCATTGGGAATTGTATCCTTTATCCTAAAAGTTGACGGTTTATTTCTAGCAACATATGCACTTGTCACAGATTGCAGCATGGGTGAAATAGATGTCTTGATTGGACAACCAATTGTTAATCAACTTGGTATTCAACTTATCGTGAGAGGAGATATGGTAAAAATTATAGAGGACAAGGAGGAAAGTCCTTTGGAAAAGATAACCATTGGGACGGAGGAATCTACACAGTCGTGGGCTGTAAGATGTTCAGAGGACGTGAGTATCCTACCTGGTATTGCCAAATGTGTAAAAGTTTATGTTTTAGGAGCAGTAGGAGAGATGTGTTTCACATCAGCTGCCCGATGCTTTGAAGTGGGGAAGATGAGCTACCTCATTCCGAGCATCATAGTCGGATCTGGAGATTCTGAACTTGTTGTCCACAATATTGGAAGTGAGACGATTTGTTGGACAAAGGATCAGCTTCTCACAAGAGCTGTGGAGGCAGTAGAAGCGACTGAGGGCGATGAGGCAAGCCCAGGACCAGAAGTAAGGAGCACTTCTTGTTTTATTTTAGAGCACACTGATGTAGATGTTGGAGATATTTCTCTCCAAGAGAGAGCAGAGCTTAACAAGGTACTCGACACCTTTCATTCATGTTTCGCCAATTCAACTACTGAACTTGGATGTACAAATCTTGGTCAAATGAAGATTAAGACGCTCAGTGATAAACCCGTCTACCATAAACCATACAGGTTGTCCGCATGTGAGCGAAAGGTGGTACAAGAAAAGGTTGACGACCTTCTTGCTAATGGAATCATCCGAGAGTCAGAGTCAGATTATGCTAGTCCAGTTATCCTAGTGCGCAAAAAGACTGGAGATTACAGATTATGTGTTGACTATAGAGCCTTGAACTCTATTACTGTGAAAGACAGGTATCCATTACCTCATATTGATGATCAGATCTGTAAACTTGCTAACAAGGTATACTTCACTAGTCTGGACTTAACGCAAGGCTATCATCAGATCCCTGTTGATAAAGACTCTATTCCAAAGACAGCATTCATTACACCAGATGGGCAATATGAATATTTGCGCATGAGTTATGGGCTGGCTAACGCACCTTCTGTATTTATGAGGGTCATTAAGAGAACACTGCAGACAATACCTAATGAGAATATCCTAATCTACATGGATGACATTCTAATACCAAGTGTTACAGTCAGTGAAGGATTGAGATTGTTGAAATCAGTATTTGAATTGTTGAAAAGAGCAGACTTGAAGGTCAATTTGAAGAAATGTTCATTCTTGAAGACGGAAATAAGCTATTTGGGCCACGAAGTAACGGGAGATGGTGTAGCTCCTGGTTCAAACAAAACATTGGCCGTTGAAGAATTTAGAACTCCCAGAAATGTACATGAAGTCAGACAGTTTATTGGATTGACGAGCTACTTCCGCAAGTTTATCAAGGATTTTGCAAGTATTGCTCGCCCGCTGACAGAGCTTACGAAAAAGAATATCACTTGGATATGGGAAGATCCACAGGAAAGAGCATTCCAAAAGTTGAAGGAAAAACTAGCTTCGCGACCTGTGCTAGCTCTGTATGACAATGAGCTCCCAACTGAAGTCCACACTGATGCTAGCAAATTGGGTTTGGGAGGAATATTGATGCAAATTCAAAGTAGCGGTGAGTTGAAACCTGTTGCATACTTCAGTCGAGTTACTTCCAAAGAGGAAGCTTTTTATCATAGCTACGAGTTGGAAACTCTGGCAGTTGTTGAATCAATAAAGCGATTCAGAATTTTTCTAGTTGGAATACATTTCAAAGTTATTACAGACTGTACTGCCGTCAGATCAACTTTTGCTAAAAAGGATATGATACCGAGAGTAGCCAGATGGTGGCTGATGATCCAAGAGTATGATTTGGAGATTGAATATCGCCCTGGACATCGTATGAAGCATGTTGATGCATTGAGCCGTAATCCAGCTCCAGTAGATGTCAATACTATGATGATACAGGAGGATGATTGGTTACTTTCTTTGCAATTACAAGATAGAAAGATCACATCCATATTGGAGCAACTAGACAGTAGAAAGGCTGATGCCGGTATTATAACAGATTTTTGTGAGAAAAATGGTAGATTGTACCGCAAGACATTGCATGGAGACCGCCTTGTAGTACCAAGTATGGCTAAGTGGATGCTAATAAGGAAACATCATGATGATATTGGGCATCCAGGATTTGACAGATGTGAGAAACTCATCAAGAGTGAGTTTTGGTTCCCGAAGATGACTCGCTTTATTAGAAAATATGTGGCCGCTTGCATTAATTGTGCATTTTCTAAAGGGCAGTATGGGAAGAAAGAAGGAAAACTCAATGTTGTTCCTAAGCCAGCCAAGCCATTGCATACTCTGCACGTTGACCATTTGGGTCCTTTCCCAAAGAGTAAGAATTGCAATAATTATGTTCTTGTGATTACAGATGCTTTCTCTAAGTTTGTGTTTGTTTACCCGACTCGCACTCTGAGTTCTGTGGAAACAATAAGGAAACTGAATGAGATGTTCAGTATGTTTGGTGTTCCTACCAGAGTCATATCTGATAGAGGTTTGGCATTCAATAGTCGGCACTTTAAGCAGTTTGCCATCAGAAAGCAGTTTCGCCATATTTTAACTGCAGTGGCTACGCCGAGAGCTAATGGCCAAGTGGAGAGGACAAATCGCACCATATTGGATGCTATGCGTGCTTCAGGCACTGATGAGAGGTCATGGGATGGTGGTTTACCTGATATTATCTGGGGAATCAACAACACTGTGAATGCTAGTACCAAGTTTACTCCACACCAGTTGATGTTTGGACATGTAAGTCATCTTTTAGCTGATGTTGAGAATGATCAAACTGAGGAAACTGTGGATGTTGCCAAAAGGTTGGAAGAAAGGCAAAAGGAAGCTGCAAGTAACATGGAAGTTGCTGCTCAGCGTATGAAGGCACAGTTTGATAAACGCCGTAAGGCAGCACGAAAGTATAACAAGGGAGACCTTGTATTGTGGAAGCAAGCTGTGACTAAAGGTGGAGCAGGAATCAACCATAAGATTGATCCTTTGTATGGAGGTCCTTACAGAGTGACTAAAGTTTTTCCAGATATTGATCGCTACTCTATTCGGAGCATCAAGGGTATGCGTGGATACAAGAAGTTCAGTGCATTGGTTGCTGTTGATGCATTGAGGCCTTACAAGGGAGCCTCAAAAGACTCAAGTGAGTCTGACAGCCAAGGGAGTGAGGTTGACAGAGATGACCTGATAGATCTCTTGGAAAGCTGATGTGAGAAGCCATTCTGTGGCTGTTGCAAGCGGGAGGTTTGTTGTGAACTACATGTGTTGTAGTGACTACATTTGATGTAGCGGAAGAAGCCATTCTGTGGCTGTTGCAAGCGGGATGCTTGTTGTGAACTACATGTGTTGTAGTGACTACATTTGATGTAGCGGAAGAAGCCATTCTGTGGCTGTTGCAAGCGGGATGCTTGTTGTGAACTACATGTGTTGTAGTGACTACATTTGATGTAGCGGAAGAAGCCATTCTGTGGCTGTTGCAAGCGGGATGCTTGTTGTGAACTACATGTGTTGTAGTGACTACATTTGATGTAGCGGAAGAAGCCATTCTGTGGCTGTTGCAAGCGGGATGCTTGTTGTGAACTACATGTGTTGTAGTGACTACATTTGATGTAGCGGAAGATGCCATTTTGTGGCAGCTGACGAGCAAGAGGCTTGTCATGACTAACCCCAAGGACTGTTACTATGTAGCAGTTGGTAAGCTGCGACTTACCTATACAAACCATTCTTCAAGAGAGCTGTTACTCTTGTATTTGCTGATGAGCAACGTCTCATCAAGATTTTTGATTTTGTTTTAAAAAGTGATGTCACTCCAGTGCGTCTGATGAGTTCTGACTTATCGTGCAAGTCCAGTTAATTCTTGGACAGTGGTTTTTATTTTGTAATGTAGCACCGTCGTTTTGTGAGGACACAAACGGTGGTCAGGATGGACGAGTGTAATGCTGCACAACACTGAGGGATTTTTCAGCATTGCCACACCATAGAGAAGGAACCGGGTCTATTTACTGATCCGGGACGTGAATTATATACAGCCAGTAGTACAACCACGCACTACATTGTTTTTGTATGTGTATCTATTTTCATCTGGCAATAAATGCAACTTTAAAAGATCTAAGGTGTTTGAATTTCTTTACAAAAATATTAAAAATCCACAGAGCCAAAGGGACTCAACATAAATAGCATAGTCAAAAAATCCTGACTGAAAAAAAACAAATTTCATAGGCTGCTTTCAAGTAACCAGTGCATCTATAATCTAAGCTGCAAAGATATGTTAATATTTAAAGCTCATATTAAATTAAATAAAATGCATGCCCACAGAAAGGCTAATTTAGGTTCCTACACATTCTGCATGCGTGCATACAAATAAATTTCAAACGCCCTCGCCGATTTAGAACTCAGTTGGTTTAAGTCCTCAAAACGCAACTAAGCTACACATATAGTGTAACTTCTTGCCTGCATTATTCCCGAAGGGGTCGCATGTGGCGATTAAGGACCTATTTATTTTTACAGATAAGGGATGATTTTGTTAGAGAGGAATGTGGTGTAAGAGAAAGTGAAAGTAAAGATTAAAAGAAGTATACTTAGATGGTTTGGACATTTAGAGAGAATGAATGAGGAAAGACTGACGAAGAAAGTGTATGCTGCAAGAATTGATGGATGTTGTGGAAGAGGAAGACCAAGAAAGGTATGGATGGACCAAATTTTCGAAATAGCGAGTGAATGGAATATCCAGAGTCATAATAAAAGGAGAACTTGTATGAAAAAGGTTATGACTCTGGATGAAATGAAAGAAGTATGCAAGGACAGGAAGAAGTGGCGGCTAATCTGCAATGCTGATTTGTAATGTTGGTTTATTAGTTTGCTACATTTTTTGCATAAGAAATTTTTGACTTTTTTTGTATAGATTAATTTTTAAGATTTTGTTGTTTTTATTTTATACTTAAATGTTATTTATTACTCGTATTCCTTGACTATAAGGTTGGTATGAGGCTGACCACCCATACTGTAAAAAATGGTTCACTTTGCCAATGTCACCCCTGTTTCAGGGAATGTCGGCAAGAGTTGCAGGGCTTATGTTCATTTGAGGTTTGGATTTTATTTGTAAGTACACAATCAGCATTTGTAAGCGCGAACTACACGTGTTTGTTTGTGGGCATGCATCTGAGAGCTTTGAATGAATATATCCTAGCACCTTAGATTATAGAGCCGGCCTCACACCAGTCACTTTCAGTTGAAGTGGGGGTTTTCCCAGCACCCGGGGGCGGGCTGGTTCTTATTTCTTGTCAAGACTGAGTAAACCTTGAGATCGGACCCTTGCTCTCGGCATGGAATGCAAGCATTCTACCAATTGAGCTATCGACCTTTTTACAAGCTTGGTTGTCGTCGCTACAAAGCGCCAATTCTCAAGTAAGACCCCGTTGCCAATAATAATAATTACAAATTTTGTATGGCGTCTTTTATGACAGTGTGTCACTACAAAGGCGCTTGCCCGTATGATTGGACGAAGAGGTGAGTCTTGAGACCTCTTTTAAATGGTCTCTCCATATCCAGTTCCCTCAGTGAGGCGGGAATAGCGTTCAAGTCATTGGAGCGGCCGCCTTGAATGCCCTGTCTCCAAAAACAGTGCGGGGCCTTCTTGAAGGGATGTCCAGGCAGCTGCTTCTTGGTGCAGCTGACCTCAGTGTTTGAAGTAAGGCTGGATGGACCTTTGGTGACCGATCTTTGGTAAAGGTGTAGGAATTTTTCTATCCAGCGAAGAGCAAATTTGAAAATATAAATGGTAGGTATCATTTTTGTGCTCCGCCGGGATTTGAAACCACAACCTTCTAATTACGAGTCCGATGCTTAACCTCAAAAAATAAAAAAAATGTTGGGTGGATGCTTCATATCTCTTCGCACTAGGGTCCCCCGACGGGCTTAATCCGGGTCTGGAGAGAGTGGAGGATGAACAAGAATGTCGAATTTCAAAAATAATGAAAGGGTAAGAATCTGCCAAATGTTGCAAGTGGACTAGAAAACATTTTTGAAATTGAAACTTTTTTCTCGGCGAGCAAACGCCAGTCTTGTATGGGACTAATGTTCGCAGAAATCCACAATAGATTTGTTTGTCTTTTCCTTAGCAACCCGGCCTGGTGACATCACAATATTGTCTATCAAATCACGTGCGGACTCCATTTCAATCACAACGAAATAATAAATTTAAAAATATTAGAAGTATAAACTAAAATACATTTATTTATTTTTTGACATAATCTCGATAAGTACCTACTGCTTTTTAAAAATAAATTCTTGAAAATTAATGTAATGAGGTTCGTACGTTAAATGACAAAGACAAAATTGTGTCGTTATCTGGCCGGGTTGCTAAAGACAGTAGTCCCATGCATGACTGCGACGTTTACACGCAGAGAAAAAAAATGTTCGGATCTCATTCATTTCATTTATTTTTGCCTGGCTAGAAACAGATGTTTCCGTATTTTTTTTAACAGATTTGTGAAGAGGAATGCAATTCACCAACTCATTTTGCCTGGCCAGAAACAGGAATTAATATCATCAATTAATAATTACTTCATTTTTGCCACAGAGAGTTACTGCTTTTTGCATATTTTAATGAATTATTAATTAATAATTACCCAATGACATCTGTTGAACAAGGATCAAAGCTATGGTCAAGGGACCCAGGCGGGAATCGAACCAGCGTTATTCTATTCCAAATAAGCTAGAAAAATCAGCCACTTGACTCCCTCAGCCATAACACTAATAGTTAAAATTCTTGAATTAGGTACCCTGAGAAATGCATGCCGCAATATTATTTTCTTGAATGTTTTTATCATTCAACTTTCTGGTAGGTACAAAGGTAGACATAATATTTCAAGTCGGAAACTTTCATTGGAATCTTGCAAGAATTTACCAAGAGATAGTTTCCATAACAATCTGAACAAACAATCTCTACAAAGCACTTTACAATGTATTGATTTTACAAAACTCCATATTTTTTCGTACATTTTATTAAATATTTCATTTTAATCACATGGCTAGGCTAAAAAATCATTCAACGGAGATCAAGAATTCATTTTAATGTTGGCAACATTTATAAATGCATTTCGAACGTTGTGTATTTTTGAATTTGAATTTCATATAAAAAATGGCGTACCTACTACACCAGTGAAAATTGGTTTTATGCTTTTATTTAATTAATGAAAATACATGTTAAATTAGATTTTTTTTCGTTTTTTTCATGTTAATTATATGATCTATTGTTTCTCTGTGTATTTTTATGGCTTTTGTGTTAAATTTGAATGAGTATGGTGTAGAAAATTAGTTTAATTAGGGAGCTCGTTCCAACCTAAAAATACAATGGTAATTTGATGTTTTTGTATCGAAATGTTACGCAACGAGTTTGTTAGCGACAGTAAATATGGTCGCGACGCTGCAAGGACGTTACGTGGGACTTGCGTGAGTATAATTTTGAACTATTGTCACTAAATGGATAGTTAATGGATAAAGTTTCATTTAGCTGATTAGTTTCCGACCAATGGGGGCTCCGCGGTATTGTCGTGACTTCCGCACTTATTTTATCAATATTTTCACATCATCATTAGGTTTGTTAGCGAAAACGACACACCAAAGATTTAGTTAGCGCTATGGCCGAGCGGTCAAGACGATGTTTGACTTTGACTAGTGGGTGTAAAATAACAACAATGCTGGTTCGACCCTTGGCGATAATTTTGATCCTGTATGGTTCAACATACCTATTACGTCGTAGGGTAATGATGAATTAATAATGAATTTTAAAAATATATAACCTTCTTGATTATAGGCTGTTTTTCCTTGACTTAAGGTTGGTATATTAAATCTGACCACTCATACTGTAAAAAATAGTTTAAATTTGCCAATGTCACCCGTGTTTCAGGGAATGTCAGCAAAAGTTGCAGGGCTAATGTTCATTTGGGGGTTGGATTTTTGGTCGTAAGTATACATGCAGCATTTTAAAGCGCAAACTTGTACATGTCTGCTTATGGAAATGCATTTAACATTAATTTTAAATATAATATATATCTTTGCAACTTAGGATATGGTTATAGACCCGACCGGGTTGCTAGGGAAAAGGCATAGGTACAAAAGTTTTCATGAAACAGCAGGGGCCTAGAGCAATTGACCAGCCTCGGTTGTTTGGCAGCTAGCTTTTACATCATGGTTTGCAGTTGCTGACTATAGACAACTTTGACTTTTTTGAGTGACGCAAAGAAAAAAGCAATTGAGGAACGATCAAATCTATAATCTATAATCTAATCTATAATCTAAGTTGCAAGGATATATTCATTTAAAGCTCTCAGATGTATGCCCACAAACCAACAAGTGTAGTTCGCGCTTACAAATGCTGAATGTGTACTTACAAATAAAATCCAAACCTCAAATGAACATAAGCCCCATAACTTTTGCCGACCTTCCCTGAAACAGGGGTGACATTGGCAAAGTGAACCATTTTTTACAGTATGGGTGGTCAGCCTCATACCAACCTATAAGTCAAGCAATATGAATAAAAAATTACATTTAAATGTAAAAAAGAACAAAACCTTACAAAGAAATCTATACAAAAAAAGTCAAAAATTTCCTATGCAAAAAATGTAGCAAATGAATACACCAACATTAGAAATCAACATTGCAGATTAGCCGCCACTTCTTCCTGTCCTTGCATACTTCTTTCATTTCATCCAGAGTCATAACCTTTTTCATACAAGTCCTCCTTTTATTATGACTCTGGATATCCCATTCGAAATGAATTACAATTTTCAAAACACAAATACATAAGTACATAAATAGCTGTATAAATTTGAATTTTGAACTCTTAAACAAAGAGGAGATATTTGAGATCAAAGTGGCCAGTACGGTAAAACGTCAATTTCATATGTTAGGACCTAATATTACCGGTATTCGGCAGGTAAGAATTACCGTGGTGATGAGACTTCCAGTCCTGACTTATGCTGCAGAAACATGGGCACTCACTAGAGCTGATGAAATGAAAGTGGGCGTGTTTGAGACGTGGATCCTGAAGCAAAATTCTTAAATGAAAATGAAGAGCACGAAACGCATCAAAAATTTTAGACTCCGATGGCTAGGATACGTCGATGGAAGTCAGCCTCAAATAATACTTTAACATGAAAAAACATTAGAATAAAAATCATACCCCCTTTGTCATCCGTCAGTAAAAAAAGGAAATATCAGATTTTAAAGTCCTTTCTTCACTAGAGGTTGAAAATCATCATCGTTTCCAATTCCGCCTTCTTGGCAGCTGGTTGAAACAGGGCATGTATGCTGCAATGAAATCACCTGGCATTAATTATTTAGTCAAATAATCTAATCTAATCTAAGTCTTATCTAAGTTGCAAAGATATGTCACATTGGGGATTCAGTTTATAATATGCATTTTCACAAGCAAACATGTATATGAGTTCGCGCTTGCACATGCAGCATGTTAACCTATAACAGAAACCCAAATGTCAAATGAACATACACCCTGCAACTCTTGCCGACCTTCCCTGAAACAAGGGTGACATTGGCAACTTGAACCATTTTCTACAGCATGGGTGGTCAGCCGCATACCAACCTGACAAGGAAATAATGCACTTTGTTTTTACTGCATTTCATTTGACTCATCTTAATAAGTATCTAAAGAAACACTCTCCATAACAAATTTGATTTGTTGTATTATTAATTTCACTCTTCCTTACAAAAATTGTTACAAAATATAAAATTCACTATTTTTCACAAAAATATTTAAGTGCTTACCTGCTTGTTGCTATTCTATGCAAAACAGACATAATTATATTCCTTCATTAAGACCTTCTAGGTCGAAAACGTTCGTAATTTTGTTTTAAAGATTTTAATCTTTTAAATAAAGTCTATAGTGAAAATAAACAGTGTTTTGCTTGAAAAATTTCATCCAAAAATTATAAATTGAAACAAAATGAATTTTCACAGTGTTAATACACAAACAATACAAAATATAATTATATTCCAATATTACTTAATAATATTTTTTATGGTTTGTGTATTAACACTGTGAAAATTCATGTTTTTTTTATTGTTATATAAATAAATAACACCTTATTAACTTTAAAACACTGTTTATATTTCACAAAATTATCATAAATTTAAAAAATTAAATTTAGATTAACTACTAACGTTTTATTTATATTGACTATTTTAAACTCTGATAAAAATTTACTACCTGAGGATGACCATATTGGTCGAAAACGTTAGTAGTTAATCTAAATTTAATTTTTTAAATTTATGATAATTTTGTGAAATATAAACAGTGTTTTAAAGTTAATAAGGTGTTATTTATTTATATAACAATAAAAAAATTACTTAATAAAGTTAATTATTACTTAAAATTTGATGTCAGCGAATCAAAAAAGTTGTGTCTGGATAAAGACAGTGTAGACCACTTTTCAGAGGCTCTGGCCACTCTTAGTTGAATGAAGGCAGAGTTAGGTAACAAAAATGTTTTTTTTTTTCACTTGTAAATTTTTTTTACACTTCTCCGTGTTTCGCTATATCCACACCGTTTCGTAGTCGTTACAATACTGAAACAATTTCTTTCCTCAAATTGTAAGAAAGGAGACTTTTCGATATAAAACTGTAATATTTAGTGTACCTTTTACATAAAATAATAATAAAAGTTTATGGGAAATTTATTTTCACTGAAAAGTCATTATTTAGTTTTGAATTCCGTAGTTTTCCATTCTGCGTTGAATGTAAATTCACAATTAACATGGATTGTCAAATGTAATTTAGTGAAATCCTACGCATTGGCGTTCTTGCAAAATTAATTTGACACTGTCACGGAAATCTGGGAATTCGAAATATTTTCTAATGTCGTATACTCGGTAGACGACTTCAAAACAATAAAGTAAGTTCACTTCTTTGTTTCCCCATTAGTTTTAGTCTTTATCATCAAATTAATTGCATGAACGAATTTTCCAGATGGAACTTATTTTACGTTAAAAAAACGAAACTTGAAGTTCAAAAATATAAGTTTTAAATTTGAATTGGAAAATATCAAATAAGATTTGAATTTTAATTCAGTTCTCACATTAATTGTCCATTTATTTTCAATGTTAACTCCCAAACTCTTTTTATTTTTAGCCTCTGTTCCTTAACTTAATAGATTGGTATGATGCCGACCTTCCATGCTGTAAAAATTGCAGTGTTAGGGAATACGGTTGAAAATATTATGGTTGTGTTGAGTACATTTTAAGGCTAACAACCATATATTTTTTAGCTAGTAGAAATAAAGATATTATTGATAATTTAAAAAAATAAAATGCCGAGAATTTTAGTCCTGTCAAAACGCAACGCGGCCGGCTAGCCACGCTGTGACGGCAAAATGACGTAGATGGATCCGACAGACCTGGGCCCATCGGTACACTCCGAATATCCAAAGACCCATCGACGTCACATCCGCCTAAATAAATAAAAACCTCCTGTTTTACTGGAAATCGAAAATGCGCAAATTTTAAAGAGCTTTAGTTTAAAAACTAAGCCAGATATATATATACTAGGGGCGTTGCCCCTGGCTGCTACGCAGCCCAACCCCTTAACATTTGTGAAATGTTTATATTGCACATAGTTTCCTCGCGTTAAACTTCGTAGTATTAAAAAACAGTTTTTGTAAAAGAACATTTACTTAGATTTGTTAGGCTTTGATAAAATAATTTTATGAAAATCCGCCATTACAAAAAAATACTGGGAATATCCCGCACTGTAAACGGTTATACCTTAATATAATAAATACATCGATAGTGTATGCAAATATTAAATTTTTTGACTCAAATGAACATAAGTGCAAAAAGAGTTGCACTTATGTTCATTTGAGTTGGGTGTTTATGTTGTAAGTCCACATGCAGCATGTGTAAGCGTGAACTTTTACGAGTCTGCTAGTGTACTTGTGTTATGTCACTGTGATTTTTGGTTAAAGTGCTGTTCTGTCACTGTGCTGTTTTGACACTGTGCTGATTTGTCACTGTGCTGTTTTGTCAATGTGCTGTTTTGTCACTGTGCTGTTTTGTTACCGTGTTGTTTTGTCACTGTGTTGTTGTGTCACTGTGCTGTTCTTTCACTGTGCTTTTTTGTCTCCGTGTTGTTTTGTCACTATGCTGTTTTGTCAACGTGCTGCTTTGTCACTGTGCTGTTTTGTTACTGTGGTGTTTTGTCACCGTGCAGTTTGGTCACTGTGCTGATTTGTCACTGTGTTGTTTTGTCACCGTCATTTTTTGTCACTGTGCTGTTTTGTCACTGTGCTGTTATGTCACTGTGCTGTTTTGTCACCGTGTTTTTTTGTCAATGTGCCGTTTTGTCACTGTGCTGTTAAATCACTGCGCTGTTTTGTCACCGTGCTGTTTTGTCACTGTTCTGTTATGTCACTGTGCTCTTTTTTCACCGTGCTTTTTTGTCAATGTGCCGTTTTGTCACTGTGCTGTTAGATCAATGTGCTGTTTTATCACCGTGCTGTTTTGTCACTGTGCTGTTATGTCACTGTGCTCTTTTGTCACCTTCCTGTTTTTTCACTGTTTGTTTTGTCCCCGTGCTTTTTTGTCACTGTGCTGTTTTGTTACTTTGTTATTTGGTCATGTATCGTTTTGTCACTGTTATATAATATAACTATGTAATATAGCTTTGCAACTTAGATTACAGATTATAAAGAATAGAAATTAAAATAATTTCCTTGTCTTATAGGTTGGTATGAGGCTGACCACCCATACTGTAAAAATGGTTCACTTTGCCAACGTCACCCCTGTTTGAGGGAAGATGGGCAAGAGTTGCAGAGCTTATGTTCATTAGAGATTGTGTTTTTATGTTGCAAGGACACATGCAGCATGTGTAAACGCGAACTTATAAGTGTGTGCTTGAGGGAATGCATTTAATATGAATCTCAAATGGTATGTGTCTTTGCAACTTAGATTATAGAACTAAACAAAATAATTTCCTTGACTAAAAGGTTAGTATGTGGCTGACCACCCATACTGTAAGCAATGGTTCGCCATGCAAATTTTATCTCTGTTTGAGGAAAAGTCGGCAAGAGTTGCAGGGCTTATGTTCATTTGAGTTTAGGTTTTTTGTTGTAAGTCCGCATGGGGCATTTGTAAGCGCGAACATTTACCTGCCTGCTTGTGGGAATGCATTTAATATGAATCTCAAATGTTATGCATCTTTGCAACTTAGATTATGTAAAGAAATACACAAAATAATTTCGTTGACTTATAGGTTGGTATGAGGCTGACCACCCATACTTAAAAAAAATGGTTTATTTTGCAAATTTCACCTTTGTTTCAGGGAAGGTTGGCAATAGTTGCAGGGCTTATGTTCATTTGGAATGGGTTGTTATGTTGTAAGTACACATGCAGCGTATGTAAGCGCGAACTTATACATGTCTGCTTGTAAGAATGCATGTAATATGAATCTCAAATGTTTTAAATCTTTGCAACTTACATTACAGATTTAAATCCATTTTTATTTTGTGTATTCTTTTTTTTAATTTGCATGAAATAAAAGAAAATATAAAAAAAACTTTCATGTTTTGCCGCTAGATGTCAATTTATTTCCATACATTTTCAGTATGAAGAAACAGGTATATTGAAAAAAGTTTTCATACATTTTTAAACACAAACGCGAAAGCTCGCAGCATAGGGAAGTTGCAGTGGTAGGGAAAACGGTTGAAAATAATATGGTTGTGTAGAGTACAATTCAAGGATCACAACCATATATTTTTTAAGTAGTAAAAATAAAGATATCATTGATAATTTTGAAAAATAAAATGCGGAGAATTTACAACCCGCCAAAAAGGCAATGTAAACGGTTAGGGACGTGTGTCGTCATTTTGACGACAAACGTCGCTGTCAAACCGACTACCTGGGCCATTTGACACCTAAACTTCGAAGATCTGACGTCATATCCGCCCGAATAAAGCAATGACCTGTTTTAGCGGAAATGGAAAATACGCGAATTTTAAAGAGCTATAATTTAAAAACTAAGGCACATATAATTTTTTTAAAAACGCAAATGCATTTAAAAAAATATAGCCTACTATTTTATGAAATAAAATAAAAAAGTGCAAATACCCTATTGCAGCATATATACAAAAATTAATTTTCCATAGATCAGGAATGTGTTTCCTCTGTTGTGATGGCATTAATTTTGAGAATCGAAAATGTAAGCGAATGACGACGGTCTGGAGTAATATAATAAAGGATATATATAAATACATATTTAAAACGCAGATTCATTTTAAAAAATGTAATAAAACAAGATGTGAAATTACCCTATTCTTACCCACCGAATATCGGTAATATTAGTATAAAGTCTAATCAGCTGTACACTTGCGGCCATCTTGGATTGACAGGTCTTCATACAAATATTACCGATATTCAGTAGGTAAGAATTACCGTGGTGATGAGACTTCCAGCCCAGCTACTGACACCATGTTACCTCCTCATTTAATATCTTCCATGTTTTCCAGCTGCACATAACCCGTTGCCACCCCGTATCGGAGCGCCGGGTGGGGAGCGCGCCCCCTCGTCACCGCTCCGCCCCCCCACAGGCCCCCACCCGCTACGTGAAACCACCCCCCAGTGGTACTCTGCACTACATCAAGGCGCACCAGGAGCTGGTACACTAATAAATAATAATATTAGGTTGATGCATTTGGTGAGCGCTGTTTTTGTGTGAATTACACCTCAAGAGCCCCGTGCGAGCTTGGTACTCGCTGTAGAAAGCACCAATACTCAAGCAAGACCCAGTTGCTGTAAGGCTGGACGGACCTTTAGTGACCGGTCTTTGGTAAAGGTGTATGAATTTTTCACCTAGACAAGAGCAAATTTGAAAATATAATTGGTATATTTTTTTGTGCTCCGCCGGGATTCGAACCCACAACCTTCCATTTACGAGTCCGAAGTGTTGCCACTAGACTACGACCGGTCAGGTTCCTCTGACAAATTAATATTCTGGACACAGAAAAATCCATCAAAATACATTTAAAGCTTTTAATGTTCTGTGTTTTGTTTGTTCAGCTATCAGGGCATCCTTGCGGCGCCCGTCGTCCTCTCACATCAGAATCCCGCTCCCAATACACCAACCCCGTGCTGTACCCCGCCCAGCTGGTCTTCCATCCTGGAGCACCTCTGCCAGAGACTCCTACCATCATCAGACCGAGGACTTGCGTGCCCAGGCTGCCCCTAGAAGGAGGAGGAGGCCTCCAGGACCCATATCTGACAACCAACAATGATGTGCATAGACTGTTCACGAGGGAGAAGGTCATACCCAACAAGGAGACTGTTACTTTCTGGAGTGATCTCACTTACCCAAAGGTAGCTCAATTAGCAAATCATTATTTTTGAACCATAATTTTTCTATTTCCCCACATCCATTCAGCTCTAATTGGAAGAGAAATGAGATGATGGTTTGCAGAGGGCGGTTTCGTGACCACTGTCACTTCAAAGGCGCTTTCAGACTTGACGCGGCGGTGAAGAAATAGGTCTCCATTCCCTTCTTAAAGCTTTGAATCCCTACCATGGCGTGCACTTCTGGAGGCAGCTGGTTCCAAGTGGACGTTCCCGCACCGGTGAAAGCGCGGTCTTTGAATACTGTGCTTCTTTTTCTAATTCTGCACGTGACTGGTTAGTGCACTGTCAAAAGATCGCAGAGCCCCCTCTCACTCAGACTCCTCGGGATTATAATCATTTCCTGCAAGTATTCTGGCGCCACTCCTTGCAATGCTTTATACACCTTAAATTTGATCCTTTCTGGGATCCTTAGCCAGTGGAGCTTCTGCAAGAGTGGGGTGATGTGGCAGTATTTACTCTGACCATAGATTAAACGAGCACTGGCTTTCATGACTGATTGCAGTCTATTGAGCTGGCATTTTGGTTGCTCATGCTCAGCCATGCCTGAATGTGAACGTAGTGTAAGAATGGTAGCTAAAATTGGTTATGCAATCACATCATTCAACCCATTGACATTGATGGCGGAGTTCTTACAGCTTCCTGGAATAGTAATCGTGATTTGTATTGTGTAGTCTGGTTTTGGAGTTCACGGTCGCATCCTCCGACGTCCGCTAAAGACCAGCATCCGCCAGCAGGCGTGGGGACTGGAGGACTTGCATGTGATGGGAGAGCAAGCCGACAGATACGTGAGGAGGCGAGACAACTGGACACATGGGTAATGCACATCAAACAATTGATACCAACCATTTAATCTAAGTTTCAAGCTTTCACATCCGATGGTTGACATTGGACAGCTGCTCTCTGGGATCTGTTGCCGTGGTCTATTCAAACTGGAGCTTTCAGGCGTTTTGCCCATACGTGCGATTAGACAGGTCCGTAATCCAGTAGTAACACTTCGGACTCGTAAATGGAAGGTTGTGGGTTCAAATCCCGGCGGAGCACAAAAAATATAGCATTTATATTTTCAAATTTGCTCATTGCAGGGTTGAAAAATTCATAAACGTGTACCAAAGACTGGTCATCAAAAGGTCCATCCAGCCTTACAGAAATTGGGTCTTGCTTGAGAATTGGCATTCTGAAGCGACGACCAAGCTCGTAAAAAGTCCGGTCGATAGCTCAGTTGGTGGGATGCTTGCATTTCATGCCGAGAGCAAGGGCTCGATCCCCACCGAGGATGCCAGAAATGATTTCCCGTTTCGGTGTTCATTTCAAACCCAAAATAAATACCGGCAAGGTGTACTCAGCCTTCACAATAAATGAGAACCATCCATCCTTCTCAGGGATTCAAGTGAAGTGGTTGGCGTTGTTTCTGTTAAAAGTAAAAAGTTCCACTCTTCACATGCCACGGCTGGAAGTCTCATCACCACGGTAATTCTTACCTATCGAATATCGGTAATATTTGTATGAAGACTAATCAGCTGTTTACTAGCGGCCATCTTGGATTGACAGGTCCTCATACAAATATTACCGATATTCGGTAGGTAAGAATTACCGTGGTGATGAGACTTCCAGCCCTGTTCGAGGACAACGCGGTAAGAAGTTGCAATATTATACATATGTGCAGCTGATATAATTATTATTGAAATGAGACACCCTTCGATAAATGATAAGAGGAGATACAAGAAAATATAATAACCTTTTCGTGGGCTATACATATTCATAGCCCACACTTTGACAAACTAATGATGCCTGCGCTGGAAGTTTCATCAGCACTGTCATTTTTACCTACCGAATTTTGTAATATTTGTATGAAGACAAATCAGCTGTTCACTTGTTCAATTTACAAGTCTTCATACAAATGCATCATTAGTTTGTCAAAGCGTGGGCTCAGCCGACGACTAAAACGTGTAAAAATAGCCCCGTTTTTTTTTTGCAGCGCCTTCAAGTCGGAGACCATGAGTAAATTCATTCCTCCGAGCAGACAGCCTTCTTCCAGGATTTCTGCTGCTGCTGTCGCGTGGAGGCCTCACCACGTCATGCTGGGGATGTGCCGCTAGAGGCGATAACCAGTGCACTGTGAAGTCAACAAAAACATATCATTATATTAAATGTACTGCGTGTAATAGCATAGGGGCCGTCCATAAATTACGTCATCGATTTTCGACCCCCCCCCCTCTTAGAATCATCCCATAGTCATTATCTAATGATCCCCCCCCCTCTTGCTGTAATAATGGATGAGTTTAATAATTAATAATGCTATATTACTTACATAATATTTTGTATATTTTGTAGAAATTGGTATTTACAAGAACGACGTCACTTTTGGTACTCGTACATCATTTGCCATCATCCGCAGACCAGACTCCCCCCCCCCCCCCTTAATGCGAATGACGTAATATATGGAAAGCCCCATATCGTTTCTTAGACATTTTATAAAAAAAATGAATGGGTCTTGCTTGAGAATTGTCGCTTTGTAGCGACGTCGACCAAGCTCGTAGAAAGGTCGATAGCTCAATTGGTAGAATGCTTGCATTCGATGCCGAGAGCAAGGGTTCGATCTCAAGGCTTACTCAGCCTTCACAAGAAATGAGAAACAGCCCCCCCGGGAGCTGGGAAACCCCCACTTCAACTGAAAGTGGTCGGTGTGAGGCCGGCCCCCTTACCCGTAAAAATAAATAGGTCCCGAATCGCCACATGCAATCTCTTCAGGAATAACGCAGGTAAGAAGTTACACTATATGTGTAGCTTAGTTGCGTTTATAAAACTTTACATTAAAACATGATTAGTGGTTAAAACTCAACCACGCGGTCATTCTGCGTGAAATCATCACACCGCTTTAATGTCAATGAAAAGTATGATTTAATACTCCCATACATATTTTTGCCAAAACTTGGGGAATTTTTATAAAACACCCAAACATTTTTTTTTTCAAATAAAAAAGAAAGTTTTTATTTTTAAGAAATCCTGTGCGGGAGACTCCCTAGATTCTAGAGACTCTAGGGGTCTTTGACACTTGTTGTAGTGCCGCAGAGGTGTACGAGCTTGGTCGTCGCTACAAAGCGCATGTAAGGCTGGATGGACCTTTGGTGACCGGTCATTGGTAAAGGTTTATGAATTTTTCAACCCAGCGAAGAGCAAATTTGAAAAAATAAATTGTACCTATATTTTTTGTGCTCCGCCGGGATTCGAACCCACGAAACACAACCTTCCATTCAGAGTTCGAAGTGTTACCACTGAACTACGGACCGGTCTCAAATGAACATAAGCCCTGCAACTTTTGCCGATCTTCTCTGAAACAGGGGTGACAATGGCAAAGTGAATATTTTGTACAGTATGGGTGGTCAGCCTCATACCAACCTATAAGTCATGATGTCAAAAAAAACATATCATTTTTCTTAGTCTTTAAAAAATAATTGTTGTGATAGATAATAAAATTTATTAGATAATCACTTATGAAGGAAAGGTAACAAAAATATTAATGTTGTGAATTTAGGAAGAAATAATTGTTATAGTAGGTTCCTATGGACTCATGTGTTTAGAAAATTACTTAGAAAAATTTAAACGTTGTGTATTTGTTAGAAATGTTGAATTGTTGTTAAAATAAAATTATAGATACCTACGTGAATTTTTCTTATTTTACAAATTAAATTAAAGTTACAAAATAAATTTATAAGGTCCGGTTGCACCAACCTCCAATCAATATTTGATCGACACATCAAATTTGATTGCTTAATTCTGGTAAGGACCTCGGTTAAATATTTCTTGGTTGTGGGTAATAATATGATGGAATTTGAACAGGAAAGATGTGTGTATCAGCTGATTTACGTATATGTATCCAATTTTTTTATTTGATGGGAGAAGTCACACTTAATTTTGATTTTTGTCTGATAGGAGTTTGGTGCAAAAGGCCCTAAGCGTTTCATTTTATGGCGAAGATTGCGTGGTCTATGGTTTTGAAAGTTAGCATTTCTAGACTTTGCATTTTTTTACAGATTTGTGGTAATAAAATACAGGTAAGGTTTTTGATAAAAGACATTTATTTATTTATTTATAAATTCCCGACATCTAGTGCCTTTTACAATACATACTAAAAATAGTGTTATAAATACCAGAGCAAGTAAAAAGTATAAAATGAAACAATAAATATATCAGAACTACAATTGAAAACTTTCCGGGATAAAAAAGTAACATAAAACAAAATAATGATTACATAAGTAGGTATTAATACTTTAAAAAAATAGAGAGATGAGATAAAAAAAACAAGAGAAAAGACAGTTTATGAATGTATAAATAGTAAGCAGAAATTAGAAGTAAGTAGCTGAATGTAAAAATACAATTAAAAATAGATTGAAAAAGACTTATAAATACCTATATGTATATGAAAGTAAAATTAAACAAAACAAACACAATAACAAAAACTATATAAAAATAAGAATAAAAATCAAAGTTACTATATAGAGAAAAAATATAAATCAAAAATCAAAATAAATATACAAGCAACAGAAATAAAAACATTATTCATCCAAAAAGTACCTCAACAGACCAGCTCTATACCTATCAAAGCTATTTATATCAAAGACATGTAATAATCTATAATCTAAGTTGCAAGGATATATTCATTCAAAGCTCTCAGATGTATGCCCACAAACAAACACGTGTAGTTCGCGCTTACAAATGCTGATTGTGTACTTACAAATAAAATTCAAACCTCAAATGAACATAAGCCCCACAACTTTTGCCGACCTTCCCTGAAACAGGGGTGACACTGGCAAAGTGAACCATTTTTTACAGTATGGGTGGTCAGCCTCACACCAACCTATAAGTCAAGAAATATGAATAATAAATTACATTTAAATATAAAAAATAACAAAACCTTAAAAAGAAATCTATACAAAAAAAGTCAAAAATTTATTATGCAAAAAATGTAGCAAACTAATAAACCAACATTACAAATCATGATAATGGTTGAGAAAAAAAAAACAATTAAATGTATGTGTAAGATGGTTCAGGTAAAGTTTGCGCTAAACGACTGGCTAATGGGGCTTCCACACGCTTGCCAACCCATCACAAGTCAAGCGCACAGTGTGTCGTCTAGAGACGAACATGCTAGCTGGATAAAATTTTGTCTAATGGACTCATTTTGTCCAGCTAGCATGTTCTAGACGACACACTGTGCGCTTGACTTGTGATGGGTTGGCAAGCGTGTGGAAGCCCCATAAAGTTTACGCCAAACAACAGGTAAATCTTGTGCAAAAGTACAGGTAAAGTTTGTACAAAAAGATAGGTAAACTTTGTACAAACACAGGTAAAGTTTGTCTGGCAAAAGTTTACGCCAAGCAACAGGTAAATTTGATGCAAAAAAGACAGCTAAAGCTTGTGCAAAAAAAGGAAAGGAGTGTGTTAAAAGACTGGTAAATTATGTGCAAAAAAATAATTCGGCGTCAAAGAATCCTACAAACGGTACTGGATTATCGAGCGCCTATTGCATATCTCTACAATTTAAATTGTAGATTCGTGTTTTCAATCTTGTTTTTCATGGCATGCACTTAAAATCTCGGAAAGTCCAGATTAGGATAATTCCATAATAACCTATTTATGTTAGGTAGGTAAATAGGTAATAGGTTGTATTGTTTGCGCCATTTAATCGGTTAATCTACACATCCATTCATGTGGCGGCCTTTATTCCACATAATGCATGCATATACTAATCATATCTAGTTTTTTTATTTCATTAAATCTATTAAATATGAATCAGGGCACTTTGTATTTTTTTAGTTTCGTAGAAAAACAACTGCATAACAAATCTACACACAAATACATAGTGGGTTTAGAAAGTTGTAAAAATATTGGTATTTTATTTTCAAATACAATTTTATAAATAAATTCATAAAGGGAAATGCTATACACCAGTGGAGAAGGGTGCCATACAAGCCGATTCCCATCGGTCTCCTTTTTAAAATGAGGCAAAAATGACAATAAATAGACTGCATGGTTTCAATGGGGAAAAAATACGTATTGTTTATTTGGTTTTAAATGTATTTTTTTACTTTGTTCCTATATTTTTTAACTACTTTATTACATCATTTTAAAAGGGAAGCCGATGGGAACTGGCTTGTCTGGCACCCTTCGCCACTGCTATTCACTAACCTATTTTGGCTGGCCAGATTTAAAATTCAGACAGATAGAACAAAACAATTAAAAGACAGAAGATTATCAATCCATAATAATTCATAATTTTTTACTTGAATGCATTATTAATTAAGAAATATCCTATGACATCTGTTGAATCAGGGTCAAAGGAAATGACGTGACTTGAATCGGCGCTGATTTCCAAAAACGCCAAATTGTCGTTTTCTGCCATAACGTTCGACGATACCTTGACTTGTTGGTATGAGGCTGACCATCCATACTGTAAAAAATGGTTCACTTTGCCACTGTCACCCCTGCTTCAGGCAAGGTCGGCAAAAGTTGCAGGGTTTATGTTCATTTGAAGTTTCGATTTTTATTTGAAAGTACCTACTCATTAAGCATTAATTGTAAGCGCGAACTACACGTGTCTGTTTGTCGGCATGCATTTGATATGAGCTTTAAATGTTAATATATCTTTGCAACTTAGATTATTTTATTATAATATATGCTTCAAGATGTTGGATAAATTTGTATATTTTGTGAAAATATGACGTAACCTTGCTATGTTTTTGTTTTTTACTAATTCCGGAGTTAATTAACTTTACTATTTTGGTTTTGAAATTTTAGGATAACGTAAAATACGAGCTAGAGGTGTTAAATTATTGTGAACTATTTTGAAACAATGAATGCGGTCATCCTTGTTGGGTTATCTCAGTCTATGATCCTACCGCGGCACCGGAAGTCAAAGGCTCATCACATAACCTACACAATACGCTACACACACACACAATTTTACACAGGCCACACTGCTCGTCCTAAACGGGACACTATCAAAATTCTTCTTCTTGTTATAGATCTATAATCTGTTTATTGTGGAACTCCCTCCTGTGATGCGGAAGACCAGCTGTTCTTCCATCTTTTGACGCTACATTCACACACACAAGGTTACGGAGTCCACACTGCTCGTCCTAAACGGGACACTATCAAAATTCTTCTTATTTTTCTTGTTTTAGATCTATGATCTGTTTATTGTGGAACTCCCTCGTGTGATGCAGATGATCAGCTGTTCTTCCTTCTTTTGGGAGGGTGACCTGGTAGACGCTGGCCGACCGGTATCTCCTGTGCCACAACTCGGACTAACCTTCCTTCGTTCATGCGGTCTATATGGTCCCTCCAGAACCGTCTCCTCTTCCTGCTCCATCTGACGATGTTTTCAGTATAGAAACATGCTCCCGATTTCTGAGTTCCTCAATCGGTCTCTCAGTGTTTTTGCAGCAATGGCGCCGAGTGTTTTCATCTCAGATGTTCTGAGCAGACTCTTGGTTCTCCAAGTGTCTGCTCTTGTCTATCACGATTGCCATGATTATTTGCTGTTTATCAGGTGTAAAAAATAGTAATGGATTATTATGGAAGATACATTAAATTGATAGAAAGAGATTAGATTATACATTTTGCAGAACGCCCTTGTCTCCACCATACATTTTCGAATAAACTGTCGTTTTATAGTGCGTGATATACAGGGTTTTTTTTTAATTTCAAAAACGAAACTAATTTGTTTTTCATCGTTGCTTACTTCTAAATCAATTGATGTGATGTGTGTTAACTAAATTATTTCAGTGTCACGTTTGGACTCACGCATTTATGGTCACCCTACAAATAAATTGTACTCCGTATGTACATACAAAAATGCACACTCGCTTTAGAATCGTGAAACTAAGAGCGTCGTTTTGGGAAAAGGACCAATTAGTCATTTAAAATATTACACACATGTGAATCAGTTTGTGAAAAGTTAGTTAAACTAAATAATTGAAAATGAAGTTTAAAGTTTTGTTATTTTTCATTGTTGGTGCAAGTTGTATAAGGAATGCTACATATAGTCAGAAACGTAAGGATTATTTTATTTTTTTAACATTTAAAAAAATATATATTTACAAACCTGCAACCTAAGTGTAATTTTTAATAATTTTTCCGTGCAATACCAGTCAATGGACTCCTAAAAAAAATATCTCGTAAAAATAGAATTTGTAGAACTCAGCTTCATAGGTAAGCAGTCAGTTATGTATGTGTAATAGTGGCGAAGGGTGCCGTACAACTCGATTCCCATCGGTTTCCCTTTTAAAATGAGGCAAAAATGATAATAAAGTAGACTGCATGGTTTCAATGGGGAAAAAATACGTATTGTTTATTTGGTTTTAAATGTATTTTTTTACTTTGTGCCTGTATTTTTTAACTACTTTGTTACGTCATTTTAAAAGGGAAGCCGATGTGAATCGAGTTGTATGGCACCCTTTGCCACTGTTATTGTGTATGCTTAGTTTTTTTTACATTTCTACAATGCAAAAATGTATGGTGGAAATACATCCTGTGGAAATTGCGAATAATCATAATTATTTAGATACAAAATGGCTTATAAATGCACGTACCTAAAATAGTTGACATTTTATAATCATGTATTAATTATGACTTTTCATAAAAATATCGAATTGCCTCAGAAGCAAAAAATCGTGACTAAGCTTTAGCCAAGGATTGAATGCAGCAAGTGGAATCTATTTATTTTCACAGGTAAAGGGGCTGGCCGTATACCAACCACTTCAGTTAAAGTAGGGTTACATCTACCGCTTCACTTGTAGTGGGGTTTTCCCTACCCCCAGAGGCACTGGGTTGTCATAAAAAAAAAAAATACGCTGATTTATTTGGTGAGCGCTATTTTTGTGTGTATCACACCTCAAGAGCCCTCTGCGAGCTTGGTCGTCGCTGTAGAAAGCGCCAATTCTCAAACAAGACCCAGTTGCTGTAAGGCTGGATGGACCTTTTGATGACCTCTCTTTGGTGAAGGTTTATGAATTTTTCAACCCAGCGAAGAGCAAATTTAAAAATATAGATGGAATATTTTTTTGTGCTCTGCCGGGATTCAAACTCACAACCTTCCATTTACGAGTCCGAAGTGCTACCACTGGACTACGGACCGGTCGGTACGGATGTTTTGTGAAAGCTTAGTAAAGCTTGCCGATAATTTAAGTTAAGATTTGGATGTGTTGGTGTTATGTCTTATCGATTGCCCGATTGGTCTTTCCTCTTTAATATGAAAGACAAGTTTCTTAACAAATTAATGAATAAACACATTAAAGGCTAAAATGCCATCACTGTAACGAAGATGTTAATGTCGTGACTTATCAACTGTTATAAAAAGGTTGATGATCACTTATGGTACAAAAGGAATCGTTTAATCAGCTCTTATCTTAATTATAATAAAAAACGTAGATTGAATATCCGTGAGTCGCCGTCACTGGAAGGAACGAAGGTTCAAAATTGATTGATAAAAAAAATAGTTTGCCAGTTCAGTGACGCAACCAATTCTAAATAATATAATATATTGTTAACTGTAGATTTGATGTATTTTTTTGGATATAAGCTCTTTTCACATCTCTTTTTTCTTTTTTTTTTGACACTGATCTAAAATTTATTATCTAAGTTGCAAGAAAAAATGTACGTGTTATCTTGCGCTTACACATGCCGCATGTGAACTTACAACGTAAAAACTCAAATCTCAAATGAACATCTGAACAAATCACAAATGAACAACTGCAACTCTTACCGTGCTTTTCTGAAATGGGGATGACATTGGAAAAAATTAACCGATTTTTATATTATGGCTGCCATTTTAATTGTTTAGACTTTAGAGAACACAGGTTGTGTTCAGTATGCAAATTTTCGAGAGTGTGCATGAAGAATCTAGATAAGCAAATTTGGATTAAAGTTGATATTTAGCAGTAAATAAGGCGAGTATTACCTGAAGCGCTATTCTGCTAAATTCCTTACACTTTGGATATCAATCCAAGTCGGAGCTTGTTAGCGCTTGCGAAACAACTCCATAGATAAAAAAATCACCGTAGTTTTTTTTTTTTTTAGTTGAGTTACACCTTATTTTTGGACAGGTATCGCTATCTCGTCACCTTAATTAAGGTCGTAAGGAATTTAGCAGAATAGCGCCCCTGGAGAAGGTGCAGAGATTGACTAATAGTCGATGACAAGTGACATACGAGTCTACCTATAGTGTAACTAATAATAATATTATTAGGATTATTTATTTAGGGAACGCTGTTTGAATCACACCTCAAGAGCCCTATAACTAAGCCCAGACTTAGTTACATGTGAATTAAATTGAAACAGAATAAAAATGAATAAAAACACGACTGACTTGAAAACAAACAAAAAATAGGCTTAGATTCCTTTACTTATAGTTTGGTATGCGGCTGACCCCCCATACTGTAAAAAAAGGTTCACTTTGGCTGCAAAAGTTGCAGGATGTATTCATTTGAGGTTTCAATATTGAATTGTAGGTACACATGCAGCATTTGTGGGAAAAACTTATACGTATCTGTTGGTGGGCATGCAATTAAAATGAATTTTAAATGTTAATCTTATATCTCTTTGCAACTTAGATTATATATTATTTTTATTATTCGTTTCCTTGACTTATAGGTTGGTATGCGGCTGACCCCCCATACTGTAAAAAATGTTCACTTTGCCAATGTCACCCCTGATTCATGAAAGATCAGCAAAAGTTGCAGGGTGTTCTCATTTGAGGTTTCAATATTAAATTGTAGGTAGGTACACATGCAGCATTTGTAGGGCAAACTTACGCGTGTCTGTTGGTAATCTTATATCTCTTTGCAAGTTTTATTATAGATTATTATTATTATTAGTTTTATACATACATGGTTACTTCCCTGGGTTTCTTTATAAATTGAGATTTACAAGATGCGATTAATAAAGAGATATGTTTTTTTTTTAATTCAAAATGATAATCGTGTTTTATTGTTTCATTTAGATACATCAGATCGTGATGATCAGAAAAAAAACATCCAAGAACTTAAAAGTGTATAGATACATACATATAATGGGAATAAAGCACGAAGCATTACCTACTTTAAAGGTTCCCAATATTTTTTGCCTCGGAAGTCTCTATTTTTTTTTTTTAAGAAATCCTGTGCGGGTGACTCCCTAGATTCTAGAGACTCTAGGGGTCTATGACACTTGATGAAGTGCCGCAGAGGAATACGAGCTTGGTCGTCGCTACAAAGCGCCAATACTCAAGCAAGACCCAGTTGCTGTAAGGCTGGATGGACCTTTAGTGACCGGTCTTTGGTAAAGGATTATGAATTTTTCAACCCAGCGAAGAGCACATTTGAAAATATAAATGGTGTATTTTTGTGCTCCGCCGGGATCCGATTCCACAACCTTCATTTACGAGTCCGGAGTGTTGCCACTGGACTACGGACCGGTCCAAGATGCCGACGATACGCGGGGTACTTGAGCGGTCACCCATCCAAGTAGCATCCGCGCCCAATGTTGCTTAACTTCGGTGATCTGATGAGAACCGGTGCTTTCAACATGGTAACGTCGTTGTTTCAAAGGGTCCCAATATTTTTGCCTCGAAACTCTCTATTTACCATACTTTTCCCCAAAATATTAGGGAAAATATATCACTTAATTTTGTGAATTTTATATTTATTTATTTATTTATTCATTCTTTAACGGCACATTGTGCCTTTTACATGTATACAAAAATAGAAATAAAAATACATTACAGACATAACAGTATCAAAATAAAACAGATTCCTACAAAATAAAGCTTACAATAAGATTACTACAGAATAAAAGTAGAAGATATTTATGCAAAAAGTAAGAAGATGAAGAGAAAAACATAAGAGCAATGAGCATATAGCATATAGAGCAATAAGAGCATGATCAAGTAATAATATTAAAACTTAGGTAAAATAAAAGAAAGCACAGATGAGGGTAAACAAAAATTGAAATACACTGCAAAAAAGTTAACAAAATAAGTAGAAAATAAAAAATAAAAACAAAGATAAAACAAAAAAAAAAAAAAACAAAAAAGAAAAAGAAAAAGCAAGGTCTTATATTAAAGTAACAAAAATAAACTAGAAATTTGATAAAACTAGAGTAAACAATAGTACAGTACAATATTATAAGAGATGCAACTCTGCAATAATTATTATGTACTTATTATGTACCATGGGAGTTGAAGTACTTAATTAAATTATATTTGTATGTTTTAGGATTTGTATGAGTGTCAGAATCTATTTCATTGTATATATTACCCAAACGTTGAATACGTATTAGTGGGCTGTAGAAGTGTGTAGATGTATGTGTGGATACAGTGCGATAAGGAACTAAGTTGCGGGTAATAAATGAAGGGATATATATATATATATGTTTAATTTTAAGTTTTCACGGATATTATACATGTTGATAGGTTTTCGGGTAATCCGTTAATTTGCTATTTTATAGCCGACGTTTCGGATCGGTATCACGATCCTTCATCAGGGCGGTCCTTCTGTGTGTAGGGTTGGCCTTCGACTGATTTGTCATGTGTTTTGTTGCAAAAAACCTATCAACATATATATATATATATATATATAGATATATATATATAGATATATATATAGATATATATATATAGATATATATATATATGATACAGACAGATTAAAAATACACCTTTTGGGATGGAAATCTCGACGACTGTCGAAATATCTTACCGAAGATAGGACGGAATAAAACATGACGATGCCTGAACAGCTAATCGTTGATCCCTATAAAATGGATCAGCAGTTGATGTTTTTTGTTTTTTTTTAAATAGATTTGTGAAGAAGAATGCAATTCACCAACCAATTCTGCCTGGCCAGCAACAGGCATTTTTATCATCAATTAATGATTCATTATTGTTAATTATTAATTAAAATTACCCAATAACATCTGTTGAACCAGGGTCAAAGTTATGGTCAAATGACCCAGGCGGGGATCGAACCAACGTTATTCTATTCCAAATACGTACCAAATACTAATTACAAAGATCAGCCCACTTGTTCAAATGCATACGTTTTAAGATTTATCACAGGTTGTAGAGACTTCCACCCCAGAGCGATACGTACCTACTGAATCAGTCAACGGTAAATATTTTACAATGTTGTATAAACCTAATTACCAAGTGTGACATCACGTAGCCGAGGGATATTGTCGCGAACTTTAAATACGTGCGCTTATACACGCACACACCTATGCACGTACTATAGAACCATCTGGGAGTAGTCGTGCATTGGAATGACGTTCTAGTGTTTGTGTGTGTACATAATGTTCTGGTGTTGGAATGATCTAGTTAGTGCGAGAAATACCTCTCTGGTTCATTATAAAAAAGATCAAAATGGTACGCACAGAGAGTCGCAAGAGAACAATTCGCTAAGTAACACCTATAAACAGTGATTGTCAAGTTGTGAAATAAATTGTAAATTGTAAAAAATAAATGTGAAAAATTAATTCTGTAAAAATACATTCTGGAATTTTAATTATAAAGAATCCAGCATAAAACGTAACAATATTTTGAACGGGCCGAGACATCAAAGTGACCATAGAAAAATTGTTTTTCATAGCAGTGAGCCTCTTGCAAGAGCTGTGAATAATGTATTTTTTTGACGGATATGTAAAGCAATATAACAGAACAAAGCGTTAGACAGGATTTGAACCCGTACCCTGTGAGATTACAGTTGAGCGCTATAACCGCTAGATGTTGGGTGAAGATTGTTTATAATGTACGCAATTAAAATGCAAATGAAGATTCATGGACCGACGAGCACAGACAACGAAATTTGGACCTACAGATCTTAATGTATTTTATTCGTAAAACATTACTAGTAAACAATCCATCTTTTTAAAAAACAATAGTTTTAGGAACATCTCAGTTGGTAGAATGCTTGCGTTCCATGGCGTAGGGCCCGTGTTCAATCCCCAAGGGTGTCAGAATTGATTTTCCGTTTCGGTGTTTATTTCAAACACAAATAAAAATACCGGAAAGGTTTACTCATCGTACGTACTTTGATGTATGGAAGTGTAGCATGGACAGTGAATGATAGCGAAATGAGTAAAGTATGTACGGTGGAAATGAAGCATTTGAGAAGCATGACAGGGAAAACTCTGAAGGATAGAGTTAGGAATGAATGGGTTAAAAAAGAATGTAAGCTGAAAGAAGATGTGAAAGTTAAGGTACAACAGAATGTGATGTGATGGTTTGGGCATGTGGAATGAATGAATGATGATAGACTGACAAAGTAAATTTACAAAATAAGTGTGAAAGGAAAAAGAGGAAAGGGACAACCGAGTATGGAGTATGGAGTATGGAGTATGGAGTGATTAGATTGAGGAGACTGTGAAAGAATGGGATGTACAAAGTGAGCGTAAAAGAAAAAAATGCATGAAAAAGGTAATGGATGTGAATAAATTTAAAGAGGTATGTAAGGATAGGAAGAAATGGAGGCAGCTCTGCAATGGCGACAGAGTTACAGTTACAGTTACAAATTTGAACCATTCTAGTGACTATTAAAAAAATCTGAACCAGACTGAAACAAGTTACTGAATTAGGCACATTCCTCTTCATGAATTTGTTATAAAAACACACCGTTACATCGGAAAAGGTTTAAAAAGTAACAAAAGACACTGTGGAACAAAATTGCACATTTTGGAACAAAGGTTTTTGGCGTTTTTTAGTTTGCAAAAATTTAGGTTAATTACAGATTATTTCGCAAGCCTGTATGTTAACGATAATAATATGTTACTGCGTCCACAACAATGAATCCTGAATTATAGAGACAAAGTTGAACGAACTGACCATTATTTCGCTCTAATCTAAAATCTAAGCTAATATATACCTGTTAAAATATATGTGTGAATTTGTTGTATTTTTGGCGAGACTAGGCAGAATCTATAATCTAAGTTGCACAGATATATAAACATTTAAAGCTCAAATCAAATGCATGCCCACAAGCAAACACGTGTAGTTCTTTTTCTATAATCTAATTTGCAAGGATATATTTATTTAAAGCTCTCAAATGCATGCCCACAAACGAACACGTCTAGTTCGCGCTTACAAATGCTGAATGTGTAATTGCAAATAAAATCCAAACCTCAAATGAACATAAGCCCTACAACTTTTGCCGACCTTCCCTGAGACACAGGGGTGACATTGGCAAAGTGAACCATTTTTTACAATATGGGGGGTCAGCCTCATACCAACCTATAAGTCAAAAAAAACAAAATGGAAAATTCTGTGTAAAAAAAAGTAACGAAAAAGTAAAAGATTTTTTTTTAATATTTCAGAAGCTCTGATTATGGTGGAGGAAAGAGATTTCGGGCCGCAAAGCAGACAAGGAGGATACGAAGAGGTGAGAAAGGAAGTAGTCGAGTCGTTTAGAATAAAAAAAACAGCAATCTATGAGTTTTTAGAATCTGATCATTGAGTAATATATAACTCAATGAATTTGATACAAATGTACGGAAATTATGAGAATGATTCTTAATATGTCCATATATTTATCTGATTTTCTAAAAAACGTAGATTGCAGCCTTTGGTTTTATACGAATAATTTAATAACATTTTACATACTAACGGGGCTATTCTTAGACATTTTAGTCGTCGGTTGAGCCCACGCTTTGACAAACTAATGATGCATTTGTATGAAGACCTGTCAATCCAAGATGGCCGCAAGTGAACAGCTGATTTGTCTTCATACAAATTTTATCACACTCGGTAGGTAAGAATGACCGTGGTCATGAAGCTTTCAGGCCAGGTATCATTAGTTTGTCAAAGCGTGGGCTCAACCCACGACTAAAATGTCAAAGAATAGTTTCACTGCAAATTTAATAGTGACTTTGTCGCCACTCCGCTACGAGTGGTCAGAGCCTCTGCGGAGATGCCTCCATTTCTTCTTATCCTTACATAGTTCTTTCGATTCATCCTTATGGCACCTACATTCACTTTATATTATCGCGAACTTAAAATACGTACGTGAGCTTATACACATCATCGTATGACGGACTATGAAATCAAAGTGACTACTCACACCTATACATGTGAGGTAGAACCATCTGGAAGTACTCCGTGATTGCATTAGTGCATAACGTTCTGGTGGGAGAATAATCTAGTGAATACGAGAAAGACCCCTCTGGTACCCTATATACGAGATCAAAATGGTACGGAGAGGAGAGTCGCACGGAGCAATTCGCTGCAAAATACAAATAAACAGGGATTGTCAAATTGCGAAATAAATTGTGAAAAATTAATTCTGTAAAAATAAATTATGGCATTTTAATTAAAAAGAGAACCCAGCAGAAAACGTAACAATATTACCCATTTTTTCACGAATTTCAAGCACATACTTCAAACTCATTTTTTAACAACAAAAGTAATGACGCAATTATTTTTATTTTTCAGGATATCTGCACTGGACAGAGCACATGTATGCCCATATCCTCTTGTCCCCTACTGGAAGACCTCCTGGACAAATCCTGCTTAGGGTCTGACAAGTAATTACTAAAAAAAACTATTTATTCATTGTCTCCAAAAAGCACGATAAATCAAATGACATCTCATTCGTTTATGTGTAATATATGTACGTAATATAGATTTATTTGGTGAGTGCTATTTTTGTGTGAATCACACCTCAAGAGCCCTTAGAAAGCGTCAACTCTCAAGCAAGACCTAGTTACTGTAAGACTGGATAGACCTTTAGTGACCGGTGTTTGGTAAAGGAATAATAATTTTTCACCTAGCATAGAGCGTACCTATTTTTTTTTAAATAGATTTGTGGAAAGGAATTCAGTCCACCAACCTATTTTGCCTAGCCAGTTGTCTTCATACGAAAGCAGCAGCTTGTGTATATGCAATGGGATCTGTTGAACCAGGGTCGAAGTTATGGTCAAATGGGCTAGACGTGATTCGGACCAACGTATTCTGTTCCAAATACGCTAGTCAAGAACAGCGACATGACTCCCACGGCCATTACACCGACTTTATCATTATGTGTTATGTGTCACTAACTTTCATATCTCACATCATTGTATCTAACCCATCACTCACCCACCTGCCTGGTGCATTCATCAGGTACTTTCGCAGGTTGACCTCGCTGACTTGCGGCTGGAGGGAAGGTCAGGCCAGGGTCTGCTGCCCGCCCGGAGGAGACGCTCCAGGACCTGGAGACGCTGGTGCTGGAAGTCCTCAAGGAGTGCAGGCTGATGATGCAGGGCAGCCCAGCATGGAGGTGTGTGGGAGGCCCATGGTGCAGGCGAAGAACTACCAGGGCATCGGGAGCCATCCCTGGGTCGTGAGGATTGGATTCAGAAGTAAGGCAAATCAAGTTACATGTCTTGCCAATCTCGTTAAGGTGGTTCTCTTCTAGGAGCGACAACTGATGAAGCAAAAATAATATTAGGAGGATTTATTTGATGAGCGCTGTTTTTTGTGTATATCACACCTCAAGAGCCCTCTGCAAGCTTGATTGTCGCTGTAGAAAGCGCCAATTCTCAAGCAAGACCCAGTTGCTGTAAGGTTGCATGGACCTTTAGTGACCGGTCTTTGGTGAAGGTATATGAATTTTTCACCCAGCAAAAGCATGTTTGAAAATATAAATGGTATACTTTTTTTGTGCTCCGCCGGAATTCGAACCCACAACCTTCTATTGTAATGTCCCCCCCCCCCCCTCCTACGAAGAAAATGGAAATGGGGAGATGTCCGGATACTGTATTCTGGAAAAGGTATTATATTTATGGGCGAGCCAAAGGCCGTGCTCCTGCATCCATGTCCTCCATATGATGAGTTCTCCATATGGTGAAATCTTCCCTCTCAGAGAGATTGTTGAAGATTCCTGGTGAATGATGTTCTCCTCGTTGATGAGGAAAGATCAGAGATCTTGGAATCCTTGTGGAAGTTCCCTCGTTGATGGGGAATATCCCTCGCTGCCTCATCAGAGTGATCGTCGTAGTTTTGGCCATTTCTGTGATCGTCTAGCTAAGGTTAGGACTCCTCGTCGTGTGGAAGATAATGAAACGAAACGTTGTGTGATTTTTTGTTTTACCGTTTCAAAATCTACTTTAGTGGCAAACCCAAATTCGTTATCGTTTGGTGTGGAACATACGCATTTTCTAACTAATTTGTAAATTCAAAATTATAATTAAAAAGCTTACGAGATTTAAGTTACGTGTAATGCAAAATGACTATATGATATTAAAACCGATTTTAAAACAAGTGACTTTCATTTTTAATGGGATTTTGTTTTCTGTGAAATTACTAGAACCCGCTCTGGTAAGGTCACGGCGTATAGAAAAAACATGGCAGTCAACGTATTCAAAGGCGTATACAAAATGAGGAACAGGAAAAAGGGGGGACGCAAATCGCGAAAAGTTACTTGATGTGTTAATTTTGTTAGTCTTTTTATTTGACAGATTACATAAATTTACAAAATAACATTATAATAACAATATGAATAAATTACATTGCGCCTAAATGTATTACGTATAATATATTTATAATAATATGCAAAATCTACCTCCACCCACCCCATATTTACTTTAATTTAAGTCCCACCTCTAAGTAGAAAATCTGCCTGCTAGCTTCAATGGAGAAGCCAGTGGACTTGCGACCTCTGGAGTAGGGTTATTCGATCGAATTACAAGCTCAACGCTCCCCTTCTTCACCAAAGAAACGTCACAGGACTTTAGCACGCTAATTCCTGGCAAAAGGAAAGGAAGTCTTGTCACCAGCTTCGACTAAGTGTTGCCCCACTGGGTCGGATATTTCAGCATTCCCGTTACCAAAACTTAACGCGCGCCTACTCCATACTCTATTCCAAGCTGCTTTTGTTAGAGAAGACGGCTTCTAATTTACCCCATCATTCTACCAAAATTCGCAATACCATGGCACCGTCTGATGCTCAGCAAGTCCGGCCAAGTAGACCCGAGACAGATGCCAAAATAAAGAAAACCTGGCAAAACAATATTTGTGGAAATATCTACTCCATAACCTGTTCCTGGTACACCTCAATATGGGGGGGGAAGACCCGATATGGGTGGAAGACCCGAAGTACAGACTACGAAAGACCTTTCCACATCCCCATAAATAATGCCTTAACCAATCGAAATTCGAATGGTAGAAAAATAATTGTGCAAACCGCTTTACTCACGGACAGGAAAACGCCACTGGTTTTAAAATTGTATTAATTGTCGCGACATTAGTTATTTTTAGTGCAATCAGCCTAATTATTTTCTCCCAGCAGCATTTCAGGTCCATTTTCAGCTCCATCCTCACACAAACACCCACAAATCAAATATTAAACAGCAATTTTCAGATTTTATCTAGAAGAGACACGTCACCCACGGCTTCAGAACGAAAACTGAATTCAATGCATTTGTCAAAGGACAGCTCAAGGTTTTTTTATAAGGGTACCTTTTTTTTCTCAAGTCTTTAAGTGTCATAAAGGGATATATAATACTTTGTATAGAATTACGGATGTATAAACGAATATGGATAGAGTCAGATCTTTACACTATTTACGAGTCAGAAGTGTTAACCACTAGACTATGGACCGGTCAAGCAATATGAAATGTTAACAGAAAAATATGCGACAGACCATGATATTGTGATGACTTAAAAGATATAATTCTGTGTTGTTGGAGGTCAAAGCATCCTTTACGACGAGCGGGAAGGCTCAAACTGAGATGAAGGGATTCTCCCTTTGGAAAAGTGGGAAAGTGGGAAAAGATGCTGCTCAGCTTCTACGAGCTGATAACTGAAGAACGGCGTCGGACGACAGGTGGAGTTGGAGGCAGAAGTTGAAGGAGGCCAAGACTCAAATTAGGCCTAACGCCATTGAAGAAAAAGCATCTACATCTTTTGAGATGTAAAAACAGTCTCAACCATTAATTTCCCATTTGGGGTAGTTGGTTTGTTCTCACCATTTTGTTTCGGGGACAAAAGACATTTAAGGACCTTGAGATTTTTATGATCTCATGTAATTTTTTTTCATATAACAAAAGCATGTGTTGTCTTTCCGGCATCATTTTATTTTCAAAGCTTACGTTTCAGACGTTTACGATCTTCAGTCAATTAACCTCAAAATTATAACCTCATCTACCAAAAGTGGACCATCACTGTTGGTCGATCAATCCAACGAGTCATTTTCTAAAGTTCCGGTCAAAAAACGATCAAGACTCGGAAGAAAAGTTACAAGCACTCTGTAAGGAGTTTTCTTTTTTTTTTCGGAATGCACTGACTGCACTATTCTAAATCAAGGGAACTGATGATCCCATTTTATTGAATCGATTGCTAATTAATTGATTGTTGATTTCCAGATAAAGTTACTGGTCAGATGAGGTATCCGTGTGCTGGCTCCATCGTCTCCAGAAGGGTGGTCCTCACAGCAGCACATTGCGCGCTGGCCAAAGCTGAAGGATACAGACTGTAATGTGACAAATCCATGAGTTTTTAGTATATTTTCTATCGTAATATAAAGCATAATCATTATTGAGTAATGCAAAGTATAATTTTTAAATGCAGAAGATTGCGAAGGACTCTCCGGATTTCATGTAATTTAAAGATTTATGCAACTTGTTAAAAGTGCTACAGCGGTGTTGGTGAGATGGTAGTTAATGTCCCGATTTTTTGTACCAGAGTTTTAGCCACATAATGTGTTTGTCTTAACTTTGTCTTTGTTTTGAGACATTGCGAAGAACAGGTGATTGATATTTCTTTGATATAAACCCAGATGCCACTGTGGTGAGAACAGATATACCTGTAAATCATTTCATAAACGGGCAATTTGGCAAAAAAAAATAGTCGTGAAACTGCCAAGTTCTCACAATTTTGCCTTCGACTTCGAAGGGATGAATGAAAATCGTTCAACCAGCTTCCCACATCTTGATTTGAAGCTATTTCAAGAACTCTTTCCAGCTGAAACTTTTCCGTTTTTTAAATACTCATTGATACCATAAATTGAAGACAAAATGCTTGAAGAATACCACCGAATCTTTGAAACAAAATGTTTTGGATTATGAGCTTCATTGAGAATTGTATTAAAGTGTCCATCACTTTATAGCATCAAATGGACCAAAAATGTCAAATGGGCTATTTTGTCCATATAACCAATATGTTCTAATGTTACCACTTCTCCTTTTCTTCTTACGGTGCCACTCTTAACGAAAATTGGAGATCGTCATGACTTTTGTTCTCTTTGGATTCTGCGGTTCCAAACAGGTACATGGTGCTTTTGTTGAACCACTGTCGCAAGTTTTTCAGCCACAATGACCTTTGGCGTCCCTGAGTTCTTCCACCTTCAATCACATCTTAAATGATAAGCGGAGAAGGCTGTATCTCTGATTCCTCTTAACGTGACTGTATTACATGATCTTTCTCTGGTTTTGGCTTTTAGCATGGTTGACAGAAGTTTCTTTGTAGTATGCATGCGTCGGAGGACTTCCTCATTGGTGACCCGATCCCGCCAAGAGACCCGAAACTTTTTTCGGTTGACAATCATGTCGAACGCCTTGATTCGTCTCTCTAGTGGCTGTGTGAGCCACCACCCCTTCATACCATACAGAGCAATTAGGAAGACAAAGCACGTCGTCAAGCGTTTGGGGACTTCTCCACTAAACAATTCTAAATTATTTAAGTGAAAGGTATTCTGAATTGGTCCCATTATTTTGTTTCAGGTCGTCAGTTTCCATAGGAGAGTACGACATAGAGACAGACCCCGACTGTGGAGACATGTTCTGCGCTCCCCCCATACAGATCATCGACGTCAACAACGTGGTGGTGCATCCTGGATACGATAGGAAGATCTTCAGGCATGATATAGCGCTCCTGGTGCTTAAGGAAGACATCAAATATACACGTGAGACACAATTCCTTAAAAAAACAGTCAAATCTTAATATCGTCTATTGATTAATGCATGTGATTACTGTTTACAATATAAGAATATAAATCCACCCTAAAAAATATAATATAAGAATATGTTCCCTATTCTTACAACTTTCTTCAATGTCATATTGGAAAGATACCATTTGGTGACACAATGGTGACGAAGGTTTCCAATCCTCCTTTATCCCTGTGGTGGTCCTGGATCCCTTGTGGAAACGATCCTTTAGAACGGTCCTTGATCCCTTAAACTTTATAGTTTCATACATTACAATCTTGGTTACTTTGAAAATGCCCATAAATTGTCCATTCTCTTGAGATATTTTTGATCTTTGCTTGCCGATGTCCTCAATATTGGTAGTTTGTAGTTCTGTATGTCATTTCTGATCATAATCTATCGCCTTGTAAATTGACGAGATTCTTGAAAAAGGTGTCTTGAAGCTACTTTATCAAAGTTGCAGACCTTCTTCTTCTTTTATGTTTAGCTCTATAAAGCTGTTCTTCTGGCTGTCTTTTCATCTTTTAACACGTCTTCAACTGATTCCATGAGGTTTATTATGTTATTCAATACATGGGAGTCTAGTATTGTCCACTCTTTGTACATGGCCGTACCACTCTCTCCTTGGCTGTTTCTTCTGCATCACACATTTTCCCTATCTTTGTGTTTCGCGCATTAGTTCAGTGATTTGGCTGCTGCCATTCTTGATATTATGCTTATCTCGGAGGATCTCGAGAGATTTTGTTTGGTTATTACCGTGCCTGTCCTTCCCTTAATGCCATACGTCATTGCTGGTCTAACAAATGCCTTGTAAATTCTCATCTCACTTTTCATGGCCGTATCTTTGTTATTTCATACTACAGACTTTAGTGCGCCATTGATGGCAGTTGTTTTGTTAACTAGTTTCAGGGTATTTTTAAGCTTGTTACTTGTCCTCAGTTCATTTAATTTATGAAGGTCATCGCATGCCACATTTCAGTTTCTGCGCTACCTGTATGTCTCGCCGGTTCTCCTATCGCAGTCTCCACCGGAGCACGCGGTGTGGTATCAGGCTGGGGTCGCCTCGGGACGCAGCGCACCACACCTCCTACCCGGCAGGCGCTCAGCGTGCCACTGCTTCCGCTCGCAGCATGCGCGCAGTTATATACCCAAGCTCTGCCGCTGTCTTCCGCGCAACTGTGCGCAGGCGCGGAGAGAGGCAGAGACGCTTGCGCAGGATTTGGTGGAGCACCGTTGGTCCTCATGGTGGATGGGAGATACACGCAGGTATTGATTAAAAATCGATCCTCTAGTTTATAGTCCTCAATAGACGCACAAATTTTAAAGTACTTTTGTTTTCACGGCGGGCAAACATTGCACTTTTATGTGATTGAGGTCCTTAGCAATCTATCACAAAATACATATTTGTTTGACTTTTCCCAGGAACAATTGATGACATCACGGTTTTTTTTGCCTATGGAGTTTGTTCCGAGCCCTTTGTAGACAATTTATGTTCAAAAACTGATTTAATTTCCAATCTAAAAATGTGAATTTCTCGTTATATTCTGTGCATGAAACTTTTACAAAAAATGAGATTATACTCTTTTGTAAATAGTGAAATCTCCACTCAAAAACTGGTTCACTGGTTATTTACACTCGATGTTTTTTTTTAGAATATCGAGCCTTGCAAGTAGCTATTTCAACGAGATCATGTCAGAAAAGTCCATTCCAAATAATTCAAAGACCCATCCAGTCACATTAGCAAGTTTTACATGTACCAATGCAAATCAAAGACTTTTGATCTGTTTCTGTTACAGATCGGCATCGTTTCGTTTGGATCTGAGAAATGTGGAGGAGAAGGCATCCCGAGCGTGTACACAAATGTCTTCAGCTATGCCAACTGGATCAGGGACAACTCTCCTTCAACGTGATACGTATCATCAAGAAGGCAAGCAGGATACACCAACAATCGAGAGGAAAAGAGACGCACCGCCTCGAGAAAGAAAACACCGAATTTCAGGATATCAAGATGACCTTCAACTTTTTCGGTGGTTTTAAATTTACAGTCATGGCCATTTCTATTTTTCTTGCTATTTATATAGGCTAGGTTTGTACAAAATTTATATTACGAAGAAGTTTGAATGATTTTTTAGCGAGGTACAGATTTTGTCATGTTTTTTTTTCTCCTCCATGTTCTTCGTCAGTCTTCATTGCTTTCTGTTCATCCTTTCCATGCATTGACGTATAACCACCTTATAACTCAATGTTTCCATGAAAAAAAGTTTTTTTTTTACATTTTTTAGTGTTGATCTGTTAACACAGTGAAAGTCCATTTTTTAAAATATTTAAAAATAGAAATAGTAAAACCTTTATTTTTTTTCTATTTTGGTCGTTTATGTTTCTTTATACACTGATACAGTCCGATCGATGGCTCAGCTGGTAGAGTGTTATATATATATATTTTATTAAACCTGGGTGGCTTTGGCAAAAGTAAACCAATTTTTACAGCACGGGGGGTCAGCTGCATACCAACCTATCCGTCAAGATCCATACGTCTTACATTTTTATTTAGAGAAGATTTATTGTGAATTGGTAATTTTAAGATTTTTAGGTAGATATATAGCGTTATTTATTTTTATCATGTAACTGTAAACTGTAAACTGTAACTCTGTCGCCATTCCGCTAGGGGTGGCCAGAGCCTCTGCAGAGTTGCCTCCATTTTTTCCTACCATGTGGTTTCAAAAAATAGAATAAAATGGGAATTTAAATATAACCAATTTTCCACTTTGTCGAAAATCATTTTAAAGTTATGTGTTTTGTCAGTCCAGGTACAATAAATGAATTTTTACCCAGAAAAGTATGCATCTCAATATTTTTTTTCTTGGAAGGGTTTTTTTGTACGTTTGTTTTTTTAGATTTGAAAGATGACATTAGACGATGACATTCCTTGACTTATGGTATGAGGCTGACCCCCCATACTGTAAAAAATGGTTTACTTTGCCAATGTCACCCCTGTGTCAGGGAAGGTCGGCAAAAGTTGTAGGGCTTATGTTCATTTGAGGTTTGTATTTTGTTATTTAATTTTCATTTGAGGTAAGTACACATTCAGCATTTGTAAGCGCGAACTACACGTGTTTGTTTGTGGGAATGCATCTGAGAGTTTTAAATGAATACATTCTTGCAACTTAGACTATAGACAGTAAAAAAAATCTCGTCGGGCAAACGTCACACCTCTATGGGGTCTGGGGCGTCACAATTTAATTGTCTATGGACTTTGCGCCAATTTCCTTACTTAGGTCTTTATGTTTTAGAAAAATATCTGAACAGTTTTTGATTTATAAAAGATGTCAACGAATGTACTTATGTAGATGATTTTTATTGATGAAATAAAATAATTAAACAGCAAATCTATGATTTTTTCCATTTTGTTACCCCTTGTACTTTCGGTATAATATATTACGACTTGTGAATTGAGTGTGTAAGATTTTATAATGAAAATGGTAGCTCTTCTACAGATTAAAAAAACTTAAATACTCACACCAACCACTTCAGTTGAAGTATGGGTTTCCTAGCTCCTGAGGGGGCTGGTTCTCATTTCTTGCCGGTATTTGAGTTTGAAATAAAAAATCATTTCAGACACCCTCGGTGGGGATGGAACCCTTGCTCTCACTATAGAATGCAAGCATTCTACCAACAGAGCAATCGGGCGGACTTTTACCAAACGCTTTTTAGTGATGACCAATGTCGCTACAAAGCGCCAGTTCTCAAGCAAGACCCAGTTGCTGTAAGGCTGGATGGACCTTTGGTGAACGGTAATTGGTAAAAGTTAAAAAGGTAATTAACTCAGGAAAGAGCAAACTTGAAAATATATACGGTATATTTTTTGTGTTCCGCCGGGATTCGAACCCACTCACAAAATAAAACATAAATCTTCAATTTTAATCAACATTTAATAAAACATTAAACAAGCGTGCGCCCCGCGTCCTGGATGTTTTGGACTCCAGGATCCAACATGCTCACGTCAGGGACCACTTGTTGTGTTTGTGTGCGTTAATTAATACACACACTTCTACAAAAATTGTCGGCCATTTGAAAACTCGAAACGGGAAATTTCATCAATAGGCCTTATTAGGACATACGTACATAAATATACGGAAATTATGAGATTATTATAGATTATACATAAGAAATTGGTTCTCAGTATGTCCTCTTATTTAAAAAAAACCTAGATTGCAGTCCGGTCGATAGCTCAGTTTGTAGAGTGCTTGCATTCCATGCCGTGAGCCCCACCGAGGGTCAAATGTTTAAACAGAGACAGGACGTACAGTTATATTTTGTAAAGATTTTAAATACGCTAAAGAAGTAATCTATCATCGTATGAGACTGCTTACAATGTTGTAAAATAAAAATAAAATCCTTGATTATCTGGAATATTTTCATTATTAATACAATTCGTGACAATCCTTGACTTATAGGTTGGTTTGAGGCTGACCACCCATACTGTACATAATGGTTTACTTTGCCAATGTCACCCCTGTTTCAGGGAAGGTCGGCAGAAGATGCAGGATTTATGTTCATTTTGGGGTCTGGATTTCTTTTGTAATACACATTTATTTGCAAGCGTGCACTACACGTGTTTGTTTGCGGGCATGCAATTGATATGAGCTTAAAATGTTCATATATCTTTGCAACTTAGATTATAGAATATAGAAAATCTGTGACGTCGTAGATTTAGGGGTTTTTTTAACAATGCGGAGACTATTGTGGCGTAAACAGTGCTAAACAGATAATTGTATTTCTGTAAAAAAAATGTTTGGACGCAAATTTGGACAAAAAATTTACTATAAAAATATAAAGGAAGGTTATTGTGCTAAACGATTTTAAGAGGTACATCAAATTAATGTCATATTTGAGTGGCATGACCCAGTTTAATTAAAGCTGCAAGTACCTGGATGAATAAAAGCCATTTCAAAGGAATGCTTTTGATTCTAAAAAAAATGACAAACTAAAATACAAACTTTTTTATTTTATTAAATTTCAAAAAATATATAGGAATGCAATTCACCAACCTATTCTGCCTGGCCAGAAACAGGTATTAATATCACCAAAGCACGGCTGCGGCACTAAAACAAGTGTCATAGACCCCTAGAGTCTCTAGAATCTAGGGAGTCTCCCGCACAGGATTTCTAAAAAAAAACAATTAATAATTCATCATGGCTTATTGTAATGAATTATTAATTAACAATTACCCAATTACATTTGTTGAACCAGTGCCAAAGTTATAGTCAAATGACCCAAGCGGGGATCGAACCAACGTTATTCCATTCCGAACACGCTAGAAAGATCAGCCCACTTGGCCCCCTCGGCCATAACACCGACATAATAATCAATCTAAAATCCAATATTGTACCTGTTACACTGTCGCCGTTCCACTAGGAGTAGTCAGAAGCTCCTTACTTCTAAATAAATACTTCTCTCGTTCATTCGTATCCTTTTTTTTTCATTCTTTTCCTTCTCACCTCAAACCTTCACAATTTCACTAAATTGATCAAGCCATTCCTTTCTCACTCTTCCCTTTCCCTTCTTACCTCTTACATTACGTCTGTAGATAACTTTTTCAAGCGTTCATCATCCATTCTTTCCAAATGCCCAAACCAACTAATTTTATTATTTTATACCTAGTGTCTTATTTTTTGACCTAGTCATTCAGTAAACCATCTTTCAACGTTTGCGTTGTCGAAGTTTCAAAGACACGTTGTCAACAGAACAACTTAAGATTCCCATTTAATGCACGCCCACAAGCAAACGCGTTCTACATCGTTCTGGCATATGCTGCACGTGTACTTATAAATCAAGGTTTTGAATGTAAAACCTCAAATGAACGTAAATCCTGAAACTGTAATAAAATAAATACAAAATCAATATAACACTGTAGTGTTTTTAGGGTTCTAATGTTTTGAAAATTTAAAATATTGGTCTTTTCAATTGAAACGGCTGGAGATTTATTTTAAATAAATTTATTTTAGTTCACAATTTATTTTACAATAGTTCACTTGTATGGTTGACTTTCGCTGACTTGGCCTGTAACGGCTAATAGTATTTTGGAGACTGTCCACTTGCAGGCGATTCACGCCTTTTAAAGTTATTACAATCAAACATTCTAGGCCTAAATTCGTCTGGAAACGTCTTTCATATTCAACAAGCTTCAAGTACAACTATTACTTATGTATATAATATTTCCTTACTCTAGGTACTTAATTATAATTCATCCTACAGCTAGCGTCTATATACACCTACTCTATTTATTTTGTTTATACCTAGGTACTATTTACATAACAATACTTTTTTATTCTGGGTGGGAATCGAGCCCTTTCCTTGGTATCTTTGCTTTGAACGCAAGCATTCTACCAACTGAGCTATCAATCGGAATAATAATGTCCTTGCGCAAGATATTAAAAATCAATTTGTTTGTAAACCAATCGCTATTGTCATTCAAGTCCACTATTTTGTCGTTTTTTTGTTTGTTGGTGTAATCAATATGACAAATGAGGACATAATAACATGCTAAAAAAAATAATTAAGACTTCTTTTATTTCGATGATAGTACAATTTTTTTTTAAATTTTGTACCAATATAGGAATAATTTGGTGGACATAATACACATACTTATATCAGAGACGAAATCTCAAAGAGAGGCAAATAGTTGTCACCGTACCTACTTAGTTTCTTACAAAAAAAACTTGAATGGATTTTTACAGTACGCTAAATCTAAACCTAAATCTAAGCTGAAAAGATATATATCATTTAAGATTCATATTAAACGCATTCCCAAAAGCAGACATGTATAAGTTCGCGTGTCAACACATGCCGCATGTGAACCTACAATATAAAAACCCAATCTCAAATGAACATAAGCCCTGCAACTCTTGCCGACCTTCCCTGAAACAGGGGTGACATTGGCAAAGTGAATAATTTTTACAGTGTGGGTGATCAGCCCTGGTATGAATATCATAAACGTCTAGTATAAAATATTGCGTGAACTCACCACGATTTCGTAAATTCAAAAATAAACATAAAAACTAAATCACTCTCTAAGAGCGTCGACATATATTTTATACATTTCAAATTTACGCTATAGAGGTGAGATTTACGCAATGTTTTATTTTTAGCCATGTGTGACATTGGCAAAGTGAACCATTTTTTACAGTATGAGGCTGACCACCCATACTGTAAAAAATGGTTAACTTTGCCAATGTCACCCTGTGTCAGGGAAGGTCGACAAAAGTTGTGGGGCTTATGTTCATTTGAGGTTTGGATTTTATTTGTAGGTATACATTCAGCATTTGTAAGCGCGAACTAGACGTGTTAGTTTGTGGGCATATATCTGAGAGCTTTAAATGAATATATCCTTGCAACTTAGATTATAGACATATTATAGATATAGATAATACTAGCAGCGTTGTGGATACAAGAAAATGACGTCACGGGGACTACCAATTCTGTTGACGGATCGCATATCCATTTCGAAACCGGTCAAAATGTTCGAATATTCATTTTCAAATGTAAAATCATTTAATTTTATTTTGGACTCGAAATCAGAACCTCATTAAAAAAAGGTCGATAGCTCTATTGGTAGAATGCTTGCATTCCATGCCGAGAGCAAGGGTTCGATCCCAAGGTGTACTCAGCCTTCACAAGAATGAGAACCAACCCCCCGAGAGCTGGGAAACCCCCACTTTAACTTTAAGTGTTTGGTGTGAGGCCGGCCCCCTTACCCGTAAAAATAAATAGGTCCCCATGCGACCATTTCGGGGATAACGTAGGCAAGAAGTTACACTATATGTGTAGCTTAGTTGTGTTTTTTTTATTAGTATGTTTATGATAATCTATTAAAATTATACACTTTTTACAAAATACCTCACTATTGAAAACGTGAAAGTGAAGTATAAATCAGAAATACAAAAAAAGTTAAGTGTGAATGAACTTGAAAAGAATGTGAATGAAAAAGATATTGAAAGCATGTGGAAGTTTATGAAAGAAGGAATGATTGAATGTGCTCGAAAAGTATGTGGAGAAACGAAAGGTGGAAGATTGAAAGGGGATGCCTGGTGGAATGCTAAAGTAAAAGAGGCTGTGAAAGTGAAGAAGGAATGTTACAAAAAGTGGCTGAACGACAGGAATGATAGAAAGCTAGAAGATGAATATAAGATAGCCAAGCAAATGGCGAAGAATGTAGTTTATGAAAGCAAAGCGAATGAACAGAGAAAGATTGATGAAAAAATGAACAGAAGTTTCACCGACAGAAGGAAGGAATTCTGGAGATGGGTCGGTGCCATTAGGAATAAAGATTCTGCATTGACCACCCCAGGAATCAAAAGTGCTGTTGGTGAGATGGTATGGGAGAATGATGAAGTATGTAAGAGATGGAAAGAATATTTTGAAGGGATTTTTGGTCGAGGCGAAAGAAATTTGTTTAGAAAAATGACAGAAGAGAATGAATTTAGGATTTTTAAAGAAGAAATAAAAGTATCTATTGAATGTTTGAAGAATGGAAAGTCTGCTGGGTTTGATGGAATAAGTGGTGAAATGTTGAAAGCAGGAGGTGAATGCGTGATAGATTGGATGTACGAATTATGTAAGCTTTGTGTGAATGCAGGAGTAGTACCGATGGATTGGAGGCATTTACAAAGGTAAAGGGGACAAAAAAGACTGTCAGAACTTCAGACCAATCAGTCTACTCAGTATACCAGGAAAAGTCTTCTGTAAGGTGATTATAAAAAATGTGATTCTGACTACTAGTGAAAGGATTTCCGATATACAGTCCGGCTTTATGGCCGGTAGAGGCTGTGTTGATCAGATATTTACTCTACGACAACTTGTTGAAAAACAATTGTCGGTGAGGCGGAAGCTGTTCACGGCCTTTGTAGATCTGGAAAAGGCTTTTGACTCAGTAGACAGAGGTATGTTATGGGATGTTTTGAAAGCATACGGAGTGAATGGGGCTCTCCTAGGTGCGGTGCATGCCAACTATGAAAATAGTAAGGCATGTGTTCGTATTGATGGTGAGTATAGCGAGTGGTTTGAAGTTTATAAGGGTGTGAGGCAAGGATGTGTGATGAGTCCATGGCTATTTAACATAGTCATGGACAAGTGTGTCAGAGATGCTAGACTTAATGATTGTGGATTGATGATAGGAGAGAGCAAAGTGAGTGTTCTACTGTATGCAGATGATGCAGTTCTTGTATCTGATTCAGCAGTGGAATTGCAAACAATGCTCTCTAGATTGAATGAAGCTTTGTTAGGTAACCATCTGAAGTTGAATGCAAGTAAGACGAAAGTATTGATTTTTGAAAGAGATGATGAAAGTATGAATTATGAATTTAAAATTAATGGAATGAATGTTGATGTCGTAAATGAGTTTGTATACCTGGGAAGTAAGTTTGAAAAAGATGGAAGAATGACCGGTGAATTTGAAAGAAGAGTAATGAAGGGCAGGTGTGTACTGGGTGCCACAGCTTGTATCGCCAAAAATCAAAACATATCTAAAAATGCTCGATTGGCGGTACGCAGTGGCATACTTTTACCCACCTTGATGTATGGAAGCGAGGCCTGGACGGTGAATGAAAGTGAAATTAGTAAAGTCCATACTGTTGAAATGGACTTTCTAAGAAATATGATTGGGAAAAAACGGAGTGACAGGGTGAGGAATGATTTTGTAAGAGAAGAATGTGGTGCAAGAGAAAGTGTGAAAGTGAAGATTAAAAGAAGTTTGTTAAGATGGTTTGGGCATATGGAGAGAATGAATGAGGAAAGACTGACGAAGAAAGTATATGTTGGTAGAATAGATGGATGTCGTGGTAGAGGAAGACCGAGAAAGGTATGGATGGACCAAATATCCGAAATTGCGAATGAATGGAATATCCAGAGTCATAATAAAAGAAGAGCCTGTATGAAGAAAATTATGACTCTGGAGGAAATGAAAGAAGTATGTAAGGACAGAAAGAAATGGCGGTTGATCTGTAATGTTGGCGGCTAGGGTTTATTAAATTGGAATTTGTTTTTATTTGTAAATGGATATTTTGTATTTGGATATTATTATTTAGTGATGTATAAAATGTAATTTGTCGTGTGTGTGTGTTCCTTGACTTATAGGTTGGTATGCGGCTGACCACCCATGCTGTAAAAATGGTTCACTTTGCCAATGTCACCCCTGTCTCAGGGAAGGACGGCAAGAGTTGCAGGGTGTATGTCCATTTGAGATTTGGTTTTTATGTTGTAGGTTCACATGAGGCATGTGCAAGCGCGAACTTGTACGTGTCTGGTTTTGAGAATGCATGTAATGTGAATCTCCAATGTAACATATCTTTGCAACTTAGATTAGATTAGATTAGATTACAAAAACCCTGTTAATGAATATCTAGTTTTCCAGGATTCGAAACATATGACGTGGTTGCCTATCCATGCTTCAAATGCAGTGCGCGTCCCTGACGCATGTGGCTGTACGAAGCATGTAATTTTAATGTAATTTGTGAAATATTATCATCCAATTATTTTGGTTTTGACCTTCACAGAAATTTCAATTTGGAAATGAATCATGTTTTTACATAATGCCTCTAAAACTCCTTCAAAAAATGTTTGAAAATTTTGCATAAACATGATTCAATATTTTGTAAATATTTTACAAATCGTTTTTATTTTATGACAATCTATCTATAATCTAAGCTGCAAAGATATGCTAACATTTAAGGCTCATATAAAATGCATGCTTACAGACAGGCCCATGAAGGTTCGCGCCTACACATTCTGCATGTGTGCATACAAATAAACAAAGCCTCACATGAACATAAACCTTGCAACTCCTGCCGCCGTTCCCTGAACCGGGGTGGCATTGGCAAAAGTGAACCGATTTTTACAGTACGGGTGGTCAGCCTCATACCAACCTATCAGTCAAGGAGCGAAATGAGAAATCCTTTGTGATACCCTTGGTGGGGATCGAAACCTAGCCTCCTGGCTTTGAACGCAAGCGTTCTACCAACTGAGCTCATCGTCACCTCAACACCCAATAGCTGGAAGGCTAAATGAACTTTGTGACCAGTTGTTTGGTGCAGGCAGATTCAACGCAATGATGAGTATATATTTAAAAATTATGTCGTCGTTTCATTATTATTGCTAATCCATCAATATGTAGAAAAATACTTTTTTTTATCAATTAAATCAACAATTGACTAAATAATATCCAAAATGACTGATATTAAGTTTAAAATATTTCAACAGTTTACAAAAAAGTATCAAAAGGATCGGTCTTAACCATGCGTCGAAATAAAAGCAATTTTACAAAATCAATAGATACATATAAGGGCTTTTTGCACATAACTCCAATCAGACAAAAATCAAATACAAGTGTGATTCCTCTCATCAAATTAAAAGTTTGGTTGCTTTTACGTATATCAGCTGATATATGGACATCATATTTCCTGTTTAAATTCCATCATATTATATATAGCCCACTTCCGAGAAATATTTAATCGAAGTCCTTACTAGAATTAAGCAATCAAATTTGATGTATCAATCAAATATTGATTGGAGGTTGGTGCAACAGGCCCTAAAAGGCCTGTGCAATAGAGGGCATGGGGAGATGGAGCAGATCCAGGAGGCGATTTGTCACGAAAGACTTGCACCCATGGTAGCTAATGAGTTACCAATAGGTCAACGCCCAGCTAGAACGCCACCTGAAAGGTGAAAAGATAGCTGGACGTCCTAATCTCAGGATCCATGAGCCGATATACGTGGCTAATGCTACGCTATCTAAGCCAGTAAGCCTAAGAGGCAACTAAATAAGTTGCAATGCCTACAAAATGCCACAGCAAGACTAATAGAGGGTGCTTCAAGGTTCTGCCGAATAGCTCCTCATCAGAATCAAGTATCCAGTTCAAGAAGTGCTACTTGACCTTCAAGGCTCTACATGGGGCTGCACCAGTATACCTGCAGGAGCTAAGGACCATAACCGCACGAAGGCAAACTCTGAGGTCAGTGAAACCGAAACTCAGCCTCGCAAGGAACTGTTTTTAGTGATCGAACCTTCAAATCATCTGCTCCATCATCGCTTGTCGGGGTTATAGCCGCGGGGGCCAAGAGGGCTGATCTTTCTAGCGTGTTTCGAATGGAACAACGTTGGTTCGATCCCCGCTTGGGTCACTTGACTTTAACTTTGACCCTGGTTCAACAGATGTTATTGGGTAATTATTATTTAATAATTCATTAATAATAAACAATAATGAATTATTAAATGATGATATTAATACCTGTTTCTGGCCAGGCAGAATAGGTTGGTGAATTGCATTCCTCTTCACAAATCTATTTAAAAAAATATAAATATATATATATGAAAAACCCCTTTCACAACGATTACGGGAACCTTGATGCTGAAACAATTTTCTTACAAAGCGATAAAGACCCAACTCTCTGCCCAATCTTAATACGGGCCTTTGAAATGATTCTGTCATAAAAGATGCTTGGAAGGTCCATGGACTGTTGGGCTCCGCATTCATAGAGCGTGGTGTCATCTTGACGCTGAAATAAGTTTCCTCAAAGCGCTAAAGACCCACCTCTTTGCCCAATCTAATGGGCCTTTGAAATGATACTGACATAAAAGGTGGTATACAAGTATTACTATACTGAAGATTTTTATTTGTAAATCACAGATCAAAATCAAGATGAATATTGTTGCGAACTTCGAGCACATTCGCTCGTACACACATACATATGTAGGTACATTAAAATGACTACACACAGCAATGCACGTAGTATGGAATCATCGAGCAGTCCTGGTGCGTCTTTCCAATCTACCCCCCCTTTCGACAGACGACACACACGAAAAATGTTTCTTACACTTTATGGCCTTTGTAAAGAAGTGCCATTAATGGAAAAAATCACGCGTGTTTATTGATTTTTCATCTAAATTTTAAAGTTAAAATATTTTATAAAACTTAAAAAATGACGCTACAAAAAAATATTTTAAAAACACGTTTTTGTTCACATTTTTTTCTTATAATTTTGTTGTTTAATATTTTGGACATATTTTTTTTCTTTATAAGTATATAATGATACAATGTCTAGAGAGTGTTTGAAAAATATTTTAGGTAATGCGAACAGTTTTCGAGATAATATGAAAAAACTGAAACAGTCGCAATAAAGCATTTTGCTAAATAACACATATATAACCGGTGACTCTCAAGTGTGAAAAAAATTGTAAATTGTAAAAATAAATTGTGAAAAATAAATCCTTAAAAAATAAATTCCGCCATTTTTAATTATAAAGAATCCAGCAGAATACGTTACAGTATGAAGAAAAGGGACAGGCGATATCATCTCAAGACGTTTTTATGCAAGTCAACTAATTTGAAAATAATCACTTGCTGTGGTCATCATACATCATTGCCATCAATACGTCGAGCGTAAAACTTAGCTTAAATACTCAACAATCGCGTAAACACAGAAACTAAACAAAACTACAACACTCTTTCAAAGCATTTTAGTGTTTTCTACGTATTGTTAATATCCCTGCAAGAAAGCCCCGCACTGTTTTTGGAGACAGGGCATTCAAAGCGGCCGCTCCAATGACTTGGAATGCTATTCCCGCCTCACTGAGGGAACTGGATTTGGAGAGACTGTTTAAAAGACGTCTAAAGACTCACCTCTTCGTCCAATCGTATGGACAAGCGCCTTTGCAGTGATACACTGTCATAAAAGGCGCTATATATTATATTATATAGTTGTTTTTTTACGCCATGGTTGAGTATTCACGCATAGTTTTCTACTCGGGATGCATACGAGCAATCTTTTAGTGATTAAGCCGTAAATAAATACACACAATGCCGCCATTATATTCTGATCATTAAAACGATTTGTTTCTCTTAAAAATAACGCGGCTATTAGCTATGCAGATATTAGGTGATAGAGTACTCCTAAGTAATTGGTATTGACGGGGTGAGATACTGCAAATCAAACATATTTCACAATAGTTATTTTTTAAGTGAACAGAATCCAACCGTAGTCCAGTGGCAACACTTTGGACTCATAAATGGAAGGTTGTGGGTTCGAATACTGGCGAAGCACAAAAAAATACCATTTATATTTTCAAATTTGCTCTTCGCTGGGTTGAATAATTCATAAACCTTTTCCAAACCCCGGTCACTAGAGGTCCTTCCAGCCTTAGAGCAACTGGGCCTTGCTTTAGAATTGGGGCTTTCTATTATTACTACCAAGCTCGCAGAGCGCTCTTTTGGTGTGATTCCCGTAATATATATATATATACATATATATTATTATGATTGCAGCGTAGATTGCAGAAGAAGTAAATTAAATTAATCTAATTAAGTCATAATCTACACGTGTTTGTATCTACAATCTGTAATCTAAGTTGCAGGGGTATATTAGCAATGCAAACGCAACTAAGCTACATATATAGTGTAACTTCTTGCCTGCGTTATCCCCGAAGGGGTCGCATGTGGCGATTCCGGACCTATTTATTTCTACGGGTTAAGGGGCCAACCTCACACCAACCACTTTCGGTTGAAATGGGGGTTTCACAGGTTCCGAAGGGGCTGGTTCTTATTTCTTGTGAAGGCTGAGCACATCTTGCCGGTATTTATTTTGGGTTGGAAATAGACACCGAAACGGGAAATCCTCTATGACACCGTCGCGTCACTGGGGATCTAACCCTTGCTCTCGGCATGGAATGCAATTATTCTACCAACTTAGCTATCAACCGGACATTTTACGAGCTTGGTCGTCGCTACAAAGCGCCAATACTGAAGCAAGACTCAGTTGCTGCAAGACTGGATGGACCTTTATTGACCGGTCTTTGGTAAAGGCTTATGAATTTTTCAACCCAGTGAAGAGCAAATTCGAAAATATCATTGGCATATTTTTTTTTGCTATTTGAGAAGCATGACAGGAAAAACTCTGAGGGATAGAGTTAGGAATGAACGGGTAAAAAAAGAATGTAATTTGAAAGAGGATGTGAAAGTTAAGGTACAAAAGAATGTGATGAGATGGTCTGAGCATGTGGAAAGAATGAATGATGATAGACTGACAAAGTATGTAAACAAAGAAAATGTGAAAGGAAAAAGAGGGAAGGGACGACCGAGAAAAGTATGGAGTGATCAGATTGAGGAGATTGTGAAAGAATCGGATATACAAAGTGAGCGTAAAAGAAGAAAATGCATGAAAAAAGTGATGGATATGAATGAATTGAAATAGGTATGTAAGGATAGGAAAAAATGGAGGTAGCTCTGCAGAGGCTCTGACCACCCCTAGTGGAATGGCGACAGAGTTACAGTTACAGTTACAAACTTCCATTTAGGTACGAGTCAGAAGTATTAACCACTAGACTACGGACCGATCAGATAGACGGCAGATGAAGTAAATGAAATTAATCTTATTAAGTCATAATCTCCTCGTTTGTATCTACAATCTATAATCTAAGTTGCAGGGGTATATAAGCGGTTTAACGATACAACTTAATTGGCATATTCACAGTGCTACTACAAAGCGCCTGCGCCCACAGGCATGCTTGCTTGTTCATGCTGATGATGATGAAGCTGATACCATCTGGATGAAAACATTTCATGAAGTCCGCGCATACTGACTAATGACCAAGTATCGGCTATGTGTTACAATACACAATGCGACAGGGCTGTAAGAATAAATAGGTTTTATGTCAAATGTAGGTAAAAATAGATTCAGAGTGGGACTGGCAATTCAGATAAGCAGGATTTTTGTATTTTCTCTTTTAAAAAAATATAGATCTAATCCAATCTAATCTAAATTGAAAAGCTATGTAACATTAAGGATTTACATTAGACGCATTGTATAAGCTCGTGCTTAAACATGTCGCATGTGGACTTAGGTACAATATAAAAACCCAAATCTCAAATAAATACACCCTGCAACTTTTGTCGACCTTCCCTGGAGATTTAGGGTATAAAGGAGCCTTAAAAGCATTTGTACTATTCACAGCCCTCAGCTCGTGTGGTAAGGCGTTCCACAGCAGAGGGCCGGCAATGCCAAAGACACGATCTAAATAATTGGCCATGTTGCTTCTGCGGGGAACCCTGACTCTATTCACAGCAGTGCTGCATGCAGATCTCAAAGTCCCCCGCATACCCTCTACTGTGTCCTCCACACATAGCTCTGAGACATACAGTGGTACAATGTTCTGCGAGGACTTAAATACAGTTAAGCAGACCTTGTACTCCACCCTCTCCTTTATTTTCAGCCAATGAAGCTGATCCCTGAGTGAGGGTGTGATGTGCTCAGTAATTTTTAAATTACAGATCAAACGTGCCGCAGCATTAAGCACAGATTGAAGTCTGCCCAGCTGTACAAGTGGCAAGCCGCTGTATATCCCATTGCAGAATCAAAACAACAGTAAATCACATTAAAAATAAATTATTTCTCAGGAGAAACTATAACTGATGTCAGGCCACTTTGACATAGACTCTTTTTTCTTTTTTTGGCATCTCACCCTGAAGGATGTTACAGCCGTGGATTCATCTTTTAGTTGCAGGAATGTTTAAGAATTATTTTTTAACATATTTGTCCATAGACTCTTGTAACTCTTGTTTGTACTGTAAGTAATACATACCTATATATACTATAATCTGTAATCTAAGTTGCAGAGATATATAAACATTCAAAACTCATATCAAATGCATGCCCACAAACAGACAAATATTGAATGTGTACTTACAAATTAAAATCTAAGCCTCAAATGAACAGAAACCCTGCGACTCCCTAAAACAGGGGTGACATTGGCAAATTGAACCATTCTGTACAGTATGAGTGGTCGGTTAATATTAATAAAAATGTGGTAGCCTTTTTTCTTTCCCATTGTCTGAGTCCGACCCTCTTTCATTGAACATTGTCATCATCGCCCAACAATATGACAGAATAAAGAGTCAGCATAATATAAAACAGCTCGCATTCGCTGTCGGTCCATTCAGTTCTCCGCTGACTGTCAGTTCGCATTCATCATTCTATCTAAACAAATCTAAAAATAACTAAAAATGACCAAATTCCAAGTAGCCGTTGTTTTAGTTGTTGGCCTTGCAGTGCAGAATGTGGTAAGAATTAGAAAATAGCAATGCAAAAAAGAGTTACTTTTTCCCACACTTCATTAACTTATGGGTTGGTATGCGGCTGACCACCCATGCTGTAGAAAATGGTTCACTTTGTCAATGTCATTCATGGAGTGATGTTTTCCGGGATCTGTTGCCGTGGTCTGTGGGAGCTGGAGCTTCCGGACGTTTACTGTCACAGTTCTCATCAAGATCATCTTCATCATCATCATACTTCACGCTGAAGAAGTCCATCGTAGAAATGGGCAAAACGTCCGGAAGCTCCAGCTCCCACAGACCACGGCAACAGATCTCGGAAAACATTACTCCAGCATCAGGGGTGACATTGTAAAAATGAACCGTTTTTTACGGCATCGGTGGTGAGTCTCATACCAAGTCAAGGGTTTTGTTAGTTTATAAAAAAAAACACGCACCATTGCCCTCAGTTGTAACTGATATCAAATATTTTTTAAATTCATTAAAATCATTTTTTTCTTCATCATTTATTTCAGTAGGTTCAGACTTCTTGTGAGAGCTGAATAAACCTTGCAGCTCTTAAATTTTGCGTTGCAGGAGATTATGTCTTACACTTTCAATGTGAATTGAACCCTGAGTCACCCGGCTTCAAACTCTATTGTTCTTTCAACTAAATCACAAAACTGACAAAATATTGTCAAAACGGTTTATTTTTGTTAAAAAAATATTGAAATGATTTTGGCCTTGTACTCTATAACGTTAGTTTTAATATAATTGGTTTAATGTGCGATATGAAAAAAAATGTTACAATAAACATCGTAAACCTAAATAACAGAAAAGTACTTACATGGTACAAAATAAATTTATTTTACATTTTTTCGAGGTTTTAACGATGATAGTACGATCTGAAGACGTCATTAAAAATATTCGCAGTTAAGAAACCTCATTTTTCGAATTGATGTTTCTGAAATTATTCCCGGTTTTAGAAAGATTTGCAGGTTTATGCTCATTTGAGGTTTGGGTCTAAATCTAAATCTAAATCTAAGCTGCAAAGATATGTATCATTTGAGATTCACATTACATGCATTCTCACAACCAGACACGTACAAGTTCGCGCTTGCACATGCCTCATGTGAACCTACAACATAAAAACCAAATCTCAAATGGACATACACCCTGCAACTCTTGCCGTCCTTCCCTGAGACAGGGGTGACATTGGCAAAGTGAACCATTTTTACAGCATGGGTGGTCAGCCGCATACCAACCAAAAGTCAAGGAACATACACGACAAATTACATTTTATTCATCACTAAATAAAAATTATCTATGGACAACAAACAGAAAACAAATTCCAATTTAATAAGCCTTAGCCGCCAACATTACAGATCAACCGCCATTTCTTTCTGTCCTTACATACTTCTTTCATTTCTTCCAGAGTCATAACCTTCTTCATACAGGCTCTTCTTTTATTATGACTCTGGATATTCCATTCATTCGCAATTTCGGATATTTGGTCCATCCATACCTGTCGCGGTCTTCCTCTACCACGACATCCATCTATTCTGCCAACATATACTTTCTCCGTCAGTCTTTCCTCATTCATTCTCTCCATCTACATGCATTAAATATAAATCTTAAATGTTAAAACCCATGTATAATCTAGAAACCAAGCTGCAAAGATATCTTGACATTTAAGGTATACATTTAATGCACGCCCACAAGCGGACTCATGCAAGTTTGTTTATTTACAAAATAAACAAAACGTAACATAACATAAGCCTTGCGATTCCTGCTGCCTATCCGTAAAACTTAGATGACATTGGTAAAAGTGAACCAATTTTTACTGCATGGTTGGTCAGCATAATGAGAGATAAATCCTGTCATAGGAACCTGATTTTTTTTAAGAAATCCTGTGCGGAAGACTCCCTAGATTACAGAGACTCTAGGTGTCTATGACACTTGTTGTGGGGCCGTAGAGGTGTTGTTTACGAGCTTGGCCGTCGTTACAAAGCGCCAATACTCAAGCAAGACCCAGTTTCTGTAGCCCCTAAACAAGGCGGCGGATAGGAAAATGCTTGCCAAACTTGCTTGTAGAGTAGGGATGTAACAAAATAGTCCCTATGAACTAACAGGGGTGTTATTAGCAAAAGTGAACCAAATTTGTACAGCATTCCGGCCAGCTTCATACCAACCTATTATTTAAGGAATAATTTCATTTTTTTGCTCTTTATCTGTTGTTTGCTGTCATGAGAATAATGCAAAGTCGTAATAATGGAAAATATAAAAATGTTTTTTTATGATTCGAGGAAAAATATAGTATGTAGGTAATTATTCATCGCAAGCATCTCTGATCCTATCTCTCTATATGCACGCTCGCACGGTGCTATTCTGTGATTAATTAAATAATGAAAATAAGCTATTTTACCATAACTAACTATAGAAAAAAAAAGATAGTAAAAACCATGTTAGAAAGACTTCCAAGCTTACAAACCTACACCTCTGCGGCACTACAACAAGTGTCATAGACCCCAAAAGTCTCTAGAATCTAGGGAGTCTCCCGCACAGTATTTCTTAAAAAAAAAGCTTCAGGGCCTGTTGCAACAACCTCCAATCAATATTTGATCGACACATCAAATTTGATTACTTTATTCTGGTAAGGACCTCGGTTAAATACTTTTTTGGAAGTGCGTAATAATATGATGGAATTTGAACAGTAAAGATGATGTAGATCAGCTGCTTTACTTATTGCAACCAATTTTTTTATTTGATAAGAGAAATCACACTTAATTTTGATTTTTGTCTATATTTTTATTTCTCATATCTTTCTTATTTTTCCAGCTGTGTAAGATGGACAAGGACAAGATGATGGAGCTGGGGAAGAAGTGCGTGGAGGAAAACAACGTTCCTGAAGAGGAAGTGAAGAAGATCATGGAGAAGGAGAAGCCGACGAGTCCTGAAGCCAAGTGCATGATGGCCTGCATCTTCAAGAACCTGGGATTGGTGAGTAATCCTTCTTCTTCTTTTGGATTTGTAATCGAAAATTGGTGACCGGTCTGTAGTCCAGTGGCAACACCTCGGACTCGTAAATGGAAGATTGTTGGTTCGAATCCCGGCGGAGCACAAAATATATATCATTATTATTTTCAAATTTGCTCTTCGCTGGGTTGAAAAATTCATACACCTTTACCAAAGACCGGTCATCTAAAGGTCCATCCAGCTTTACAACAACTGGGTCTTGCTTGAGAATTGGCGCTTTGTTGCGACGACCAAGCTCGTAAAAATTCCGGTCGATAGCTCACTTTTTTTACTAATCTAATCTAAGCTGCAAGGATATATATCATTTTAGATTTATATTAAATGCATTCCCACAAGCAGACATGTATAATTTCGCGCTAACACATGCCGCATGTGGACCTACATTATAAGAACCCATCTCAAATGAACATAAGCCCTGCAACTCTTGCCGTCCTTCCCTGAGTCAGGGGTGACATTGGCAAAGTGAACCATTTTTTCACAGTATGGGTGGTCAGCCGCATACCAACCTATAAGTCAAGGAACATACATGACAAATTACATTTTTAAAAACACTAAATTATAATATGTATGGACATCAAAAACTAACAGAAAACAAATTTTAATTTAAAAAACCCTAGCCGCCATCATCACAGATTAACCGCCATTTCTTTCTGTCACAATTTTAAAATGTGGTCAATTGTAAAATGGCACGTGTAAGCGCGAACTTTACGTGTCTGCGTGAAGGAATGAATGTAATATAAATCTTAAATGTAATATATCTTTGCAATTAAGATTATCGATGAATCATTTGAAATTTGTTTTTACAGATGACTGAGGATGGCATGTTCGATGAAGAGGGGAATAAGAAAATGGCGGAGGAAGCATTTAGCGGGGACGACGAGAAATTAGCAAAGGCGAACCAATTTGCCAACATGTGCAAGGAGCGAGGTAAGGAACCTGCTTACACAGATGTTTCATCCGCGGTTAGACAACAATATGGGAATTTCCAGGTTCCACAAAGCACAAAAAATACACCATTTATATTTTCAAATTTGCTCTTTGCTGGGTTGAAAAATTCGTAAACCTTTACAAAAAAACGGTCATCAAAAGGTCCATCCAGCCTTACAGCAACTGGGTCTTGTTTGGGAATTGGCACTTTGTAGCGATGACCAAGCTCGTTATTAAAAGTCGGGTCGATAGCTCAAGTTGGTAGAATGCTTGCATTCCATGCCGAGAGCGAGGGTTCGATCCCAAGGTATACTCAGACTTCACAAAAAATGAGAACCAGCCCCCATGGAAGCTGGGAAACCCCCACGTCAAATGAAAGTGGTTGGTGTGAGGCTGGCCCCCTTAGCCGTACAAATAAATAGGTCACAAATCGCCACATGCGACCCCTTCGGGGCTAACGCAGGCAAGAAGTTACACTATATGTGTAGCGTTGTTACGTTTTTTTTTTATCTCGTAGATAATTAATTTGAATTTCTGAAAAAAAAAAATAGCAAATAAAAGATTATAAAAATTATGAAGACTCATTTCATGAGTTTTTCATGCTGTATGAAAATTAACAAATCTGCACATATAGTACAACATCTTTCTTCTTAGTATGGCCAAATTGAGTCGTGAGTGGAACCTATTTATTTACACACTTCACTTGAACCACTCTACTTGAAGGGGGGATTTTCCTGATCATTAGGTGACAGGTTCACTGTTGTCTGTTAAACTTGGCTGAAGGCTGGGTAAAACTTGCCGGGTTCTATGATTTACGGGTTTGAAACGGGAAACCATTTCTGAGACCCTTGGTGGGGATCAAACTTTAGCTATCTGGCATGGAACGCAGATGTTCTACTTACTGAGCTATCGACCGGTCTGTCCCGATTTGTCCCTTAGGACCTGTTGCACCAAACTCCAATCAGACAAAAATCAAAATTAAGTGTGATTCCTCCCAACAAATCAATAATTTGGTTGCATATACGTAGATCAGCTGATGTAAATCATCTTTCCTGTTCAAATTCCATCATATTATTACCCACTTCCGAGAAATATTTAACCGAGGTCCTTACTAGAAATGCAATAAAATTTGATGTGTCAATCAAATATTGATTGAAGGTTGCTGCAACAGGCTCTTAAAAATTGAAATATTACTTTCATCACCACAAGCGTAACTATAACTGCATATTTTCTGTCGTTTTCAATGTTTATTTTTGTTTTCTAGTGAACGCAGTTGAAGACGATGACAAAGGATGCGCGCGCGCAGCCGAGATGCATGCATGCGCTTCAGAGAAGTCCAAGGAGGTAAAGATTATTATATTGAATGAACGGGATATCCAGAGTCATAATAAAAGGAGAGCTTGTACGAAGAAGGTTACGACTCTGGACGAAATGAAAGAAGTGTGTAAGGACAGAAAGAAATGGCGTTTGATCTTTAGTGTTGGCGGCTAGGACAAGGGTTTTTTTAATTAGAATTTTGTATTTTTGTAGACCGGTCCGTAGTTTAGTGGTAACACTTCGGACTCTGCATGGAAGGTTGTGGGTTCGAATCCCGGCGGAGCACAAAAAATATACCATGTATATTTTCAAATTTACTCTTCGTTGGGTTTAAAAATTCATAAACCTTTACCAATGACCGGTCACCCAAGGTCTATCCAGCCTTACAGCAACTGAGTCTTGCTTGAGAATTGGCGCTTTGTAGCGACGACGACCAAGCTCGTAAAAAGGTCGATAGCTAAATTGGTACAATGCTTGCATTCCATGCCGAGAGCAAGGCCTTCTCAGCCTTCACAAGAAATAAGAACCAGCCCACCCCCGGGAGCTGGGAAACCCCACTTCAACTGAAAGTGGTTGGTGTGAGGCTGGCCCCCTTATCCGTATAAATAAATAGGTCCCGAATCTCCACAGGCAATAAGTTTCACTATATGTGTAGCTTAGTTGCGTGGCGTTAAGCCTCCAAGAAATCATTTTTTTCTAAACTATTCAAAAAGTACTTTTTTATGCTTTTGTTTTTGTTTCAGCTTGGTTTCGATGAAGATTAAAGGAAGACGACAAGAGGGATGAAATAGTTAGATGAAAAATCAAAATAAACAGAAGAAGCTTTTTAACATCCGTTCACTCTAAGTGCCCACCACAATTTAATATTAATATGTACCTATCTATAGAATAAAAAATATATAAATTGATAAGTAAAAACCGAATTCCAAATATTTTTTTTTATAAAAAATATATTTTTAAATAAAATGATTTTTTTTTTCATCATGTGAAATGCAGAAAGATTTTTATTTAAAAAAATAAGCCCAGGAGTTTTATTTTCATGGTTGAATAAAACCGGTCATACTAATATAAAGAAGAAAAGGTATTTATGACGAGTCGATTTTTAAAGGTTTTTTTTAAGGTTTTTTATTTCTTGACTTAAAGGTTGATATGAGGCTAAACTGTAAAAGGTGATGCTGTAAAAAATGGTCCACTTTGTCAATGTCACCCCTGATTCAGAGAAGGTTGGCAAGAGTTCATTTGAGATGCGGCACACATGCGACATGTGTAAGCGCGAACATAAGTTCGTATATAAATACGTCGGTGTTATGGCCGCGGAGATCGAGTCAGGTTATTTGGAACCGGATAACATTGGTTCGAATCCCGCGACGACAACTTCGACCCTGGTTCAACAGATGCCGTTGCATGCACACAAGCTTCTGCTTTCGCATGAAGACAACTGGCCAGGCAAAATAGGTTGGTGGATTGCATTCCTTTCCACAAATATATCCCCCTATAATATAAAATGCAACGGCCTCCCCATACAAAATAGTTGTGCGTTAATGGCATTCAAACTGAAGAACTCCTGAACAGATGCACGTCATATTCACAACAAATATTGTTCAGGACTTGGGATGTGCTTCCTCATCATTAGTAGATTTTAAATTGTTGTTTTTTAAATAAATAAACATGATCGATCACAACACCTTTTTATGTAAAACCTATGCGAGAAACAAAACTCATTTTGACATTCGAATTTCAAATAAATTGCCAGCACTTCAACATAGGCTTCAAAGTTGCCATCGTTGCCATTGCCAAGTCGATTCTTTTTCGGTTGAATTCCGTTGAGTACCTACCTATATTCTTTATTTATTTCAAAATTATACTTTAACCAGTTATAACATGTATTTTTTAGAAATAATGACGATCGATTAGGTCAACTTTTTATATGAAACCGTACTTATTGCGGCATTTAATTTTTTTAAAGTATTATTACAATATACAATCTAAGTTGCATAGACGCATTAACATTTATAATTCATATTCAATGCACTCCTCTTCGGAGACACGAGTGAGTTTGCGCTTACAAATGCTGCATGTGTATTTACAAATAAAAATTTCAGTCTCTCATGACCATAAGCCCTGCAACTTTTGCTGACCTTTTCAGAAACAGGGGACACATTTGTTAAGTGAACCCATTTATGCGATATGGGTGGTAAGCCTCATACTAACCCTTAAGTCAAGGAATTTGAGTTTGAAAAATCCTTAAACAACGGTAATCTTAATTTATAATCTAAAGTTGCAAAAAAAGTTATTTGATGATTCAAATTGAATGCACGCCCACAAACTGGCAAATGTCATTTCACGCTAACATATAGTTGTGGCGCTTGATTTTTTTTAAATATTAGAATATATAATCTAAGTTGCACAGATACAATAACTTTTATAATTCATATTCAATGCATGCCCCCCTGGAGACACGAGTGGGTACGCGCTTATTAATGCTGCATGTGAACTTACAAATTAAAATTAAGGCCTCTAATGAACATAAGCCCTGCAACTTTGGCCAACCTTTTCAAAAACAGGGGGAACATTTGTCAAGTGAACCATTTTTTTCGATATGGGTATTCAAGCTCATACTTACCTATCCGTCAAGGATTTGAGTTTGAAAAATCCTTCAACAACGTTAAATTTAATTTATAATCTAAAGTTGCAAAAAAAGTTATTTGATGATTCAAATTGAATGCACGCCCACAAACTGGCAAATGTCATTTCACGCTAACATATAGTTGTGGCGCTTGATTTTTTTTAATATTAGAATATATAATCTAAGTTGCACAGATACAATAACTTTAATAATTCATATTCGAGACACGAGTGGGTTCGCACTTATAAATGCTGCATGTTAACTTACAAATTAAAATTAAGGCCTCTAATGAACATAAGCCCTGCAACTTTTGCCAACCTTTTCAAAAACAGGGGAAACATTTGTCAAGTGAACCATTTTTTGCGATATGGGTATTCAGGCTCATACTTACCTATAAGTCAAGGATTTGAGTTTGAAAAATCCTTCAACAACGTTAAATTTAATTTATAATCTAAAGTTGCAAAAAAAGTTATTTGATGATTCAAATTGAATGCACGCCCACAAACTGGCAAATGTCATTTCACGCTAACATATAGTTGTGGCGTTTGACTTTTTTAAATATTAGAATATATAATCTAAGTTGCACAGATACAAGAACTTTAATAATTCATATTCGAGACACGAGTGGGTTCGCACTTATAAATGCTGCATGTGAACTAACAAATTAAAATTAAGGCCTCTAATGAACATAAGCCCTGCAACTTTTGCCAACCTTTTCAAAAACAGGGGAAACATTTGTCAAGTGAACCATTTTTTGCGATATGGGTATTCAGGCTCATACTTACCTATAAGTCAAGGATTTGAGTTTGAAAAATCCTTCAACAACGTTAAATTTAATTTATAATCTAAAGTTGCAAAAAAAGTTATTTGATGATTCAAATTGAATGCACGCCCACAAACTGGCAAATGTCATTTCACGCTAACATATAGTTGTGGCGCTTGATTTTTTTTAAATATTAGAATATATAATCTAAGTTGCACAGATACAATAACTTTTATAATTCAAATTCAATGCATGCCCCCCTGGAGACACGAGTGGGTACGCGCTTATTAATGCTGCATGTGAACTTACAAATTAAAATTAAGGCCTCTAATGAACATAAGCCCTGCAACTTTGGCCAACCTTTTCAAAAACAGGGGGATTATTTGTCAAGTGAACCTTTTTTTCGATATGGGTATTCAAGCTCATACTTACCTATCCGTCAAGGATTTGAGTTTGAAAAATCCTTCAACAACGTTAAATTTAATTTATAATCTAAAGTTGCAAAAAAAGTTATTTGATGATTCAAATTGAATGCACGCCCACAAACTGGCAAATGTCATTTCACGCTAACATATAGTTGTGGCGCTTGATTTTTTTTAATATTAGAATATATAATCTAAGTTGCACAGATACAATAACTTTAATAATTCATATTCGAGACACGAGTGGGTTCGCACTTATAAATGCTGCATGTGAACTTACAAATTAAAATTAAGGCCTCTAATGAACATAAGCCCTGCAACTTTTGCCAACCTTTTCAAAAACAGGGGAAACATTTGTCAAGTGAACCATTTTTTGCGATATGGGTATTCAGGCTCATACTTACCCATAAGTCAAGGATTTGAGTTTGAAAAATCCTTCAACAACATTAAATTTAATTTATAATCTAAAGTTGCAAAAAAAGTTATTTGATGATTCAAATTGAATGCACGCCCACAAACTGGCAAATGTCATTTCACGCTAACATATAGTTGTGGCGTTTGACTTTTTTAAATATTAGAATATATAATCTAAGTTGCACAGATACAATAACTTTTATAATTCATATTCAATGCATGCCCCCCTGGAGACATGAGTGGGTTCGCGCTTATAAATGCTGCATGTTAACTTACAAATTAAAATTAAGGCCTATAATGAACATAAGCCCTGCAACTTTTGCCAACCTTTTCAAAAACAGGGGAAACATTTGTCAAGTGAACCATTTTTTGCGATATGGGTATTCAGGCTCATACTTACCCATAAGTCAAGGATTTGAGTTTGAAAAATCCTTCAACAACATTAAATTTAATTTATAATCTAAAGTTGCAAAAAAAGTTATTTGATGATTCAAATTGAATGCACGCCCACAAACTGGCAAATGTCATTTCACGCTAACATATAGTTGTGGCGTTTGACTTTTTTAAATATTAGAATATATAATCTAAGTTGCACAGATACAATAACTTTTATAATTCATATTCAATGCATGCCCCCCTGGAGACATGAGTGGGTTCGCGCTTATAAATGCTGCATGTTAACTTACAAATTAAAATTAAGGCCTCTAATGAACATAAGCCCTGCAACTTTTGCCAACCTTTTCAAAAACAGGGGAAACATTTGTCAAGTGAACCATTTTTTGCGATATGGATATACAGGCTCACACTAATATATAAGTCAAGGAATTTGAGTTTGAAAAATCCTTCAACAACGTTAAATTTAATTTATAATCTAAAGTTGCAAAAAAAGTTATTTGATGATTCAAATTGAATGCACGCCCACAAACTGGCAAATGTCATTTCACGCTAACATATAGTTGTGGCGCTTGATTTTTTTTAATATTAGAATATATAATCTAAGTTGCACAGATACAATAACTTTAATAATTCATATTCGAGACACGAGTGGGTTCGCACTTATAAATGCTGCATGTGAACTTACAAATTAAAATTAAGGCCTCTAATGAACATAAGCCCTGCAACTTTTGCCGACCTTTTCAAAAACGGGAAATATTTGTCAAGTGAACCATTTTTTGCGATATAGGTATTCAGGCTCACACTAATATATAAGTCAAGGAATTTGAGTTTGAAAAATCCTTCAACAACGTTAAATTTAATTTATAATCTAAAGTTGCAAAAAAAGTTATTTGATGATTCAAATTGAATGCACGCCCACAAACTGGCAAATGTCATTTCACGCTAACATATAGTTGTGGCGTTTGACTTTTTTAAATATTAGAATATATTATCTAAGTTGCACAGATACAATAACTTTTATAATTCATATTCAATGCATGCCCCCAAGCAGACATGAGTGAGTTTGCGCTTACAAACGCTGCATGTGTAATTACAAATAAAAATTTCAGCCTCTCTTGACCATAAGCCCTGCAATTTTGCCGACCTTTTCAGGAACAGAGAAACATTCGTTCTGTGAACATTTTTTTAGGTATGGGAGGTCAGCCTCATACCTCATGCTTCATACAAGATACTCAGAACATGAAAGAACTAAATAACCCTTTTACCGCAATTTTTTTTTCATATTACTTCTTAAAGCATTTAATTACTATGAAGGAGGTGTGAGGAAAAATTATTGCGAAGCCAGACTTACACTGCCCGAAGGGCCTAGCAGACAACCGTGCGCAGCACGGTCAGTCTGCTAGTAAATATATATATTTTAATTTAAACAAATATGTGTCTGGTTATGGGAATGCATGCAATATGAATCTTAAATTTTATATATCTTTGCATCTTAGATTACAGATTATAGAAATACTTACATACTTCGTTTTGAATTGAATATTATGGTAGACATGTGCATAATTATTAATACGAGAAACAACAGCACACATTAATCATTATTATATACTTAGAAAGGATGCCAGCTTACAAAATTTACGGTCAATTATAGTTTTACAATTGTAAAAATTATGAATATAAAAACATGTGCCAGAATAGCAAAAAAAAAACAAGATAGTAAACAATAAAAAAAGGAAATATCAACAAAACAATTTAACAAAATCAGAACCAGTTAAAAGCTACAATCTAAGTAAAAACAAATTATAAACGAAAAAAAAAGGTTAAAAGAAGAGATAAAACGAAAATAATAATATAAATAAAAGTAAAAGGGATGGGAAAGATGAGAAGGATAAAGGGACTAGGAAACGGGTACATATTAATAAAAGAGCTGCAAAAGCAGTAAATTAATAAATAAAATATAATAAAAAAACAAATAAAACAGGAATATTTACTTCTCCGAGCTATTTATATTTATAAAAAAATACACGGAAGCTTTATAAAACAAACTGTAAATTCGGCCATCGCATCAGCTGAAAAATGTATGAAAGATACAACAGCGCCTCTAGCTAGTGTTTAGTTTAATTCATTACTTTTTATTAATTAAAATGCAATAATTTATTTTTACAGTTAATTTATTTCGCACAATTAAGTTCACAATTTTACAATACTTGACCACGTGCTGTCATGTGCTGTCACGTGCTGTCAAGTGCTGTCGCGTGTCGTCACGTGCTGTCACGTGCCGTCACGTGCAGCATTGGTCTTTCTTGCTCTATGCGACTGACTCTCCGGACCATTTCAGCCCCTTATATTGGGTAAAAGGGGAGTCTTTCTGGTATTCCGTAGACTAGACTCTAGATTATTCTCCCACCAGAACGTTATGCACTAACACAATCACGGAGTACTTCCAGATGGTTCTACCTTACATAGGTGCGCGTAGGCACTTTGATTTCTTAGTTTGTCACACTACGAGTATGTATACGTGTACAGGCGCACGTACGTATTTCAAGTTCGTGACACGTTCGTGACAGGACATTAAAAAAATATTAAAGAAAATCGTAAAAGTCATTTTTGAGAAAATCTCGTTTGAAATTTTCAGCTGTTAGGGAGCCATATTGAATTTTCTTATAAGTTAAAAATGTTCCTTATCAAACTAACCTGCATTTGACAGCAAGTTGTGTTGTATGACATGCCGTCATGCGACAGCACGTGACAGCACGTGACATCACGTGACGACACGTGACGGCACATGACAGAACGTGACAGCACGTGACGGCACATGACAGCACGTGACGACACGCGTCAGCACATGACAGCACGTGACGACACGTGACGGCACATGACAGCACGTGACGACACGTGACAGCACATGACAGCACGCGTCAGCACGTGACAGCACGTGACGGCACGCGTCAGCACGTGACAGCACGTGACGGCACGCGACCGCACGTGACAACACGCGACACGTCGAAAATGTCGTTGGAAATTTTCAGCTGTTAGGGAGCTACATTGAATTTTCTTAAAAGTGAAAAATGTTTTCCCTATCACTATATCTGACATGCATCTGACAGCAAGTTGTGTTGTATGACATGCCGTCTACAAGGAGATCTGTGAGGATTAACGTTTTTGCTTTCCTGGGACTCACACATCACGTTTAAAGCATGTAACAGCACGCGACAACACGCGACAGTACGTGACGACACGCGACAGCACGTGGCGTTCCGCGACAGCACGTTACGGCACGTGACAAAACGTGACAGCACGTGACAGCACATGACAGCACGTGACAGCACGTGACGGCACACGACAGCACGTAACAGCACGTGACAGCACGTGACAGCACGTGACGGCACGTGAAAGCACGCGACAGCACGTAACAGCGCGTGACGACACGTGACAGCACGTGACGACACGTAACAGCACGTGACGACAGCACATGACAGCACGCGACAGCACGTGACGACACGTGACGGCACGTGACAGCGCGTGACAGAACGTGACAGCACATGACAACACGTGACGACACGTGACGGCACGTGACAGAACGTGACAGCAAAAGACAGCACTGTGACAGCACGTGACAGAACGTGACAGCACGCAACAGCACGCGACGGCACGCGACAGCACGCAACAGCACGCGACGGCACGCGATAGCACGTAACAGCTTGTAACTATACGCAACAGCCCGTAATATCACTTAATATCACGTAAAAACACTTAACATCACGTTATTTATCAAGCACGAATCTGACAATTTTGTGAGCACTCTTTCACTCAGCCAGTCGTATGAAACCTTACCTCATCCGGACATGTTCGGTAGTCTGCATCGAGTAGATACATGATTTTTTCACAGGTCTGCCTTTTCCTATCCTGGAGCGTTTTGGATGTGAAAAATCATGTACTCGATGCAGACTACCTGCCGGAACATGTCTCTGCCTGTAGTGGATGAGGTAAGGTTTCATACAGCTGGCTCTTGGAGTAAATGTTTATAATAACCAAATTCAAGTAAATGCGTAAACAAGTCACAGCGTCTCACTTTCGAGAAAGCGGGTCAATATTGAACCGAGGTTCTTATTCGGTCCAAACTACATTCGGCCCATCCCTAATAAGAACTAATCCCTTGGGAGTTGGGAAAAGCCCACTTCAAGTGAATGATAGGCGTCCGGCCAACTTCCTGGGAAATTAAATAGGCGCCACATGCATGAAGGAGTTTCACTATATATGCAGCTTGCTTACATTTAGCTACGTTATAAAATAAGAAATACATAAAACTACGCAGGTAGCACACGTCTGCTACAAAGGATCAGGACACCATCATTCAAAAGGCTTATCTAAATCTAAATCTAATCTTATCTACATCTAAGCTGCAAGGATATGTATCATTTGAGATTCATATTAAATGCATTCCCACAAGCAGACACTCATATAATTTCGCGCTCACACAATATGCCGCATGTAGACCTACAATAAAAAAAATCCAATTCTCAAATGGACATAAGCCCTGCAACTCTTGCCGACCTTCCCTGAAACAGGGGTGACATTGGCAAAGTGAACCATTTTTTACAGTATGGGTGGTCAGCCTCATACCAACCGATAAGTCAAGGAAACTTGAAAGGGCTCTTGAGGTATAATACACACAAAAGCAGCGCTCACCCAATAAACCATCCTAATATTATTATTTTATCAACCAATACGATACCTAATCCACCTCTCAAGCGCCATAGACATCCAGATTCTATAAAATCTTGAAAGTCTCCCGCACAAGATTCCTCAAAAAAAAAAGATTCCTTGACTTATAGGTTGGTATGAGGCTGACCACCGCTACTGTAAGAAAAATGGTTCATTTTGTCAATGTTGCAGGGCTCATGTTCATTTGAGGTTTGGATTTTATTTGTACGTATACATTCAGTATTTGTAAGCGCGAACTATACGTGTTTGTTTGTGGGAATGCATTTGATATGAGCTTAAAATGTTAATATATTTTTGCAATTAGATTATATTCGTAGATTAGATGGTAGTTCTTCGATAGAAATGGCGCTAAAAGAAGAATACACAAAATGAATTTTGCAATGCAAACATTGATTATTTTATAACATCACAATTATTTTCAATGTAAAATTACCATTAAATTGCATAAAGCTGTGATCACAATCACAAATAATAATCACACCAGAATATACACGAGTGTGAGTAGGTCTTTAGCACTGTTTTTGTTGCGGGGGCTCAGCGCGTATGACGTAACAGGCGCGGCCTTATGATATATTATGTGGACTAGAAATTATTTCAACGAAAAGAGACAATATGTATCTGTTTCAACCTACTCACGAAAATGGTCATTAGTAAGAAAGAGAACAAAGAACTTCACAGTTGCATTTCCATGTCTACAAAAGAACTCGGGTGAATGTAAAAATGTTTCTAGAAAGGTGCCAGCATTGCCGCGTGCAGTACCCTTAGTACGAGCTGCAAAAAAGGTAAAGTTTACGGAAAATATTACAGAGTGATTTCTCCCAAAATCTGGCGTGTTTGTTTCTTACACTTTATGGTCTTAGTAAAAGAGTTACAGTGATGAAGAAAATCAAGTTTAAGCAAACAAAAACGGCAGATTTTGGGGGAAATCTCTTTAATAATTGCCGTAAACTTTACATTACTAAAGTTTTGCAACTCGTACTAAGGGGTACAGAACAGAAATTGATTAAGCGCCGAAGACTGTATTCAAATTGCTCTTACATCAAAAAGACCCAATTTTGAAGTAATTGTAACAAACATGAAGCAAAATCATTTCTCCAAAAACTAAAAAGGAAACCTGAAAATCTGAATTTTTTTTTTGATCCAATTTGAGAATTTTATTTTGTTTGTCTATTACCTACATACTTACTATTTTCATGTAACTTTTTATTTAATTTTCCGTGTAAATTGATTCAATATATAATGTTATTTAAATATACATTGATTGTCTTTTCAAAATGGGGGGAAGGGGTAATATCGACTTCCTTACGCAAAACTATTTTGGGGTAATGGCATTGAGGTATATATACTAGAGAAGTAACTCTTCTCGAAACACGTAGCACCCTGCAGTAGGTCAAAAATCGTACTCGAGAAAAACGGCCCGTCAGTCTCACGCAGACTTACTCAGTGAGCGGACGTGACAGGTGCTAATACATACTGCTATAAATGGCTAAATATTGTGATTGGAGTTTTCAAACACCTTTGTTTGTGAACTTGATCAATTATACTACATGCACAAATTAAAAAAATAGAAAATCCTAGCACAAATTAATTATTAAAACAATTGTTTAACTTTAAAAATTTCGTCGCTGTGAAGTCAGCCCGACATATCGAACGCATGAGTAGAGCTTCATATTTTTCCCCTACAAGTAGGGGAAAAAATATTAATGAAAATACGAAACAACGTATGAGCTACATTTTGTGTTTCAATCGATGTTTATCGACTCATGAACTGTTTGCAATTTTAAAATATTACGCGACCTTATCAAAGTTGCAAATAATATACTTTAATAATTTATTTTTCAAATAAAAAAATGCTAAAAAAGTATTTTGTAATTAATTTCACACATTTGACATGGACAATACGATTTTATACTGCCGGGTTGCCGTTGTTAACTCATACCCTTTTTAGTAGCTAAATACTCTAGTGTCAAGTTTGCCCGCCGAGAAAAATCAAATTTGGAACAGATATTATGTCGAGAACGTGTAGAATATATTGTGAGCATATATCTGAATATACTATTGAGTTATGGAATATACTGTAACTCAATGGAGTATACGGGAGCTCAATGGAATATATTTCCAGAGGAAAATACTACAGTTTTAAATTATAGTGGAATTAAGTGTTATTCTAACTTTCCATAGAGCATATTCAAATTATCTGAATTCTTTATCAAACCTTTGTTAATACATTTTACCATATAAAAATGTTAACTGTAATGTTAGTTTGGAAATTTCATTTAAATCTTACAACAATTAAATATTATTATTGTAGGGGAATTCTGTATCATAGAATAATGAGATCTCAACCCTTTTTGTCGTGTTTAAAGTGTGCCATGTGTTTCGTAAAATTATTGCTATCTCGTTTTAACCTGAGAGTACAGTGCGCGTTATTCGATGCAGAAGCGGGATAAAAACTGATTGTCTCCTTGCATCTGCATTAAACGGACTTCGGCTTGACATTTTTTTCCTGATTGTATGATTGTTGCGACTCTATATATATACCTCAATGGGTAATGGTTAAAAAAGTTCCCCGACCGCTACATTATGGCATGTGTTGTAATTGGGTGTCAAAACACAAAATGGAGAAAGCAAGGAAACATAAAATTTGACACGTAAAAATATGTTTTGTATGACTACACAACTGCAACGTTTGACAGGACTGAGACAAATGTGGTAGATAGTATGTATCAATGCAGTAAGTTGGTTTCTGCTCCTCTTTGTTGTTATCAATGCAACAGACCATGTCACACCTCTATGGATTAATCTGCACATCCTCTTCCTGCCACTGCAAACCAGTGGCGTAGCAAGCTCATAATAATAATAATATTAGGATGATTTATTTGATGAGCGTTATTTTTGTGTGAATCACATCTCAAGAGCCCTCTGCGAGCTTGGTCGTCGCTGTAAAAAGCGCCGATTCTCAAGCAAGACCCATTTTCTGTAGGGCTGGATGGATCTTTATAGTGACTGGTCTTTGGTAAAGGTATATGAATTGTTCATCCAGTGAAGAGCATAATATATGAAAATATAAATGTTAAAAAATGATAACAAACTTTGTTTAGTTCTACTTTATTTATTTTTATTTAGTTACAAACAAAAATAACGAGTTGTGACCGGTTTCGGCCTCTTGGCCATCCTCAGAGAAACTGAAATCTTAAAATAATGGGAGACTATATAAAGCAAAATGAATATTATACACACAGTAGAATTAGGAGAAATATGAAAAATTATAAAGAATAGCTTTGTGAATTTATCAAGCTGTATACTAAGAACAGTATGGACAAAAACAAATAGTTAAGTGAAGAGGTTGGTTCTATAGAACCATCTTCTCAGAAATGGCAAACCATTGTTTAGAACATGACCACACTTTTGTCATTGAAGACACCGCTTTTCTGCATTTGTCAAATAATGGCTATACCCTAAATAGATTAGAAGCTATCGAAATTCTAAAAGCAAAAAAAATGGGTGTTAACATTATAAATAACCAAATCCCTCCATTCACTCCATTGATTAACACTTTACCTGTCTTCAATTCGAGTAAATAAACTAATGGATTATTCTGATTATTTGTATTTAATTTGTTTCTGACAGATACACTTGGATTGATTTATTGATTTTTTGTTGTTTTTTTTTTTTTCTCTCTTTGTATTTGATTTGGTACACTCATTTTGGCTCTCTTTGGAAATTTACATAAAACATATATTCCTTCTTGTTTGTTTAATCCTCTTAATGGTTCATTTCTCAGAACATTATCTTACATTTGTCATTTTTCTAGTATTGGTAAATAAAGTTACTTTATAATTGTTCATAATTTTGTATTGTTCGTTGTTAGGGGTTAAATTTTACTTAAATTTATTCTTGGTAAATTTCCTACTCTTCACTTAACTATTTGTTTTTGTCCATACTGTTCTTAGTATACAACTTGATAAATTCACAAAGCTATTCTTTTATAATTTTTCATATTTCTCCTAATTCTACTGTGTGTATAATATTCATTTTGCTTTATATAGTCTCCCATTATTTTAAGATTTCAGTTTCTCTGAGGATGGCCAAGAGGCCGAAACCGGTCACAACTCGTTATTTTTGTTTGTAACTAAATAAAAATAAATAAAGTAGAACTAAACAAAGTTTGTTATCATTTTTTAATAATTAAAATGGAGTTCTACAATGTTTCCGCTAAAACTTTTCAAAAAAAAATATATAATAATAATAATAATAATTGGACAATTTGTATACAGCGCCGTTTAGTGGCACTAGCCACCCCAAGGGCGCTTTTATGTGTTGAAGCTTCTGTTAAACAAATGTGTCTTAAGCAACTTCCTGAAACTGCCAACACTGGTCTCTGTTCTCAACTCCAGAGGTAGACTATTCCAGCAGGATGGACCAGCCGAACTAAAAGCCCTGTCTCCGAAACCAGTTCTGTTCCGTCGAAGAGGCAGTTGAAGCCTGTTTACGGCGTCACTCTGTGCAGAACGAAGAGTGCATCGTTTTCCACCTATCTGGTCGACTCTGCACAATTCACACAAGTACGATGGGGCAACTCCTCTGAGGGCATTAAAAACAGAAACACATATTTTGTACTCAATCCTCTCTGGGACTCGCAGCCAATGAAGGCGCCGCAACAGAGGAGAGACATGGTCAGTTTTTCGTCCTCCTAAAAGTAATTTGGCTGCAGCATTAAAGACGGACTGCAGTCTAGACTGCTGAAACCTTGGAAGACCCCAGAACAGACCATTGCAATAATCCAGTCTCGACACAACAAAGGACGCAATGAGAATCTTAGCAGCTTCGGATGTCAAACAGTTTCTGACCCATCTCAACTGCCTCAGGTGAAAGAAACAGGAGCTCACAGTCGAGCTTATTTGCGTACTCATGGAGAGAGTGTTGTCAAGATGGACCCCAAGAAACTTAATTGAGCTAGATGGATATACATCCAGGCCCATTACTTTAATTGGTGAAGAGCCAAGCAAGTGTTTCCTACCAGGAGACGACATCCAGATGAATTCTGTCTTGTCTGGATTCATTCTAAGGCGACACCTTGCCATCCACTCAGCCACCACTTCAATGCACCGGACCATCTCAAGACTACAGGCATCTGTCATAGATGGCTGACAGAAACGACAAAGTAGAATATCATCAGCATAAGAATAGTAGCTGGTGCCGTTCATCAGTACAGTGCTCTCAAGATCATTTGTGTACAGGGTAAAAAGTAAAGGCCCGAGCACAGATCCCTGAGGCACACCACAGTCCATGGGCATACCTGATGACTCACCATCAACATCCACAGTCTGACATCTGCCTTTCAGATATGAAGATAGCAGTTTAGATACTCCTCCTCGGACTCCGTACAACCTATCAAGCTTAGTGATGAGTATACTGTGATCAACAGTGTCGAAGGCAGCGCTCATGTCAAGTACTGCCACCATGGCAAGAGCACCGTCCCCAACCGCAGCTATCACATCATTCACAATGCGAAGTAAGGCAGTCTCAGTGGAATGAGCTTTTCTATATGCTGACTGAAACTTAGACAGATATCCGCCTCGCTCCATGTGCTGAGTGAGTTGCCAAACAACGGCCTTCTCAATAATTTTCGATATAAAAGGAACGGACGACACAGGTCTATAATTTTCCACAGAATCAGCTGGAAGGCTTGATTTTTTGAGAATTGGTGTAACAATTGATTTTTTAAGTTCCGTGGGAAAAATACACTCTGTAGTGAGAGACTTGTTGACCAATGCTGACAGAATAGGTGCCACCTCACTCAAGCATCTTTTGACCAGCCATGTTGGAATTGGATCTAGTTTACATTGCTTGTTTGGACATGTGAGTACAAGCTTAACAACATCATTCAACAAGACAGGCTTAAATGAAAAAATAACATATATATATAAATGGTATATTTTTTGTGCTCCGCTGCGATGTGGGATCAGCTTCATACCAACCTTTTTTTTAATAGATTTGTGAAGAAGAATGCAATTCTCCAACCTATTTTGCCTGACCATTTATATTCATGCGAAAGCAGACGCTTGTGTGCATGCAATGGCATCTATTGAACCAAGGTCGAAGTAATGGTCAAATGGGCCAGACTGATACGAAACAGCGTTATTCTGTTTTGAATACGCTAGTCAAGAATAGCGACTTGACCCTCGGCCATAACACCGACATGTATGTAACAATAAGTTTTCTTATAAAAAAGGATGTTTTTTTTTCACGGACGCCTCTGCAAATGTTCATTTGCTCCGATTTGTACATTAGTGCAACTACAAAAGCCGATATCTCTTCAATAGAAAAACCCAAACCGACAAGTAGTTTCCATTGGTGGTCCAAAATCATCGGTCGAGTGCTAAACCTTAAGCCAAAAATGGCCAACTGGAAGTTGTTAGCATTATGTGTGGGAATCACCTCGTTTGTGGGGATTTGCAAAAGCTCAGAGGTGAGAAACAAATAACATATAAATATGTCCATTTGAGATTTAAGTTTTTATATTGTAGGTTTACATGCGACATGTGCAAGCGCGAACTTGTACGTGTCTGCTTGTGAGAATGCATATAATGTGAACCCCCAATGTTATATATCTTTGCAACTTAGATTCGATTAGATTAGACTTCAATTTAATTTTCAAGTCCCCTTATAGCGCATAGCCTTCAATGACAAATGTATGGGTCTACGGTCCCATTCGAAAAAAAAATGAAACTATTCATGCATAATTTAAGGAATTTATATAGAAACATCCAGAACAAAAATGCTTTTTTTTTTAATTACAAAATAAGTATAAATATTTAATTGAAATGGGTGTTTTTCAGATACCGTACAAGTGGTATCAACATAAAATAATAAGAATATGAAACATCATGATCATTGTAATTTTATTGTAAAATTTGTTTTTTTGAGAGGGACACTAAGGTGATCACAAATCCCAGGATCACCTTTTCTCGACATGTTGTTTTTTTCATGAACGACATGAATATTTCATTCATACCACAACACCTTCCTTGACTTATAGGTTGGTATGAGGCTTACCACCCATACTGTAATAAAATGATTCACTTTGCCAATGTCACCCCTGTTCCAGGGAAGGTCAGCAAAAGTTGCATGGTTTATGTTCATTTGAGGTTTGAATTTTATTTTTCAGTACACATTCAGCATTTTTAAGCGCGAACTACCCGTGTTTTTTGTGGGCATGCATTTCATATGAGCTTTAAATGTTAATATAAATTTGCAACTTAGATTATAGATTCTTCTTTTTGAAAGAAAAAAAAACTCACCGTTTTTGTAGAACCGCTTCAGGAATGCAGAATGTATGTCAGCACAAGCGCCCGGCCGCATCTCCAATCTTGGCTTTCACATGACACAAGATTAAAATTCGAAAGGATCAGTTTGATTTTTACGAATAATTACACTCACAAAGCACAGTTGTCCACATTCACTTGCAATTTAATATGTTTACTCATTGTAAATTTATTAATACCTTATATTATGTAAGGAATATAATTTGGACAGGACTTGTAAATATATTTAAATTACTGGATTTATTTTTAATCGTTAAGTGTTTTAGAGAAATCTGAAAATCGCACATTTTTTATTATTATATTTACATATTATTATTAATGGTTCACTTTGCCAATGCCACCCCTGTTTCAGGGAAGGACGTCAAGAGTTGCAGGGTGTATGTCCACTTGAGATTGGTTTTTATGTTGTGGGTTCACATGAGGCATGTGCAAGCGCGAACTTGTACGTGTCTGGTTGTGGGAATGCATGTTATGTGAATCTCCAATGTAACATATCTTTGCAACTTAGATAAGATTAGATTAGATGTATGTAGGTACCACATTAAATGTTGGATTTCAAAAGTCACCGCTTGCATTAAATATTAACACATATTATATTTTGAATTTTCAAAGTACTTGGGAATTACAGTTACTCTTGTTTTGGATTTGTAAAGTATTTAATATTCTGTTTTGGATTTTCTACAACGGATTTCATATTAAACAAAATAATTTAAATGATTTTTATAAAAAGAAAATTTCAAAATAAGATTTGTATTTCATTATTATAAATCTTCAATATTTCAATTTATATTCTGCTTTAAACTTTTGAAAAGAAATTCTGATTGTCTCGGAACGTTTTTTAATTTGGAATTTTGTTTTTCACTGAACAAACTTGTATTGGACTACCAGCTTTAGCAACCAAAAAAAAATTTTTTTTTGCCATTTTTTCTTGCAACCCGGCCGGGTGACTTCACAATTTTGTCTATGTCAATTGATTCACTATAATTTAAGAACCAAATGAGTTTATTTTCTAAATAATCTAGTATCATTTATTTTTAGGAAATAAGCAGTTATGTTACGAATTTCAGCTTCACCAAACACTTCTGTGAATATATCAAAATCACTTTTTCAGAACTTATAACACCAAAAAAATGTTATCAGCAAAAAAGTATTTTTCCAACACACTACCACGTGTTGCCCATTTGAAAGTCGCGCACCGTTTGACTGGCCTATTGCACACAGCAAGCTTATATATACCTGATGGGCGTGGTAACTTTCGTTTTTGGAAGGGGAGAGGATTGTGAGAAAATTAGATTAGGTATATAGATCGCTACCTTCGCCCAGAGATCGTTTTTTTTCTGGCGCGTTTCAATTTTATTTATTTCAACTGTAAAACTGATTTTCAAACGCATATGATCCTTATAAATTAGAGTCGAAATATTCCAAATATCCTGCAGCGAGGTGACATTTCTAGTTTTAAATCTAAAATTACGAAGTTCATTATAAGCAAGAGTCAAGCTAGAATTCTTGGCAGCCATTTTTCTGCTGGAATTATTATTTATTTCTCCTACCGGTTTCTTTTTTGGTTCACTTTTGCCAATGCCACCCCAGTTTCAGGAAAAAGCGAATAGAGTTGCAAGGTTCATGTGAGGGTTGGTTTATTTTGTATGCACACATGCAGCATGTGCAAACATAAACCCTGAAACTTTTGTCGACCTTCCCTGAAACAGAGGTAGGTATCTAACATTGGCAAAGTGAACCATTTTTGCAGTTTGGGTGGTCAGCCTCATACCAACCTATAAGTGATTTTAGGAATCGCGGGATGAAGTCACTTGTTGTTTTTGGTCTGACTTTGAGATGTTCGTGTTGCAATTTTCGTGAGTCGGTAAAACAGTTTCAGAAGCATTTGTTTACAGCAGCTGATTGAACTGTCAACAGCGCTGTGAACCTGTGCTGTGCTGTGAAGTGTCAAACGAAACTTATTTTTAAATGTAAAAACTGAAACTTTTCATTTTAAACAAGTGCTCAGTATCAAATTGTAAATCAATTAAGGATGTACTGAGATTAAGATGTGATTATACCCTAAAAACAAAAATGCCATTAACTCATCATCCACTAATGCCCCTAACAGAGAGCAAGTATGTATATTGCCAAAATGTCTTGTCAAATAAAGGCTCTCGTGATGACTAAAGGTGCCAAAAAAACTAAGCTGCACATATAAAGCAACTTCTTAATGCATTGTCCCCGGCGGAATCACATAATGGCGTGTGTAACCTATATATTCTAACAAGTAAGGGGGTATGCCAACCACTTCAGTTGAATGCGGGGTTTCCTAGCTTCCGAAGGGGTTGGTTTTTACTTCTTGCGAAGTTGAGTAAACCTTGCCAGTTTTATTTATTTATTTTGACTTTGAAATCAGCACTGAAACAGGAAATTATTTCTGAAGTTCTTTGTGGCGCTTGAATCCTAGCCCTCAGCATGGAATGCAAGCACCAACTGAGCTGTTGACCGAAATGGACAACTTCTTCTTGTAGTATAGGTACTCTGAATGATTTTTGCACTCATGTTTCAACTTTTAATTTTGGTTTGCTGGCAAACGTCACACGTCTGTGTTGGTTGGGTCCTTCACAAATAAATTACAAAATATTAGCCCTTGTCCCAGCAACTCGGTTGCGTGACATTACAAGTTTTTTGTCTATGGAATTTGTGGTGAGTTCATTCAATATGTTTGAAGGAAATACCTAAATAGGGAATCATTTCTGAAACCCTTTTTTGTTTTTAAGCAATCCTGTGCGTGAGACTCCCTTGATGTAAGAGACTCTAGGGGTTTATGACACTTGTTGTAGTGCCGCAGAGGTGTTTACTAGCTTGGTCGTCGCTTCAAACTGCCAATTCTCAAGCAAGACTCAGTTGCTGTAAAGCTGGATGGACCTTTTGATGACCGGTCTTCGGTAAAGGTTTTATGAATTTTTCAACCCAGCGAAGAGAAAAATATAAATGGTATATTTTTTGTGCTTTGCCGAGATTCAAACCCACAACCTTTCATTTACGAGTCCGGAGTGTTACCACTGGACTACGGACCGGTCCAAAAAAACCTTGTTTGAGATGGAAGCATTCTAGCAACTGACCCATCAACTGGATATATTATTCCAAATTTAAGAGTACTCACTGTTTTTATTTTTAATGTATTGAGGACATCTTGGAGTACGAGAGTCTGCAGCCGCACTATGAGCTGGACGAGGAGTGTCTGCGGCAGACGGCTCCCTCGGAGGAGGATGTGGAGGCCATCAGGGGGCTGCTGCTGCCCACCACCAGGCAGGGCAAGTGCCTGCTGGCCTGCGTCTACAAGAAGAATGATGTGGTAACACAGCTCTGCGCGAATCTGAAATAAAACACTTTTTGCTTTCAAAGGGTGAACCGATACACTAATCGCATGCATCCCATACATTTTCTGTTTTTTTGTTGTTGTATTATTTAGTCTTTGTAGGATTACATTACAGTATTGACCATTAGTTCCCAACCTTTTTGTACACAGAGCATATTCTAAAATATCGGTAGCGTGGCGGGCACTATGGCCTATGGGCGTACCTAGGAAGGCGCAGGAGGGGCAATTACTACTTTGCAATACTGAGTTCGGAGTATCAAAAAATTAAATTTTGCAAATTGCGTGTCTACCCCGATTTATACAAATGCTTGTTTTCTTTAAGTTATCACTGTTATTAGTTATCTTTTTTAGATTCGATTCACACACTGATACTTTTTAATTGCACAGAAAATATCATTTTTTTGTGATTTTGCAGATGACAGATCATGGACGCTACAATGCAGAAGGGAGCAAAGCGGCTGCAGCCAAGACTCTAGGTCTCACGTCAGAGGCTCTTAAGAGAGCCAACAAACTGGTGGATCTATGCAGTATTCTAGGTAGCAGTAAATTTAATTGCTGGAAATCAATTTTGATTGTTGAAGAATAACACCTTTTTCACAAAGAATGCATTTGTCCGATTTGTCTATGATTTTTTTATCCGATGCTGGATCAGAAGTCTAGTAATGTAAGATGTATGAAAGCTTTCACATGGTTTGTCCGGCGATCCCATCCGAAACCATAGACAGACCGGTCCGTAGTCTAGTTCTTAATACTTCTGACTCGTAAATGGAAGGTTACTACACTTGTTGGTTTGTGGGCATACATCTGAGAGCTTTAAATGAATATATCTTTGCAACTTAGATTATAGATTATAGATTATAAATGGCTTTGAATCCCGGCGGAGCACACAAAATATATCATTTATAAAGACCGGTCACTAAAGGTCAATCCAGCATTACAGCAAATGGGTCTTGCTTGAGAATCGGCGCTTTCTACCGTGCAGAGGGCTATTGAGGTGTGATACACACAAAAACAGCGCTCACCAAATAAATCATTTTGTTGAATTTGTTTAGTGTGTAAAGGTGGCATTGAACACATTATAGTTAGTATGAAGAAATCATTAATCTTCATTTAAGAAGGTATTATCAGAACCCCAATGGAGTAGGCACAAAATTTGAATTAAGATTTTTGTTTCTGCAAGAAAACCTCACAGATCTATGTGTCAGGGATCAATAGCAACCAATAGAAATATTTTTGTTTTTCTTTTCCCTTTTCCTCATTCCTCTTCATCCCTTTTCCCTAGCAACCGAGTTGTATAACGTCCTAACTTTGTCTATGGGGCCGTCCATAAATAACGTCATCGATTTTGGCCGATTTTCGACCCCCCCCCCCCCTCTTTCTGTAATAATGGATGAGATTAATAATTAATAATGTTATATTACTTACATAATATTTTGTATATTTTGTAGAAATTGGTATTTACAAGAACGACGTCACTTTTGGTACTTGTACATTATTTGCCATCATCTGCAGACCAGACTCCCCCCCCCCCCTCCCCTTAATGCAAATGACGTAATATATGGACAGCCCCTATGTCAATCAAGAAGCTTACTTCACTTTTAAAAACACAGTGTGCCTCTTTAGCTCTACTTACAATTTGTCTCTACCAATCCTTAATACAGATTTTCTGAAGCTGTCAAACTTCTTGGCTAAAGTAAAATCTACCTACATAATTAATCATTGTTATTATTATAGTTGACAATATAGAGGATGATGAAGAAGGCTGTGAAGTCGCTGCTGCTATATTTGCTTGCTCTTCAGAAAATGGACGACAGGTACAGAAATAACTTTTAGAAATATTTTTGTTGCGGTATTAAAGTAAGATAATCCTTCAGTGCTATTCTTAGATAATTTGGTCGTCTGTGGTGATGAGACTTCCAGCCCTGCAGGTCAATCATCACAAAGACCTTTCCAAGTCACATTAACAGTTAGAGCGGTAAATTAACATGAATTAAAGTAAATTTGACCCTATATCAACGAATCACACTCAAGCGATTAAAGAAAATGATTTGACAATTTTAAAGATTTATAATCTAAGCTGTAAAGATAAATTAACATTTAGGATTCATATTAAATTTATGGCCACAAGCAGACGCGTGTAAGCTGCATGTAAATTTACAAAATAAAAATCCAAATCTTTAATGGATATAAGCCTTGCAACTCTTACCAATCTTCTATAAAAAAGGGGCTTGAAACAATGTAAAAGTGAACCATTTTTTACTGTATGGGTGGTCAGCCTTATACCAACCTACAAGTCAAGAAACAGAGTAGATGATTCAATAGGATTTTTGCCAAGATTTTTTATTTTTTTTAGTTTATTTTATTAACGGACATGATTGCTTGACTGATAGGTTGGTATGCGGCTGACCACCCATACTGTAAAAAATGGTTCACTTTGCCAATGTTACCCCTGCTTCAGGGAAGGTCGGCAAGAGTTGCAGGGCTAATGTTCATTTGAGATTGGGTTTTTTATATTGTAGGTCCACATGCGGCATGTGTAAGCGCGAAATTATGCGTGTCTGCTTGTGGGAATGCATTTAATATGAATCTCAAATGATACATATCTTTGCAGCTTAGATTAAGATTTAGATTGTCCATTTACATAATTTATTACAAAGTAGTTTACAATGATTAAAATGGAGGAAAAACAATTAAGAGTAAATATAATACATAAAATAGCACAGTCTAATTAAAATACCTAAACGTTCCTCAACAAAACAAAGCTCTACAGAATTCACACAGACTTACACCACAGAAATCTAAAGGAGATGAAGTGTAGGTATACAAGACGCAACATTCTGTTCAAGAATGAAATATATTATGTACATGTGGAAACTCATCTTTTCATTTTTGTATAAATCCTAGATTGACATCTTTGATTCTATACGACTCATTTTACTGATAAATGATACAGATTACTAACTCACTGTCTCTGTTGTAGCTTGGCATGACGTCAGCGGAGAGCAGCGAAGAAGATGATGATGATGAACCCTAAACAGGAAGGAATATAGCATTAAGAAAACGGTGCATGGCGAAAGCGCTTTGTAGATCCATTGTCATTAAAAATTGAATTTCAAAATCAAATGGTTTTTATTTATTTATTTACCTTTACTTTTCTGTGTGCCAGAATTAAATTTCAGGCTCGTTTACAACATTCCACCGACCGTCAGAAATAGGAAATATTGTCTGATACTCCAAACACTCGCTTTGTATGCAAGGGTTATAATAAGCACTGAAACGGGAGCCCTAGTGCTCCTATTTTGGTGTTTTTTACAAAACCGCAGAGCCAACTCAGCCTTCACAAGAAATGACTACTAGCCTCCTCGAAAGAAAGGTAACACTTATTTCAAGTGAAGTGGTTATCATAACGTTGGCTTCCTTTTGCCACTTGCACCCCTTTGGAAATAACAATATAAGAAGTAAGTACCATTTTATGCGTGATTTAAATCAACGTCCTCATTTTAGTCGTAGATCAGTACTTGCAATGAGGTTTGTGAATTGATCAACAAAATTGTGTCGTCACCCAGCCTGGTAAGCCCTACCAGGGTCACAAAGGAAAATGCATACAAAAATTTTGTTATTGTTTGCTAAGACGGCTGTCCCGTACATGAGTGACGTTTGAAATATATAATTTAAATTTTTTTACATTATAAAACATTGTATTTATTTTCAATAAAATTATTGTTGTAGAATTGTGTCACAAATGTATACATTTACTTATGAATTAATTTCAGTGAAAATATATTTAAATAATAATAAAAGTAACTACCTAAACAAAAAGTTAAAATTACGAATCGGATCTCGATGAACGCTAAGTTTAAACTTTTATGCTTAAACTTAACCATAACGTTTTTCATACATATATTCAAACAAACACGCTCACTAGTACCGCTTTTAAGTTTGCATACATATTTTACTTTTACTTTGTGATTGAGTTTAAACGTAAAATTATCCCTGGGTTACTGATCCGAATCTTCAAGTTTTTAGGTACATGATGTATACACACAACCTTTGTATGTGTCAGTTTTATATGTAGTAGTGTTGAACGGACTGTCAAAAATTTCCTCTGATTCTTCGTCGGCCGGATTGATTTTACTGATAAAATAGATAAAACGGCGAATTCACGATGACTGCCGACATGAGAATAAAGAAACGAACTTTTATCATATGCGTGTTCGTGGCTGTGTTGGTGTTTTGCGGTTTCTTATCTTCTAATAATAGTACACAGTGCGAGGAACCCGACGAGGTTAGGAACGAAATTCCCATTGTGTACTCTGTTATAGCAACGCATAGGGAAAATGATAAACAGGAGACTTCAAGGTAAGACCAATTTATCGAGTAAATAATCTACAATTTTTCCCGTTTTTTAAAATCGCTAGATTACAAAGAAACCGCCAGTTTAAAATCACCATTTTTACTCTGGAAAAATTGCACTTTATTTTAATGTTTATTTATTAAATACCTAAGTAAATATTTTGATGATATAAGCTGTCAAATAACAAAATCAATAAATAATACTTTTATTCATTTTGATCACTTTTCTTCAATTTTTATGGCTTCTCATTATGTTTTACTTATAAGGTATATTTTTTTCTGAAGGTTATTTCGTTTAATGTGTGCAATGGACTCTGAACTTTTTTCTCGCCGAGAAAACGTCAGTCTTATATGGGACTGCTGTCCTAAGCAACAAATAACAAAATATTTGTTGCCTTTTTCCAAGCTACTCGGCCAGGTGATGACACAATTTTGTCCATGTCAATCAACGCACAGACCTCATAGTTTTGTTAACCTCTGAAAGCCATTATTTGTATTCATCTAGTCTGATATTTAATTTCATTAAGTAAGTAAGTAAGTAACAATGATTTCATAAAAATATTCAATATTAAATTAATGTATGTACTTACCTATAAAATATAGAAAGGTTATAGTTTTTCAAATCAAAATTACAATAAGGAAATTTCACATTTTTTTTCTTGTCGATTTAAATTCCTTTTTATTTGCTTAGGGGCTGTCCATAAATTATGTCATCGATTTTTGCCGATTTTCAACCCCCCCCTTACAATCATCCTATTGTCATTATCTAATGACCCCTCCCCCCTCTTGCTGTAATATTGGATGAGCTTAATAATTAATAATGTTATATATCTTACATAATATTATACGTACTCATATTTTGTAGAAATTGGTATTTACAAGAACGACTTCACTTTTGGTACTCGTACGTCATTTGCCGTCATCCGCAGACTCCCCCCCCTTAATTCGAAAGACATAATATATGGACGGCCCCTTATTATAAAACGATTCTTATTTTTATTACCTTTTTTTACAAAGTTATTCATGTTCAAAAAAAGAAGTTTGAATTTACGCGCCAAAACGTTCCTTTAAATGAATTTTCAACTGTGATGTCATTTTCTTTATTTTTTGTTATGATCATTAAGTATTATTATTTAATACTTTTAAAATAGATTTGTGAAGAGGAATACAATTCACCAACTTACTCTACCTGGCCAGAAACAGGTATTAATATCATCAACATGGCCTTTTGTCTTCTTGGTTAAATAGGTCAGTTTTTCAATTTCGAAATAAATTTCTAGGTATCCATTATATCATTCAGTGCCAACACATTAATGGCCATAAAGCTGATTGATTAATTAGGGCTAGGTATTTATATTTCTAATTTATGTACGAACGAGTACTGCATATACTTACCGACAAACAATAAAAATTGAGGCCACAAAACTGCTGGTAGCTACTTTGTATACTTACACATACTTACTCTAGATTCTTAATATTCATCTAAATGTAAATTTAGAAAAATTACTCATGCAGTTGTGTTGGTGAAACTCTCTCGATGCTATTCTTAGACATTTTAGTCGTCCGTTGAGCCCACGCTTTGACAAACTAATGATGCATTTGTATGAAGACCTGTCTATCCAAGATGGCGGCAAGTGAACGGCTGTATATTGTAAGTCCACAAGCGGCATGTTTAAGCGCAAACTTATAAGTGTCTGCTTGTGAAAATGCATATAATGTGAATTCTCAATGTTACATATCTTTTCAACTTAGATGAGATTAGACTAGATTAGAGCGGGGATATTTTTTAAGGCTCGAAGCGATGGGGCATCTTTATCCTCCGTTTGCTTTTGGCAACTGGCTGGTTGCTGATGCTCAACGCTCACCCACACCGCCAATCACAAATAATACAGAATAAATGACAGAGATAAGCCAAGCACCAGCAGCCAGCCAATTGCCAAAAGCAAACGGAGGATAAAGGTGCCCCGTCGCTTCGAGCTTTGAAAATCTTCCCCTATCGAGGGAATGAAACATTGGCAGACAAAATTACAGCAAATAGAACGTAGTCTAACCTGAGAAAAACTATACCATCAAAATATTTGCTTAGATGAAATTATGTTTCCAGACCTCCCATTACATTAGCGCAATGTCAAATAGTAAACAATCCAATTCCAGAATCAAATTGCCCACTTGTAATGACAATTCATTTTTGATGAATTTAGTCACAATATGTTAATTATAATAGTATATTTAGTCTAGCAGACTAATAAAATTAATAAGCGGGTAATGTGAAGTGTGATGAACTCAGCGGGTCAATAGATTTATATGGACACGAGTAAAGCGGCGAGTGTCGACACCCTTTAACGTTGATAGCTCTATCAATCATTTCAATTTATTTATTCATTTCATTGTTTCACTGCTTCGCTTTGCATTTATTAAATGGTTTAATTTTATAAATGCAATATCAGTATTATACAATATTAGTAATAATAATATTAATATTAGGATGATTTATTTGGTGAGCGCTTTTTTTGTGTGTAACACACCTCAAGAGCCGATTCTCAAGCAAGACCAAGTTGCTGTAAGGCTGGATGGACCTTCCATTTACAAGACGACTACGGACCAGTTCAAAGACCAGGCAATACATATAAAAAATGAGCACAATGAGGCTTGCACGGGAATTGGCATAGACAATATTGTATCGTCACTAGGCCAGGTTACTAGGAAAAAAGCATACAAATATTTTGTTATTGGTTGTTAATGACAGTAGTCCCACACAAGACTGACATTTGCTCACATAGAAAAAAAACTTTTGTTTTACCTTCTTTACACTGTGGTATTAATTTTTGGTACAAAACAATAATTTATTCATAAATCGGTGTTTTTCCATTGAACAATATTATGTCATCCATTCCTCTTTGTTTTTTACGCAGAATAGGTAGGTACCTATTTAAATATCGGGAATATTTTTTTACCGCTAGCAATGCTTTAGTATTGCCAGCGCATTTTCGCCCGCATTTTGACAGTTGTCGCAAAATGGCCGCCGTCGTCGGACGTCCGCTTGTGTGTAGCTGTCAGTGAAACATAAACACGAAAATATAATGTCAGCTGATATACGGATAAGGAGGCGGACATTTATCCTGTACTCCGCCATCATCTCACTGTTTCTGATTGCCTTTCTCTCCAGCAACAAGACCGTCTGCAATGGCGACAAGAAGGAGGTTAGAAGCGATCTCCCCATGGTTTACGCGATCACACCGACGTATACGAGGCCAGTGCAAAAAGCCGAACTGACAAGGTAAACACATCTCTAATTTTTCAAGTACACTTAAATCACGATTTTTCTCAGTAACACTTACCTCATCTCTCCGACATTGATAGATTTTATGTGATATTTTTTTGTGTTTTGTTCCAAAATGAAATGACGTAAATTCGTATTTAAGATGAAAAGGAAGAAGACTGTAAGAGTGCTTTTATGAATAAAATTAAATGAAGTGTTCACTTTGCCAACATCACCCCTGTTTTAGGGTAGGTAGGCAAGAGTTGCAGGGCTTATGTTTATTTGAGATTGAGTTTTTATATTGTAGGTGCACATGCGGCATGTCGCACGCTTAATAATAAAGAGAAATAACTTGAAAATTGGGAAAATCGAGATTTTGTAATAAAACGCAAGAACAATGCGAGAAGAATAGGTAGAATGCGACAGCCGTTCAATTTGGAGATAAAACATTGGCCGCCTTTTTCATCCCATACAAGTTGTACTGGGTGTCTGAACTTTTTTTTTTTTTTGAGTTATTGCTCTTTATTATTAAATGTGCGATGTGTTAGCGCAAACTTATACGTGTCTGCTTTTGGGAATGCATTTAATACTAATCTCAAATCATATATATTTTTGCAACTTGGATTTCGATTGGATTTAGAAGTGTATTGTTTGCTTCTATATAGGTAATCTATAATGTAAGTTGCAAAGATGTATTAACATTTAAAGCTCATATCAAATGCATGCCCACAAACAAACACGTGTAGTTCGCGCTTACAAATGCTGAATGTGTTCTAACAAATTAAATCTAAACCTCAAATGAGCATTAACCCTACAACTTTGGCCAACCTTCCCTAAAACAGGGGTGACATCGGCTAAGTGAACCATATTTCTATCAGTGATTTTTTGTCTCAAGTTCTTTGCTCTGATGTTTACAAGTTACTGGACTGTTATGATGCTGACGCCCAATGCTGTCAAGATTAGGTCCACTTTTGCCAATGCCACCCCGTTGCAGGGAAAAGCGGCACGATTTGCAAGTGCTATGATGATGTGAAGTTTGGTTTATTTTGTAAGTACTTAAGAACATGCAGTATTTGTAAGCAGGAACTTACTCGTGCCGTGCTTGTGGGCATGCATTTATTATGAATCTTAAATGTTAATAGGTATATCGCTACTTAGATTATACATTTATGCTCCCAAAATAAATGTTTTTTTTTATCTTTTGATTGATATGAGAAGTTTTGATCTAGTATTCAGAAGGAAAAGAACCTCAGCATATGTGAGAGATTACTAAGCAATGCTTCCTTCCCCTCCTTATCCCTTTTCCAGGGATACTTACTTTATATACTGTTACGAACGTTAGAGTTCATGGGGTTTGCTTGTGTGTGTGTGTCCGCCTCTGGTATAATGATTAAATAGATGATAGTAGACTGGTCTGGTACAATCCACTATAGAATAACTGGTAACTGGTCCCTTTTGTAACTATATATACGAACCGCAATGGTACAGAGGGCAGAGTGGATTGAAACATTGAGCCGTGAAGTCGATAAGCTAGAGCTAGAAAAAGGGATCAGTTCATTGTAAACCCACCATGTGTACCTACAAAGATCTAGAAAAATATATATATTGCAGTTTATTTGTTAGGGTTTGGTGGTTCACACTGTGGAAGTCCATCGTATTTATTAAAAAAAAACACAGTTTTAATTTACTATTACTTTATTTTATGCTTTAATATTCTCGCCTTAAAAGGCATCAGCTCGTGATACTGTGTTTTTAATAAAATAAGTATTGCAGTTTCATTAAAAGAACCCAAATAAAATTATAACAATACTAAGATTAACATTAAATGCACTCCCAAGTCTGTCTGGAGGGATGTGGCTCGGTTTTTACAAGTTGTGAACTGGACAACGGCGTCAGAGGACAGTCAGAGTTGGAAGCAGAGCTTGAATGAGGTCAAGACTGGTATTGCTCTGTAGCGCCATGGAAGAAGAACTAAAAGATGTTATTATCTTGCAGGCTAGCGCAGACCCTGATGTGGTTGGAGAACTTCCACTGGATTGTGGTCGAGGATGCAGAGGAGAAGACGCCCCTGGTGGAGAACTTCCTGAAGCAGACCACGCTGCAGTACACGCAGATCGCTGCCAGGACCAAGAAGAATAAGCAGCTTAAGCCGACCGTAAGTAAGAGGAGACATTGCACCATGTGACATGAACAAAAACAATTCCAAATACAGTCAAATTTGCTTATAAACAGCACAAAGGAGCGTAGTCCAGTGGCAACACTTTGGACTGGTAAATGGAAGGTTGTGGGCTTGAATCCTGGCAGAGCACAAAAAATATACCATTTATATTTTCAAATATCCTCTTCGCCGGGTTGAAAAATTTGTAAAACCTTTACCAAAGACCGGTCACTAAAGGTCCATCCAGCCTTACAGCAACTGGGTCTTGCTTGAGTATTGGTGATTTGTAGCGACGACCAAGCTTCATAGACCCCTAGAGTCTCTGAAATCTAGGGAGTCTCCCGCACAAAAAAGGGATCAAGGAATTTTGCCCCTTATAGCCGTTACCCGTTATTCTTCGTTATAAACATGAATAATGAAGGCAAACTTCATCTGTCAAACCAGATAACAGTCGAAGGCCGTCAAGTCTTGTTTTTGGTATTTTCAGTAGATTTAGCGATAATGGAAGAGCGTACGTTAAACCAAATCCGTTTTTAATCACTGCTAATATGTGTCATGTTAAGGTTAGCTGTCAACTGTCAACGGAAGAGTATGAACGCTTTTACTTACTAAAAACTGACATTAGAGAATGGTTGTGAAGTCATTGCCTGGAATATTTGCTTTCAGTTAGTACACCAAACAAGTTGTGAGCACTGATAATACTCAAAGTTTGCTCCCCGAATGCAACCACAATTTTTTTTTTTTAATAGATTTGTGGAAAGAAATGCAATCCACCAACCTATTTTGCCTGGCCAGTTATCTTCATGCGAAAGCAGAAGCTTGTGTGCATGCAACGGCATCTGTTGAACCAGGGTCGAAGTTATCGTCGCGGGATTCGAACCAACGTTATGCGGTTCCAAATAACCCGACTTGATCCCTGCGGCCATAACACTGAGTTATTTGATTAATTATTAATTTAAAGCTAATCTTAGATATCTATCAAACTAGCCGGCTAAAACATCATTGCAAATAGTAAATGGTAGTACGATAATCTTGATACTAAAGAAATATATGTGATTGTTTGAAATTGTATATTTAAAAGATAATATTTGTAATAATTTCAAATTAGTTTTTATCATATCCAAATTACAGGGTTAACACATTGAAGCAATTTGCTACTTAGCTTTAGAATCTAAATCAAGATAATATTATAATCAGCACACTTATTTACTTCTCCAATCTAATCTATCTAATCTAATCTAAGTTGCAAAATATATGTAACATTAGAGATTCACATTGTATGCATTTTCACAAGCAGGCACGTATAAGTTCGCGCTTAAACATGCCGCATGTGGTTCTACAATATAAAAACCCGAATCTCAAATGAACATACACCCTGCAACTCCTGCCGACCTTCCCTGAAACAGGGGTGACATTCACATTGGTAAAGTGAACCATATTCTACAGCATGGGTGGTCAGCCGCATACCAACCTATAAGCCAAGGAACATACACAACAAATTACATTTTTAATATCAACAAATTATAACATGTATGGACATCGAAAACTAACAGAAAACAAATTCTAATTTTAAAAACCCTAGCAGCCAACATCCAATAATGAATTAATCATACTTATTTAGATTATATTTGATAGCTATGTTGCATATTTCTGCAGTGTACCCTTAGGTAATATACTTACAGTGGTTTCCTATGAGTATTTACTATTTATCAGAAAGGGTGCACTAAGTTTAAACTACATGTGCCCAAAATATAAAACTTTACACCTAAACTCATTAATAATAATATTAGGATGATTTATTTGGTGAGCGCTGTTTTTGTGTGAATCACACCTCTGCGAGCTTGATCGTCGCTATAGAAAGCTCCAATTCTCAAGCAAGACCCAGTTGCTGTAAGGCTGGATGGACCTTTAGTGACGGGTCTTTTGTAAAGGTATATGAATTTTTCACCCAGAGAAGAGAATATTTGAAAATTTAAATGGTATATTTTCTTGTGCTTCGCTGAAATTCAAACCCACAACCTTCCATTTACGAGTTGAAAGTGTTAACCACTAGACTACGGGCCCGTCTCAACCCTGGCGGCTAACAAAAAAATTATGGAAAGTAATTAAGGAACTTAATGAATACTCTACCTACATTGTAAGGAAAGGTTTCATATAAGTTTTCCATATAATTCTGGGCTGTAAGTCTCATCACCACGGTAATTCTTACCTACCAAATATCGCTAATATTAGTATGAAGACCTGTCAATCCAAGATGGCCGCAAGTGAACAGCTGATTTGTCTTTATACAAATATTACTGATATTTAGGGACTGGAAAATAGTGGTGTTATTTTTTAGGAAATTCGCGTTATTTTTTTGTGAAATTCGCGTTATTTTTGATCAAAAACAGGGAAATTCGCGTTATTTTTCATGATAAACGGGGAGATTCGGTGTAATTTTTAGGGTTGATTAGATCAAAATAAAGGTTTATTTAATTGCAAAACAAAATATATTACAATTATTACAATTTATTATGTAAACAACAAAATGTACCTTCAAAAATAATGAATAAACAAAATCTGAATCAATACGAGTATCTGCAACCGAAGATGGTGGAAGTACCCACCGAAAACGTTTTTGCAATAAAAAATACTCAAGTGGTACAAAACAATGTTTTTTAATTTTAGTTTCTTAAAAAAAAAAAAAAAATTTTTAAATAATCTTTTTTTACAAAAAACCATTGATTGAAAAAAGTATTAAGTAATATTTCAATGACACTCTGAATACCCTGCAAATATCCTTCTAAAATATTCAATTTTTGTGCATTTAGTCTCTAGATGAGGGTTATCTCATTTTTCAAGGGATGTTGGCTTTTATGAAAGCTTCAAGTTGTGCTCTTGGCTAATCCAGCAACAGCTTCACTCCTTGAAGTATTTTCCTTCATTGATGTCACGATTCAAGTCTGCTTGGATGATCCAGGACAGTTCTGCTTATCATTATTTCTTTTAATAAAATAGATTTGTGAATAGGAATGAAATTCACCAACCTACTCTGCCTGGCCAGATAGCGTGTTCCCATTCCTAGACCTAAAAGGAATGTTTACTCAGACAAGCACACGGAAAAAATTTAATTCATCAAGTAGTTTCAGTTTTTCCATATTTACTCAAAAACTATTGACATTATAAAAAAACGGTTTCGATACTACACAATACAATGTATAGTTCTATAAATAGAATGAAAAAAAATATTTCCAAAACATAGCACACACGAGAAAGTAGCTACAGAAGTGAAAAAAACGTATTTTTTTTAAATATTTTTTTGTGGTCGCAATTTTTAAGTTATATATTTTGTTTAAACTTTATAATTAAGATAAAAAATTAATAAACATGCTTGATTTTTTTCATTACTGTCACTTTTTTGCTAAGACCATAAAGTGTAAGAAACAATAACGGCAGATTTAGGGTATGATACTTCCGTGTGCATTTCTGAGTGAACATTCCTTTTAGGTCTAGGAATGGGAACACGCGGCCAGATACAGGTATTAATATCATTAATTAATAATTCATTATTGTTTATTTTAATGAATTATTCATTTTTAATTACCCAATTACATCTGTTGAACCAGGGTCAAATTTATGGTCAAATGACCCAGGTGGGGATAAAACCCCGCGTCTAGCGTTCTAGCGTGTTTAAACGTTGAAAGAGACCAATTTTCCTGTGCTTTGCACCTTGCAAAGGGTTTTCGCAGGATTTTTTTCTTTCCCACAAAATCGTTGCGTTGCAAAAGCGATACATGACAACTTAATTCGCACAATTTCTACCAAAAGTACGAAAATTCGCGATATTTACGTAAAACCTGAAATTTCGCGTTATTCGCGTAAAAACATCAAAATTCGCGAATAAATTCGTTTTATCGCAATCGCGAAATTTTCCAGTCCCTACTGATATTCGGTAGGTAAGAAATACCGTGGTGATGAGACTTCCAGCCCTGGTAAAATGCCATAGTTGATTTCAATGTTGGAAAATTGTAATTGAGATACTGGTTGTCATGAGCTATGGGCTGCAGTATTTTCAAGGAACATTCTTGGTTGTTATCTAATAATGATTCCTATCAGCACTCCCTCTGTGTGTGTGTTTAAGTTCTAACGGGGCTATTCTCATTAGTCGTCGGTTGAGCCCAGGCTTTGACAAACTAATGATGCCTGGGCTGAAAGTCTCATCACCACGGTCATTCTTACCTACCAAATTTTGGTAATATTTGTATGAAGACTAATCAGCTGTTTACTTGCGGCCATCTTGGATCGACAGGTCTTCATACAAATGCATCATTAGTTTGTCAAAGCGTGGGCTCAACGGACGACTAAAATGTCTAAGAATAGCCCCGTAAGTTTTTTCTCATGATGATCAGTTGGGTAATAATTATATGTTTGTAATTTAACTTGTATTATTTTATTTTTGACCACAGACTTCTCAAATATCATTGGTGTTTTGAAAAACCCATGAGCAGGTTTTTAATAGCTATGAATGAATTATAGGATGATTTATTTGGTGAGCGTTGTTTTGTGTGAATCACACCTCAACAGCCCCTCCACATGCTGTGTTGTTGCTAATCAGCGTCGATTTGGCAAACAAGACCCAGTTGCTGTAAGGTTGGATGAATCTTTATAACAGGTATTTGATAAAAGTCAATAAAACTCTCAACCCAGGAGGGGTATTTTTGAAAATTAAATGATAATTATAAATATCTCAAATAACCGTAATTCCAACCTAACCTCACAAGTGAATTGCATTCCCGGTGGAACACAAATTATATTATTTAGTTTTCAAATAGGGTCTTAGCTGGATTATAAAATTCATTCATTAAAAAGGTCCATCCAGCCTTACTGCTACTGATTCTTGCTTGATCTTTGACGCTTTGTCTACAACCAATCTGGCAGAGGGCTCATGAGGTGTGATTCATTCAAAAACAAGTCTCACCAATTTAATCATCGTAATACTATTATAAATTATAAACAAACTTCTCCAAATCACCTATAGTAAATTTTCTTTACAAAGGTAACTTATTTGTCTTTAACGCTCTTCTAGTTCTTTGATGATGTATGACATTTTACATTGTAACAACATTATCCTTCCATCAAATACATCCCGTCACACTTTAACATGCATGTATATTTCAACACATACTAACATTGCTGCCCACATTACATAACCTTACTTTACGCTTGTTCTGCTAAAAACTAAAAGCAAACTTTGCTGTGTTTTGTTTTACGTTTTGATTTATATTCGAGCTTAAAGTAATTGAAGTGACTTTTTTGAAAAAGAGTGTTTTTTTAATGCATTTGAGTTTTCAATTTACTTATCAGTTGTATAGAACCAAAGGCGGCAACGCAAAGTGGCATTCTATGTACTTTGCATATGTATTTTATTGATCCATAATTTACAATCAAAGTTTGCAAAGGTACATACACGGGGCCTAAGTAATGATTGGTTTACTTTGCCAATGGCATTCCTATTTCAAGGAAAGGCTCCAAGAGTTGCAGGGTTTATGTTGATTTGATGTTAAGATTTTATTTTTTAAGTGCATACGTAGCACGTGTAAGCGCAAACTTACACATGTCTGCTTGTGGGCGCGTATTCAATATGAAACTTAAATGTTGATTCTTTATCCTTGCGACTTAGATGATATATTATAGGAATCTTTTGCAAGTGACTGTTGGCGGAAAAGCCTTAGAACTTCTAAAGACAGGTTAAATTTGCTACTTAATCTACTCACCAAAAGTGGCAATCTAGGATTTTTTTAAAAAAGAACAGAAAAATACATTCAGTGTGTTTCCTCTTGTTTATTTATTTTCTGTAAATATGTCCGGTTGATAGCTCAGTTGGTAGAGTGCTCACATTCCATGCCATGAGCTCGGGTTCGAATCCCACCGAGGGTGTCAGAAATGATTTTGGGCCGTCCATAAATTATGTCATCGATTTTGGGCGATTTTCGACCCCCCCCCCTTACAATCATCCTATAGTCATTATCTAATGACCCCCCCTCCCTCTTGCTGTAATAATGGATGAGCTTAATAATTAATAATGTTTTATTACTTATATAATATTTTGTAGAAATTAGTATTTACAAGAACGACGTCACTTTTGGTACTTGTACATCATTTGCCATCATCCGCAGACCAGACTCCCCCCCCCTTAATGCGAATGACGTAATATATGGACAGCCCCTTTTGTGTTTCGGTGTTTATTTCAAACCCCAAAATAAATTACCGGCAAGGTTTACTCAGCCTTCACAAGAAATGAGTACCAGCCCTCTCGGGAGCTGGGAAACCCCCACTTCCTGAAGTGAAGGCGGGCTCCCTTACCTGTTGAAATAAATAGGTTCAACTCGCCACATGCGACCCCTTCGGGGATAACGCGGCAAGAAGTTACACTGTATGAGAAGCTTAGTTAGTCTTAGCCTTTGTTTGTATACAACTCATATAACAGGTTTGTCATTTTAATCTACCTTGAATTTGTCTCGCCAACTTCTTGTTTTATGTGACACTCTTTGCATACATTATTTGTTTACAATAATCAACTAACACTGAAACCTTTCTTCTCTCATAACAATAAAAATCTATGCATACTTAATGACAGTCTCTTACATTGACAATACAATTCTTCTTTTCAAACACTTCTTCCTATTCAAACATTCGCTTCACTTCTCTTTCTAGCTTTGCCAATATTCTCTTCTCTACACATACATACATCAATATATTGTTTTCTCTATAACTGCCATGTTTATTTTGGACTTTGTAAACCTTGATTAGAGCTATTTAATGTACTAAATTTGATATAGATTGTGTGATTGTGATTCGCCTTGTGCGCATTTTATTTGAGAGTACATATCATGGTGGCTTCACAATCGGCAATAGGTTGAATATGAAGAACTGCCAAAGGTGTATTATATATATAGCTATCGACACAACCTGAATACGCTGGAGATATGTTTTTCAGGATCTGTTGCCGTGGTCAATGGGAGCTGGAGCTTCCGGACGTTTCACCCAAGTCTATATTCACGCTGAAGAAGCCCATCGTAGACATGGTCGAACCGTCCGGAAGCTCCAGCTCCCATAGACCACGGCAACAAATCCCAGAAAACAACTCTACAGCATCATCAGCCAGCCGTGTAAGCCTAAAATTCATATACAACCTGAATAGAAAAGCTAAAATTCTTGTACAACTTGAAAGAAACGGAGGCAGCTCTGCAGAAGCTCTGGCCACCCCTAGCGGAATGGCGAAAACACCGTCTCTCAGGGTCAGTCTCCCCTCCACTGACCCACGCCCTGTATATCCATTCCATCCGGGGATGTGTCACAGGACTCCAATGCAAAAGTTATGTGAGATGCGAGTGGCAGAATGGTGACAGAGTAACAGTTCCAATTCCAGTATAGAATAAGTTTGTACATTTGTGAAGCCTCCATGTGTGTGTGTAAAACTTACTTCTCGTACAAACTAAAGTAGAAGAAATGTTTTGGTTTTTGTATTTTAGTTTGAAGTGCGTAACTTTGAATGCCGCCGTCGTTAAATGCATACATTTTGTTTGTTTTGTTTGTTTTTTCATCCGTCCCCCCCACCACCACCACTTCTCCATGCAAACCTCTGTTTGGGTCTTTGTGTTTCCCACCGACTGCATAACAAAATAAAAAGGAACCTCATTGGATGAAGGCGCGCGGGGTGGAACAGAGGAACGCGGGGCTGGACTGGCTGCGGAGGAACCTGAGCGGCGACCAGCTCAACGGGGTCGTGTTCTTCATGGACGATGACAACACCTACGACCTCAAGATCTTTGATGAGGTGAGATGCTTGCTTTGTTTTAGTTGACGAGTAACTTCTCTAAAAAATCAGCGAAAGTCGTATATAGTTTAACCATTAGAGTGCCAACGAGCGCAATTGGGTGTATTTACAATTAATAGCAATTAATAGTAAAAAATGCCAGGAGCGCTTTAGCGCTCGCAAAATCAGTTGCGGCTTGGCGAGCCGCGTCGTGGGGAAGGTCGTTCGCACACATCGGGATTTTTTAATCTTCCTATGTGAAGTACAAATTATAATATTAGTAATTACAATGTAAAAGGGATTTGGGGAAGAGAATTTTTTAAACCTTAAAATGTCGGAGTACGAAAATAGTTGCGGAGAAGCGACAGTGGGAGTGACATTGTGGTGTTACCCGGACGTAGTTAACAGCAGTGCTCCGCAACCTTTTCTCACCTACGACACACCAAAATTCTTCCTAGAATTACGCGGCACACCAAAAGCTAAGATATCTAGGTATTAAATTGATACAAAATTTTACAATAATTTTTAGTTTTTTATTTGAAAAGTATACATACATATAACTATAACATATTTTTTTTACGCAATATTAATAATTATTATAAATTCTTGATCACGTATGTTTCTTCCGCCACCCTTCAAATTATTAGTATCTATTAATGTTAAATAGTTTGGTGCGGTCATGGTGTGTACAAAGCATACTGCGCAGTTTTCAACAATTGACACCAGGCGCTGGAGGAACATTGAAAAATTATATTATAGTAATTATTATTATTCTATACTAAAATGTCAAAATACATTGAATTTGACCGCGGCACACCTGTATCCAGCTCACGGCACACCGGTTGCGGAGCACTGGTTTACAGCGCTGGGTAGTGTGCAGCAGCAAGGATTATAGAGGAGCAACTTGATTTGTGCTCGCGTTTACAGCGCTGATTTGTTTGTGCTTTGCTTGTGGTTCACTTTGCCAATGTCACCCCTGTTTCAGGGAATGTCGGCAAGAGTTGCAGGGCTTATGTTCATTTGAGGTTTGGATTTTATTTGTAAGTACACAATCAGCATTTGTAAGCGCGAACTACACGTGTTTGTTTGTGGGCATACATCTGAGAGCTTTGAATGAATATTTCCTTGCAACTTAGATTATTAGATTATTATTATTATTATTAGTAAGAAGGGGCTTCATGGAGTCTGTGCGAACAAACACACATGTTAATTTTTTTACTTTTACATTCCAGTTTTTGTAATAATTCTTATTCACAATATATATTTCTTAAGTTTCAAACGGTGTTATTCTTACTTGTCATATTTCGCCATCGGCCTAACTGGCGACTACTTAGTCTGGGTACAACGCCGGACTAGACCAAATTTGAAATATTGATTCTCGTTCATAGTGTAACGTAGGAACAGTTGAGCCTGCGACCAAATTTGGACGGCTGAAATTACGTCCGTTCAATGTCGTATTTCAAAAAAAAATCTGTTCTAGAGATGTCACTTTATAAATATTATTTAAAGAATAGGGAATTTTCAGTCGTTTTTAAATAATTATTAAAACAATAACCATTGACAATAACGCAAAAAAAATATGAAAAATAAAAGCAAATAATCAGTTTTTAAATTTGTTGTGCAATTTATAATTAAAAAAACTTTGAAAACAATTGATTAGCCAAATAAATCCGTATATTTTTTGTGGATCGGGAAAAATAAAACAAATGTAGGGAATATGCGTTTGGGATGACCACACAGATTTATGGCCGCGGCGGGCAGGCGGACTGGCGGAGACGCGCGGGGCAGACGTCACAATGGTGGACGGCTGGTTGTTTTGTTTGTAAACAAATCAGATTTCGACCGAAATGCATCTAAATATTTTATTTCAGGTGGAAAAAGTGTCTCATATGTGTTCGTGGAGTGTTGAATATCTTCTTCACTCATTTTAAACTATCTAGTTAAGTTCAGTTTTGTAAAATGTGTCATATGAAGAATTTTGCCGCGAGCCGTGATTCAATCTTTCAAATGATTTCTTTTCTTTCTTATTTTTTTGTGTTTTGTGCCTCAAAAAGCGATTGATTAGCAAAAAGATGCTGAATTCTGTCAATGTGACCAAAATGACAAAAACAAATCGCAAAACAAAACAGTAATAAAGCAAATATTTACGATTTAATATTAAATACGGCAGTTGTCAAAATCGATTGTACCACAAAACCCTCTCCGAGGTGGTTTTGTCTTGGCCTAACTTCGCATACATTTGGAGGCTAGATTTAGGCGGGCGTTGAACTCGAGACGCAAGCCTAACTACTTCAGAAATGTTCAAGAATCAAAATTAAGCAAAACGTGGGTTCAAAGGGCGACGAAAATGTCTAAGAATAACACCGTTTGTATTTTATTACCTTTGTACAAGTTTTGATAAAGGAAACACCGTACTTAAACATTATCAGAATTGGACAATTTTTGGAAGAGACACAATTTTTTAAGCCAAGGTATCACGGGTATCAACACAGGTATCACGGGTAGCACAAGGTATCACGGGTAGGTCGGCAAGAGTTGCAGGGTTATTTCTTTCAGGGAATCCTTAATGTTACATATCTGTGCAACTTTGATTAGATTAGAGATTAGATCATCCCACCTTTCCCTGAAACAAGAGTGGCATTGATAATGAGACATAAGATATTTTTGTATTAAATCATGTTGCATTTTTTTACACTTAATTATTGTGCAATGTGTCAATAAATATGTCTGAAATTGAAATCACGAGTAATTAGTGGCAATTGTAAAAGCCAGATGGCTATCACGGGGAAATTCATTACAAAACCCACTGGCTATCAGGTTTTACGCTAAAAGTATTACATTTTACACGGGACATTATTATATTTTACGCTGCAATTATTATATCATTACGACATCATATGGTGGAACACAATTAAACATGAAAAAGCTTATCGCCGTCATTTTATCAAGTTTTCAGTTCTTGGACAGGAAGCTAGGCCAAACAATTATTATCAGTCGTTGCTCCCTAAGTGATAAGTATTGTTACATGATTGAAATAGAACCAGAATTTTTTGGTCCTTTGGCATGTATCCGTAGGCTATAAATTCCCCATCATAAATACAAAAATGTATGGAAGATTCAGCGGCACCCCTAGTGAGTGTTTTAGTTTGCATACATTTCTTCTGTTTATGTGATAAAATCCAAATATCAAATGAACATAAACCCTACAACTTCCCTGAAACAGGGGCGACATTGGCAAGTGAACCATTTTTACAGTATGGGTGGTCAGTCATAATTGAAATTCATAATTGACCGGTCGGTAGTCTAGTGGTTAACACTTCTGACTCGTAAATGGAAGGTTGTGGGTTCAAATCCCGGCGGAGCACAAACAATATATTATTTATATTTTCAAAGTTGCTGTTCGCTGGGTTGAAAAATTCATCAACCTTTACCAAAGACCGGTCATTAAAAGGTCCATCCAACCTTACAGGCAACTGGGTCTTGCTTGAGAATTGTGCGCTTTGTAGCGATGACCAAGCTCGTAAAAAATCCGGTCGATAGCTCAGCTGGTAGAATGCTTGCATTCAATGACAAGAGCAAGGGTTCGATCCCAAGGTGTATTCAGCCTTTTCAAGAAATGAGAACCAGCCCCTCCCGGGAGCTGGGAGACCACCACTTCAACTGAAAGTGGTTGGTGTAAAGCCGGCCCCCTAACCCGTAAAAATAAATAGGTACCAAATCACCACATGCGAACCCTTCGGGGATAATGCAGGCAAGAAGTTACGCTATATGTGTAGCTTATTTGCATTGCGTGCACTTATCATTTTTATAATTAAACGCAGAAAAGCAATATTTTCTGTTATCTTTCCCATGTTGTAACCAATGACATCTGGATTGATATTGTGGACGTTACTAAACAACAGAAAACTGATAAACCATAATTGATTATGATGTATCAGTCTCTCTTGTTGAGTAAACATGCTTGTACTATTGAAAGCCATGAACATGCAGGTTCACACTTATCTCTTGTTTTGTAGATTGATAACACAATATATGAGTCGTGTAAATGCAAACGCCGTCAACTCCTTATGCGATGATTTTGAGAAAAATAAACTTGTGTTTTGAACGCAATTTGGAACCAGTTGGAGATGACGGCGTTTTACACGAAATCATACTTTTTCAATTGAAATTACGAAGGATTAAGTGAGGTTTTCATCACATTGCACACAGAAAATGATTTGTTACACTACGCAGAATCAAATTCAATAATTATCTCAAAAATCATAAAATTTGGAGATGACGGCGTTTGCAGTTATACCACTCATATAATGTTACAGTGATGAATTACAGGGGTACGTACATTGTGATTTCGAAACCTGATTATGTTTTGCCTATTGCTTGGAAAATAACCTGAAAGTAGGGGGGTTAAATGTTGGTATACACTTGCAATACAATCATTGAATAAACTGAATTTGTTTTTATTTTTGCAGATGCGCAAGGTGCGTAAAGTAGGAGTGTGGCCCGTTGGTTTAGTAGGAGGTATGATGGTGGAACGCCCCCTGGTGGATCCTGAAGGCCGCAAGATCCTGGGCTTCAACAGTGTGTGGAGACCAGAGAGGCCGTTCCCAATAGACATGGCCGGCTTTGCCATTCATCTCACGCTGATCAAGAATAACCCCAACGCTGTGTTCACACATAAAGTGCAGGCTGGATATCAGGTATGGTATTGTTATGATTTTACTGGGATTCTCTTTCAATTCAAGTGCAATTATTTATTTTAATAGAATTTGTTTCACATGGTTTGGTTCACAATTTACAACAATTGATAATCACTGCTTATTGGTTTTTCACGGCAAAAAGAGATTACTCTGCTGATGTCCCATTGCAGTCCCTTTATATAGGTACAAAAGAGATAAATTTTGAAAAGATTTTTGTGAAACACTGTGGAAATTCATTTTAAAAAATTGATTATTTTTCAATAAAAAATAAAAAAATAAAAGAAATTAAAAACTTTGTTTTATTCCACTTTTATTGTTTTTGAGTATGTTACAAACGTTTTCGGAATACCTTCCATCATCGGGTAACAACAATTACTAAAATCAAACTTAAAAATTAAGACATGGGTGTGGGATCTATTGGTGGTAAGGGAGGGGGTAGCAAGGTAGGTATGTGGGAGGGAGATGGTGAGTTTTGGGGCGGAGCTAATATTGTTAGGAGAGGAGACGTAATGGCGGGAAGTTGAATATTTAGCATATTACTTTTATTTCTATGTTTATTTATCTCTAATATTTCTAATATGTCCAACTTTCTCCCTTTTTGGCAGCTATTTATTAATTCTAAATTATCTATATTAAAACTGTGTCCTTTTTCTCTCGCGTGTTCTCCTATTTCAGAGTGAATCAAAACGTTTTTGATTGCTTTTTTATGCTCCATAAACCTTTCAGATATTTTTCTACCTGATTGGCCAATGTAGAACATATCGCAATCATTACATTTTATTTTGTAAACTCCACTGTAGTCTTTTTGCGGCAGTTTTGATTTGTTATTAAGGATGTACTTTTTAATATTAGAGCTAGTGTAAAATGCTGCTTTAAAATTGTCTTTTTTACATATCTTTACAAGGTCTGTTGTGAGCTTCCCTGTGTATAAAATCCTTCTCCATGGTTTCGTCTCTTCACCGTTTTCAGGCACTTTATAATAGATGTATTTTTGAATGGTGAATGTTCTTTTCTTCTTTTTAATAATATTTTTAATTGTGTTTTGGTTGTAGCCGTTGTTTATTGCAATGTTGAGTATAGTATTTTCTTCAATAGTGTAGTTTTGTGACGTAAGAGGAATGGATAATAATCTGTGAATCATTGAGTTGAATGCCGCCATTTTGTGTGGAATGGGATGATTTGACTGTGCATGTATGATAGTGTCTGTGTATGTGTCTTTTCTGTAAATTTTAAAAATGAATTTATTGTCTTCTATTGATGTAGTTATGTCGAGAAAGTTGAGTTTATTATTGATTCCGGTCTCACATGTGAAGTTTATTTTGGGATGTTGTGAATTAAAAAGAGCTAAGAGTTTATCTAGTTGGCGTTTAGTTCCTGCAAATGTAAAGAAAATATCATCCACGTACCTTTGATAATTATGTACTAGGCTTACGAGGGGATTATTGGAGAGAAGTATTTTAGTTTCGAAATTGAAGGTATTCCGAAAACGTTTGTAACATACTCAAAAACAATAAAAGTGGAATAAAACAAAGTTTTTAATTTCTTTTATTTTTTAATTTTTTATTGAAAAATAATCAATTTTTTACAAAAGAGATCTTTCTTGCATCTTCCAGATCATTCGATCTCTCACTCATACCAAATGTCGTTCTATGCACTACTCCTACACTATTGTACTTGTAAATGTGCGCGTAGGTACTTTGATTCCATAGTTCGTAACACTACTGCCATCACACTAGAGCCAGATTCTGCCACATAACGCCGCTCCTGAAGTCTCTTCACTGGCTGAAGATGAAGTCTTCGGAGTCTTTGGAGATTGAGCCTTCAAGGTGGCTGCTCCGACCGTATGGAACAGCCTACCAGATAAACTGTAATATGGAGCCAGAGAGTTCATTCAGAGGTAGACTAAAGATTCACCTGTTTGCATGCTCATATATATGAGCATGCACCTTTGGGATGACCAAGAGTCATGAGAAGGCGAATCTTGAATTTATTATTATTTGTATCCAGCTTTTCTGCAGATTTTGCTGTCCTTGTCCAAGCTTTGCACCCATATGTCACGACTGTTCTAATTCTTGAATTTTCCAGGAGAGTGAAATACTGAGGCAGCTGATCACGAGAGATGAGCTGGAGCCCCTGGCGGAGAAGTGCACTAAAGTATACGTGTGGCACACAAGAACGGAGAAGCCCAAGATGAACGAAGAAAATAAACTGCGGGTCAAGAATGCAAAGGGATCAAATGACGGCATCGAAGTGTGAAGAGACGCAAGCAAAAAAGATTGCGGAATTTTGACAAATCGCCTCTTCGTTTATATTCTTCCATTTTGTACAATTGCATTTGTTTCAAATTGAGTATGCGTAATCCTGTGATTGACACGAAAATTGGCGCGTCGTCGACGTTTTGACGCGTCGCATAAGAGAGCACTGTTAGTCTGAAAATGTATTTATTTTTTCTGTCGGGCGAGTTGAATTTTAAGATTGGACACTTTAGTGTTAAGATGAGTGAAGATTTGGGTCTTACTTGACGTTTTAGTATGACCTTTATGTATTTTAAATCGATGACAACTGTAAAATAATCTTTTAGTTATGGTAATAATGATGTGAGATATTTTCTCACAGATCAGTAAATACAGAAGATATACAATGTGAGCATTACCTTTTATGAATGCGGCTGACCACCCATGCTGTAAAAATGGTTCAATTTGCGAATGTCACCCCTGTTACAGGGAAGGACGGCAAGAGTTGCAGGGTGTATGTCCATTTGAGATGTGGTTTTTATGTTGTAGGTTCACATGAGGCATGTGCAAGCACGAACTTGTACGTGTCTGGTTGTCGGAATGCATGTAATGTGAATCTCCAATGTAACATATCTTTGCAACTTAGATTAGATTAGAAAATATATGAAGTACGGCTCCCATAAACAAGCTCTGTAGCCTTGTTTACCGTTAAATTCAATGCTTTCTTTATATTGGTTTATAGAGGCAGAGCTTAACTAAAGAAATAGCAGACATCCATTCTGATACAAAAAGATTTACAAGGCATATTTACTGATCTGTGAATTTTATGTATAAGAGCGTAAAAACTTGAGTATGAAATTTTTGATAAGAACTTATACTTTGAGTTGCAAAGAATCAAAAATGGCAATCGAAAATTCTTTTCGGCAATGAGATAATACATGGAAATGATGAGAAAATGATTTCTTCTGTTTCTATATCTTTATCTCATTTAAAAAATATATGCTAGATTGCTGCTTTTAGTTCATATGACATTACAGGTTTTTTGTATGATTCAATCAACAAAGCAAAGAGTACAAAATATATGTATTGAACATTATTATACTCTCAAATGACTACTTTACTTATGAGTATAAAACTTTACGTTTAAGTACCTGGGGAACTTGTTTTTTTACACAAGAGACCTTGTTTACTATCAAAAATATCTTTACGCTCTAAAAATAAATTAATGATCAAAAATACAATCTAATGTATGAACAATATAGATTAGATCACAATCTTGATCTATGGTGATAATTAAACGTGTTTGTAATGTTATCAATTTTCTTATGATAATTTAAAAATATTTCAATGCTCTACTTCACAAACGTAATCCGCATTCTGTAATACGTCACTTTTGATGATGATGATGAATCGGTTTACTTTTTTCATCGGTGCCGTTTCATGGAATTGTCACTCCAAGGGTGTCCCTAAAGATTCCGTGTACAAATCGGTCTTCGTCTGTTGAAGTGGCCGCTGTTTGTAATCTCTCAAACTGTAGGTGGCAGTCGGTTCCATGCCCTTGGAGCCGCCACTGTAAAAGCACGCTCACCAAACACTGTTGTAGACTTGCGCAAAGACTCATTTACTAATGTTCTGACTCCACTTTCAGAAGAGTCAATTGTCTTCTCAAAGAGTGTCCTATGTGTGATGGAGCACAATTTATACTCAATCTGCTCGTTCGAGTACGAGAGCTATGTTTCAAAGCATTGGACTATTTGACGTTAGTGAGCGCTGGATAGTACATAAAACATTCCGATTGGCATTTTTTTGTTTGTCTATGGAATCTAATATTCCATTTTTGAAAAATCTGTCAAGTAAGCGAACCGGTGAAAGCCTTATTTTGAATATTTTGTTGGAGTGTGCAATATAATGTATTTGTCTTAAGATTTTCTTTCTTCTGTGTAAATAGATAATGATTATATAATTGTAGAGATTTTATATTTTAGATAGTTTTCCAAATAATCAATTCAATTTAATTTTTTGTGTGTGTTTTTGTGTATACTCATGTATATCATCTTCGTACTGGAAGAAGTGACTGAAAAAGTTATTTAGTGATCAAAGAGAGCCATTACCCCATTTTTGTTCTCCTGTTTTATTGTATGCAAGGCTGATCATCCCATACAGTAGCCAAAAGTCTCAATTTTACACCCTTTAACTTTTAGTACCCTAGACCTGGGTTGCGGTAGAGTGAACATGCATGTAGCCTTGAGAGTAAGGTTTGAAATTAATGAATGGTTCATTTTAAAACTGAAAATAATTTCTTACGTGTTATATACTCGTATTCAGAAATTTATCGATGGTATGAGGTTTTAACATCTGGGACTCAATAGATCCCAAGTAAATGGCTTTGTGGAAAGTCTGACAAAGGCGGCCATCTCGTGATCATACCACATTTGGTTGGGAAGATCGGAGAGCCAGGACACCTCTAGGCATGCAACATAATGAGTCGGACTTAAGATATTGGGAGGAATTGGAAACGTTGTCATTACGAAAGGATCTTTATCCAACCAGAGACAGGTCGTAAGTCCTGTGACTCCCATCTCATCCTGACTCCGTGCGGCGGGCCTGAGTTTGGATCTTGAATTTTCTAAAAAGTAAAGACCTGACTGGGTGAGACCGTGGATTGCTTAGTTTTTCACAAGAAAGGTGTGGAACCTGGACCATTCAGAGATACAATAAAACTCTCTCTTCTTCTTCCTGTATGACGCCGATATACATTCTATCTCATCTCTATAGTTATAAATATAAATCGGTGGTTAATAATAATAATAATAATAATTGGCCAGTTTTAAACAGCGCCGTTTAGTGGCGCCAGCCACCCCAAGGGCGCTTAAACATTCACAATACAAATGTTAGCAATAAATCTACCATTACGGGTGTCTAGATATTACAAAAATTTAACAGTTATGTTCAGAGTCAACTTCCTCTCAGTCATTCAAATTCAACTCTAAATTTCATTCTTCTTTCAGACCCACTTCTACCACAGATCGGAGATCATCAAATGATTATTTTGACTTGCTAAAATTGACAGTCAAACATTTCTTGGTACATATTTATAAATCCTTGAATAAGTTAATGCTCACATGTGGGGGGAAATAAAACATGTATGGAAGTTCGCATTCATATTTACGCCATGGAGGTAGTAATGGAGTGGCTATGAATGTGATTTAGATCCAATCGGAATAATGCACCATCTTTGATGCCATACATTGTTGATAGTGCTGTCTCGCTCACGACATATGAAATGTTTTTGACATTTTCTATGTAAGCAACGTGTCTCTACTCTGTCTTCAATCTATGTACATATCACCATGGAAACCCATGAAATCATCATGGTAACGGTATTTCTTACTTGTGTTATTGAAAGTATGAAAATATCTAATATTTTTCGAATTCAAAAATGTTCTGACCTCATTGTGTATGATGATTTTCATAAACTTCTTTTCACAAGTATCTATTACCGCGAGCATAGAAGTTACATACTTGAATAAGCAAATACCTACATACTGGAACATCACTGATTCTTGAAATGGCTGTTACTTTCGCGAGCAAAATATTTCAACAAATGAAAAATAAGTTTTATGAAAGTAATCATATAAAATAGTTTGTTAAATTATTCCACATTTTATAAAAAATATATTTTCGTTTGTTCGCACATTTAGAAAATATCCAGTTTGGCATTTATGTGGATTTTCCAATTTAGGTAACACACCTGTTGACAGTTGGAAGGTTACCAAAGACTGAATTTGGATTTTTGTATGATGAGTAGCGTATTTCTAATTCTCAAAGGATTGCTTTCTTAGCCCATGTAGTTCTATATATTGATGATTTAGGCACACTGGAGGCGCTGTTAAATCTTCCATACAAAGATTCTGCAATGCCAACATGCAGACTTCCATATTGTTTTATACTCTCCACAGCAAGTGAGCGTGCTAGTATATTTATACTTGGGTTAAACTAAGAGTTAAGTCCATGAGTGGCTCTGAATAAATAAAACTGTATATTTAATATAATACACATGTGCTATTAAAATACTTTTTTAAATCTTCTACTTGTACATAAATTTAACGCATTGCTTCATTAGTAAAAAGTGTTAAAATAATTTCAAAAGTTCATATTGGATTGTTGGCAAATATTTTTTCTGAATTCAAACCTTGTTTTAAGTAATGGTTATTTATTTTTACGCAAGAGACATTCTAGGATGAGTCTATGATGTTAGGGGAGAAGGGATAGTACGGATTTGATTTTTTTGGCAAATAAAAAATAATTCAAATTTGAATAGGAATTTTTGACTTAAACTGATGATGCTGGAGAGTTGCTTTCCGGGATCTGTTGCCGTGGTCTGTGGGAGCTGGAGCTTCCGGATGTTTTGCGCATGACTACGATGGGCTTCTTCAGTGTGAAGGTGGAAGTGATGAAGAGGATATTGATGAATTTGGGAGATTTGCGTCACACTTCAATTCACCGCAAATATTATAACAAAAGAAATGCAACAATACTCCTACATAATATTTTATGATTTTGTCTTTTGATGTATGTATATTTTTTTAAACAAAAATAAGATTAAAAAAAAGATTAAAAGATTGTGTCAAAAAATTTGGTCCTTTACACCACATCACTTCAGACAAATGTCAGTTGGCATTTTTCATCTTAGACGAATTTACAATATTTTGCAAATTTGTGTTAAATAGTAAGAGCCCGCTCCCACTTGTCGGGTGTTACATCCGTATATTAATCGGAGGTTCCTGTGGCAGAACATTATGTATGAAGCTATTTTGCAAAGCTATTAGACAAATGTCAGTTGACATTTTTCATCTTAGACAAATTTACAATATTTTGCATATTGGTGTTAAATTGTAACATTATGAATTTACATGAAATTGTTCTCACTAATTAGTGTTGCGTTCACTTCAGTGACTTGTTTGCAGGATTTCATTTCAAAATTTTAAAATAAGTGTGTTTTTAAGGTTATGTTTGTTAAAAATTGTGAACTGTCATAGACTCATCCTACAGTGGCTCTAGTGTTACTTACATTTCTGATATATTCTTTTTTTCTTCATTGAAATGTAAGCTTTTTAGAAGAGTAAAGTTTTCCTAGAGTAATCTCATTTTTTTACCTTCCCAAATGTAAAATAAACCAAGCTTGAGATATTCCAGTGTTTAAAAAAAGACATTAAAAGACCATATTAGTCTTTAGACGCCCTACAATCATATGGGCTTTAAGTATAATATTTTTAAGTGTAAAATATATTTCATAAAATAATTTTGTAACATGATGTAGGTAGGATATTTCAAGGTTTTGTCCAATTTCATAGGTTTCCTTCTCCTTGTAACTTAAATACTTTTCTGTATTTTCTTTTCAAGTTTTCAACTCTTGTAAAATAGTTGTGTTTCCCAAATTTTTTACAAAATGATTTTTTAAAAATCTGTCTGAAAAATATGTCCCTATATCTACGCTGTCGCAAATCAAAATTATGGTGTTTGAGTGAAGTAGGTATGCCATTCGATTATATTCTTTATGTGCTACGTGTTAATAAACTCATAACTTGCAAGAGAATTGAATAATAAATTAGGGTTATACATCGCACGTTTAATAATAAAGAGCAATAACTCAAAAATTGGGAAAATCGAGATTTTGTAATAAAACGCAAGAAAAATGCGAAAAGAATAGGTAGAATGCGACAGCCGTTCAATTTGGACAAATATGACCGAGATAAAACATCGGTCGCCTTTTTCATCCCATACAAGTTGTACTGGATTTCCCAACATTCTTATTTTTTGAGTTATTGCTCTTTATGATTAAGCTTGCGATATGCCACCTTACATTGTTAATATTTTGTTAGCAAGAACCTTGCAATTATTTTTCTCAATTTGATATTTTTTGATGTGTGGCATCCTACAATACAATGTGTTTTTTTTTTCTTTTTTAAAAAAAATAGATTTGTGATGAGGAATGCAATTCACCAACCTATTCTGCCTGGACAGCAACAGGTATTACTTAATATCATCAATTAATAATTCATTATTGTTTATATTAATGAATTGTTAATTAATAATAACCCAATAACATCTGTTGAACCAGGGTCAAAGTCAAAGTCAAGTGACCCAAGCGGGGATCGAACCAACGTTATTCTATTCCAAATACGCTAGAAAGATCGGCCGCTTGGCCCCCTCGGCCATACCACCGTTTCTAAAATTGTTCTGTTTAAAAAGTACCTATACCTACCTGTTATATATTTTCTGGTATTTTTAAAATGTCTTCTAAAACATATAAGTATTGTTCCATACTGCCAACGCCTTTTATATTTCTAATTGTACATATTTTTAAAAATACCACCAAAATCCACAGTTTTGTCAACGCCCCATAAAAAATTTATCTAACCGAGCTCGCAGTGGTTTACCCAATAACAGAACTCACCAAATGAATCATACTATTACTATTTGCCTCTGTAAAATGCTGGATCCTCGTATATGTTTATACTAATAGTTATATGTTTACTAACCGACATATTATATCAAAATATGTGATTGCTTGTGTGGAAATGTTGATTATTGCTTACCTAGGTATCTTATGTTAGGAAATAAGTAGGAATTTAATATATAATAATTATTTATTTATCAATTTGTAATAACTGTAAAAAATGTTATTTAAATAACAATCATACAAAAGAAATACATAACAAAATTGAGAATTTTCAGAGTAGCGATTTAACCGATGGCCATTTTTAATTCTCAAAATCTTGCACTTTCAACTTGAAAATTGCTGGAAATTGGATTCTTTCTAAATCTCCATTACCTTGACGTGATGACAAATAATCAATAATCTTATATTGGAAGCAAACGCTCATCTTCAAACCACAGATAGTTCAGAGAAGTTCCAAGCCCTTTGAGTCGTCACTGCAAAAGCAGAAGGGCTAGTTTGCTAAATTCCTTACGACCTTAAGGCGACACGATAGCGATTTGTGTTCGACAATAAGGTTATCTGTGATTTTTTTTATCTATGGAGTCCTTTCGCAAGCGCTAGCAAGCTCTGACTTCTGACTTGGATTAATATCCATAATGTAAGGAATTTAGCAGCAAAACAATTAAGACCTACAAAATATGTAGGAGAAGAATAAAAATGTGTAAGAAATAACACTTGATTTGATTAAGTTTTATATAATTGTTTTAATATTTAGATCTGAGTACCTTTTAAGTTTATATACTTTGAAATACTTTGTATATTTTTGTGGTTTTATTGTATTTTTCAAAATTCAAATTGAATATCCATCTTAATTTCGTTAATAAAGCGGAGACATCTATTTGATAATTTCACCAATGTATTTATCTACTTAATAAATATTAAAAAAAGTGTAAAATTATTCTTAGAATAGTGTTTTATGCTAATACATATTAAACTTTATAGAATATTTTTTCTACTTTGCATATAGCCCGTCAACGTAATGTAAAAATTGTGGCCAAAATTATTGAGGATTTTTCAATAACGGAATAAATGGTTATTATGCCAAATAGTCAGATGGTCATTCTGTCTAACAACCAATTGGCTAATCTATCAAGTAACCATTATTTCATCCATTTTCTCAAATAACTATTGGAATATCCCGTCAAATGATCACGTGTTTATTCCACAAATATAGTTATTCTGTCAAATAATAGTCGTTTATTTGACATCTAACTGTTTATCTAGTTATTGAATAATCAGCCTATAGTTAAATTGTGTGATGCCTAAACATACTCAACGCAGTATATGTCTTAATTTGATTATTACTAAAGACATTCTTGCCTAGAAATTATTTTTCAATTGATCTTTTTCAAGAGTGGGTAGGCAACCCATCTGGATTTCTTTCATTTCCTTGAAGACCAGATATTAATTCATTGTACAAAGTTCATTATCATCTACGTGCTTTGTGTTTCAAGGCTTTCTGGGACTTAAAATCATTTCATATCAGATTAAATCTACTCCAATAGCTTTCTTTTTAAACCGCCCTATGCATATGAACGTACGCGATACACAAACTTTGAGTGTACCATTCTGCTACATCCTGTATCGCATATGCGCTTGAGAAAAAATAATATATTTGAAAACTACAAACCGCCTGGCGTCCGCCTGAGTTCTAAAGTCACATCATTACAAGTCTAGACAAGTTAGTTCCTCAAGGGCAGGCTAAGCGTTCGGTTGTTTGTTTGGCGTTTTGTATTTTTTCATAATACTCTTCAAAAGTCAAGAGTACGTACTTGTAGCTATTTCTCAGAAAGTAACCTGAAGGTAGAGGGGTTAATAAATTAAGTACGGCAACAACTATTTACCTTTTTTGTGGTTTCGCCACTGCCACATGTAGCTTTTTACCATTTTATTCATTTACTTTTGTTCGTCTTCATCCTCAATGCAATAATTATTCAATATAATAAAGAAAAATATCCATTTGTATGTAGTTTGTATACAACATAACCTAAAAATTGTAGCTGACCATTTTGTAATATACTCGTAATTTACTGTAGTTAGTTTGTCCGCCTTTGTAAAGATTGCAAACAAACGTCTTCCTCTCACTCTCTAGCCCTCGGTTTGTATAATATTTTAGAATTTGTGCCTGTATTTGAGTAGTATAGAATCAAAAAGGATTTGTTTTTTTTTTACAAAAAGGAAGAAATGTATGGAAACACAGAATATCACGAAAGTATAGAGAACCGTCATGGAAACACAGAGAATGCGATTTTGGGGAAAAATTCTACGATTGTTGACCTACATGTCTTATACTACTAAACATGGAGAAAATTTTATCTCTTGCAAAACATCACTTTTCATATTTCAATGTGAAATTAGCTGTGTTAAAGTTTGAAAGTATTTTAATGAAGAACAAAATAAAAGCCATTCATTTTATCAGTTCGTAGACTCTTAACTTTTCAATAATCCATGTAGTTCTGTATCGTCTTCGATTCTAATATAACATTTATAATTTTTTCAAGTTTTTCCTTGACTTATAGGTTGGTATGAGGCTGACCACCCATACTGTAAAAAATGGTTCACTTTGCCAATGTCACCCCTGTTTCAGGGAAGGTCGGCAAAAGTTGTGGGGCTTATGTTCATTTGAGGTTTGGATTTTATTTGTAAGTACACATTCAGCATTTGTAAGCGCGAACTACACTTGTTGGTTTGTGGGCATACATCTGAGAGCTTTAAATGAATATATCCTTGCAACTTAGATTATAGATTTATAGATTATAATTCTGCTTCATATTATTATGGTGAAAAAGTTTTTTCTTGGATTGCATAAATATGTATCTTACCTTCTTTTCCCCTTTGAATCCCTCTTGTGTTTGATAAAATACCTTCAAATAAATTAAAGTTGTCAGGAAATGTTTGTAAATGAATAGAATTGTATTATTTTGTTTTAAATGGGTTTGGCTTTGATTATTTTGGAATTAAATGGTGAATGAAAATTTAGTAATGAAATAAATTAAATTATGAATTGTTTTTAGGAAATTGTTTATTTATTATGTAATTATTAGTTTTCTGAATTGCGCATTTGTGCCCCCCATTTGTAATCTGCTTAAATTTTAATATTCTTTATTTACTTAATTACCGATAAAATTTGTAAAAAAAATTGTAATATATCACAAGAAGTATTAAATATAATTTTTATTGAAATTTGAAAATTAATGAGCACTTGTTTTTATTTTTTAATTAATTTGTAGGTAGGAATGCAGTTCAAAAAATTGTTTCCGCCCACTTATAAAACAGATGAAAACCATGTTACAAAAAGATTGACTGCAATCCGTAAATCCGTAACAATATATATATATATACTGCAATGGCATTTATGCTGCGCAACCGAAATGCCAGCTAAACAGACTGCAGTCAGTAATGAACGCCAGTGCCCGCTTGATTTATGGTCAGAGCAAATACTGCCATATCACCCCACTCCTGCAGAAGCTTCACTGGTTAAGGGATCCCAGAAAGGATCAAATTCAAGCTGGGTCTCACGGTACATAAAGCGCTGCATGGAGTGGCGCCAGAGTAGGTACTTGCAGGAGTTGATTATACCGACGAATCTGAGTGAGAGGGGGCTCACTCTGCGATCTGCCGACAGTACTCTTACCTCTGTCAGTACACAATGCAGGAAAAGAAGCACAGTGTTCTGAGACCCCGCTTTCGCCGTTGCGGGACCGTCCACTTGGAAACAGCTGGCCCCTGAAGTGCGCACCAAGGAAGGGATCGAGAGCTTCAAGAAGGGAATGAATACCCATTTCTTCACCCCCGTGTCAAGCCTGAAAGCGCCCTTGCAGAGCAGTAGTCACGAAACGGCGCTCTACAAATCATCATCATCATCACCCTGCCAGCGTAAGGACTCCAACCAGATGTTTGTTAAAACATGTTCTGTGTACCTCCATTCAAGCCAGTAAGTAAACTTTTTTGTTGTTTAGATTAATAAATTACACTATCATTGATGCTACATCCCTTTGTAGCCGACATAATAAACTATGAGAACTTGGTGTTCTCACGACTCATTCCTTTGTCAAACTGCTGTTTATGGAACGAATTACGCGTGTCTGTGTTTTCATCCCAAATCATTGATTCACCACTTCCTTTTCAGTGCCTCAAAACAAAGATGACACCACACAGCTAACACCCCTGCTGCAAAGGATCAGGACATCAACCACCACCTCACCAACACCCATACCTCTGTGGCACTCCAGCAAGTGTCACAGACCACCAGGAGATTGCAGCAGTAGTTCTGATTTTCACCGTGTTCAGTATAATCTGTGTAGTAGCAGATGGATATTTAACCTTTTAGCTTCTGAATATTCTGGCTACATGAATACCCCCAGTACGGAATACTTTTTCAAGCACATTTTTTAAAAGATTTATTGATTTCCTATTTTAATTGATTGACGACACAGGACACTTCAAACTATGTGAACAGTCACATGTATTAGTTATTCAAGAACAAAAATCACAAAGGTTTAGCACATATTTCCACTTGCAGACTTTTGAATTCTTTAACACAGATGTCAGGGATAAGTTCAAAGTGTGATGACTTCTATGATTGACGGCCCCACTGTACGCAAGTTTACACTTGACGTCTATGCGTGTCACCTGCAGTTTAAGGATTAAGAAATGAAACGCAAAATAAAAATTCATTTTTTTTATTCAAGCTGTTCTCCACTTCACGATAGATATTAATGAACAATGCGCTTATATTTATGAAATACATTTTTTTAAAACAGAAAAATTAATTAAGTTACCACAGACATCTTATTTAATTACACTTAGATGATGAAATCTTTGTTTACAAACGCTTTTCATTTAAACTATTCAATTGTTCTTTGTTCAAGTAATAAAAAAGTGAAAATCGTTTTGTTCAAATCAGGGAAATAAAATCAAATCTTGACTGCCCACCATTGCTGTAATAGGCCAGGTTGTAGAAAATTTAGTATTGGAAATTTAAAAGTAAAAACCATTACATAAATTCCCCTTGATTGTGTAAATAGAAAAAATGTAAGAAATCTAAATCACGCATTAGTGGTGCTGTAGTGTCTTTCATACATTTTTCTATTTACGCAAAAGACCAGTCCATAATTCAGTAGTAACACTTCGGACTCTGAATGGAAGGTTGTGGGTTCAAATCCTGGCGGAGCACAAAAAATATACCATTTATATTTTCAAATTTGCTCTTCGCTGGCTTGAAAAATTCATAAACCTTTACCAATCACCGGTCAACAAAGGTCCATCCAGCGTTACAGCAACTTGGTCTTGCTTGAGAATTGGCGCTTTGTAGCGACGACGACCAAGCTCGTAAAAAAATAGGTGGATAGCTCAATTGGTAGAATGCTTGCATTCCATGCCGAGAGCAAGGGTTCGATCTCAAGGTTTACTCAGCCTTCACAAGAAATGAGAACCAGCTCCCCCCGGGAGCTGGGAAACCCCCACTTCAATTGAAAGTGGTTGATGTGAGGCCGGTCCCCTTACCCGTAAAAATAAAAAGGTCCTGAATCGCCACATGCGACCCCTTCGGGGATAACGCGGGCAAGAAGTTACACTCTATGTGTAGCTTAGTTGCGAGGGGAATTTATGAAATGTTTAAAATTCAGTTTCAGGTCTTATTTAAATTTTGTTGTCCAGAGAAAGAAATATTTTGTAGCCCAAATGTAAAACATTGTGGAATATTTGACTATGGTTTAGTAAAATTCCATTTTTAACTCTCTGGCATGCTGTTCATAGATGTTCATTTTTAACCCTCAAAATCTTTGATTTCAATTTGAAATTTACTTTTTTCCAAACTAGAATTACATAAGTAGGTACAGTGCCAAATAGTCAATAATCTTATTTTGGGAACAAATGCACTCAGTTCACTACTCTCTGCGGTTTCCAGCTCTAAAATAATAAATTATTTTACATTTGTGATTTTTTTACTGAATATTATAACTTTGTAGCTCTTTTTTGCATTTTTTTTTTTCAGAAAAAATTTCAGTGGACATTTTGAAAATGGTTAGCAATGGTTTCAAAATTGAATACCTACATGCTGATAAAATCAATAAACACGGAATAATATTAAATAATTATCCTTGACTAGGCGATAAGGCTTATAAAATTACCTACGTTTTTAATGTAATATAAAAATAAGCATAAACGGCCCTACAACTAAGTAAAAAATATAAAATTACGTCTAAAAAATAAATCATAAAATTAGCGTATAACCTACGTACATGCTACATTAACTTTTAATCCTGATAAGTACATAATAGTAGTCTATTTGATTTGGAAATGATTTGAATGGAACATTTGATTTTTTTTCAATTTTATTAAATGAAAACTAGTTTTTTTCTAGATGAAAAAATCTGAATGGATTGAGGTACAAATGCCAAGGTAATGTTCATATGAATACCCAAGCCTTATGTCCATCAAAAGGCAAAAAAAAAATTATTTCTTTTGTTTAAAGATCAGAAAGTGACTGTGAAACATCAGGTTATTTGTTAAACTAATATTTTTTTGTGTAACCAATCGCTTGAATACTTAATTTCAATTCTGTACTTCAATCTTTTCATAATTTGATAAATTAAAAATGAATTTGTTAATCATTTTTCAACTTATGCGTCAATATGAAAATAATTGAAAACTATAAAGAAGGAAAATTAAAAATATAATCATCACTTTCTTACTCTCGATATACTTCTAAATTCATATATCTATCTATGATTCAAGAATCAAGAATAACAAATTCCAGCTGTCAAAATGAAATGTATCCATTTTGTTTATGGTAACCATAGAGTTTGGTACATAGCTAACTTCATGCATGACCAACTAGAAACTTTGACACAATATTATGAGTTAGCTTTAGACTGGCGCCCCTGCTCTCTGTGGGATTTTGCCATAAAGAAGAAGACAGATATAGTGGTCCAAGCAAAACAACAAACGTAGGGATATTAGAGTGCGGTTAATCACTATGATATCCGGGTCTATCAACTGATAAATAGAATAGAATGGAAATCTTTTTCTTTAATAAAATACTTTTTCATTCATAACACAACCTTTCTGACACCATTTCAGATAACTTTAGGCATGTCACGTCAATCATGTTTTTGTTTGTTAAAATAAAATGAGAACCATGTTTTACAAGATGGCATCGACTGATAAATTTTTAACCACTCAAGATCCATCTACCACTGTAGATTTAAAAAAAAATTGACAGATAGATATTTTAGCTTTTGACAGGTGGTATTTTCTATTCTCAATTTTACATTTATACAGAAGTAGCTAAATTAATGTCATGATGAAGTAAAATAAATACAACAATCAAATCTCTTTTCTATTCTCAAAAATATGTCTCATCTACACTATTGGCTTTCTACGATATAATACTTTACATTTCATTACATCTCTTTTGATTTCATATATTTCTTTACAATATTTGATTTCTCCATTTTTACATTACAATAAATAAATGTATCTTGGCTTGTCACGGCCGGCTTCAGATGCTGTACATTCCTCTCTCCTGTCTTGACCGTGGTGCATTGTTTTGTCCGTAGAAGCTTACGTTTCGCTACAATTTTTTGTGTAACTTCTTCAGAACTATGTTTCTGAGACATTGGATTAGCATCCTTGTTTCCTTTTCTTATATAAGTCTTGAAGCAATGGACACAAATTTGAAAATATAATGTTTTCTTGGCGGCAAAATGTCACACTTGTATGTTACTAAGGTCCATAGAAAACAATAACAAAATATTTCTTGCATTTTCCCTGGTAACCCAAACATGCGTCACAATTTTGTTGTCTATGGAATTTGTTCAGAGTCCATAGGTCATGAAGGGGTAATCCAATGTATATGTAGCTCCGAAGAAATTATAGAGATGTTTAAAGAAACATAAGTCTCTACGAACAAATCATGGACTACAGTCAAGACCAGAGAAAAGAATATCCAGAATTGCAATAAATACTGAAAGATTTTTTCTACTTTATTTTTTTTAAAGAAATCACAATAAAAATATGTATGTAAGGATTTTGCGACCCTACTCAAAATTGAAAATCCAAATTATTCAAAGTTTTAAAGCTCTTATAAAAACTCCAGGTTTAATCATAATTTTTTCTTTATAGTTTTTGACACTCTTAATCAGAAATTATTAAATGTTATTTGAATTTTGTATCAAAACGTAAACTCTATTCATTCCATACAAAATTAAACAAACAAGTTTCTATTTGATATTTAGAAAGGTAGAAAAATGGTATGTTACACAAGTAGAAATAATAGAAGCTTGGCACAACATTTGAAATTAGAAATTATTCTAAGCGCAAAAACATGACAGGTCTATGTGGCTAGGGTTCATAGCAACCATTAACACAGGCCAAATGCACAATTTTGTTGTCTTTGGAATTTGTGCCGAGTCAACTATTACCAAAAATTGGGATGCGTTTTTTTTATTTGTGGAATATTGTATGAAGAGAAATTCTATTTGACAGATGACATTTACACATATTTATGTTTACAGTAGATATTTTTTGAAGCAGTTTTATATACCTAGACATGACATAATGTAATAAAAATGGCAGTGGATAAGAAGGCTCTTTAAATTCTGCATCTTTAATCTTACGAGACAGTCATAAGATAACGGACAACATGGACAAACTTCTAAAGATAAACTAATCCTGCGTATGGAAAAGATGAATTTAAAGACAAATATTTCAGTTGCATGGAATCAAAGGCAGCAATCTAGTTTTTTTAAATGATATAAATATAAAAATGAGGAGAAAATGATTTTTGTGCCCGCATATATTTATCTCAATTTAGAAAATAATCCTAAATTCCTATGTTTCATTCTATACGACTCATTTCTTTCCAAATTAAATTTTGCAAATTGTAAATTTTCTATTAGTTAAAATCTTAATATGGCATTTAAGTTGTAAATAAATTATTTTCAAGACTTAGGCACAGTATTTTTAAAGTTAGCATATGTGACTTTAAGCTTATAAAAAAAAACTACCCACAAGATGGACATAAATACATTTTTTAGGCTTACACGACCGGCTGATGATGCTGGAGTGATGTTTTCCGGGATCTGTTGCCGTGGTCTGTGGGAGCTGGAGCTTCCGGACGTTTCGCCCATTTCTACGATGGGCTTCTTCAGCGTGAAGTATGATGATGATGATGAACTTGAAGATAACTGTGTCACAGTTCTCACAGAAGCTCCAGCTCCCACAGACCACGGCAACAGATCCTGGAAAACATCACTCCAGCAATACCCACAGGATAGACATAAATACGTCTTTTTCATTCAGTATAAAGTCACTATGCTAATGTTGAAAGTACTGGACCTAAGTACTGATTAACAATGAGCCAATAGCAACACTGCAAACTGTAGAGAGTGTCCTTCCTTACATAACCTTCAAATTATTTTATTGTCAAAGTTAAAAAATAAACTTAAATAATAAAGGCATGAATGTTTATGAAATCATAAGGTACGGATAATACTTAGAATGTTATATTGTACAAAAATCTTAGACTACAGGTTTAAAAATACATTTGTTTTCCGCTAACCAATTAAAACATACAATGTCCCTAAGTATTTAGTAAATACTTGAGTATCCATTCAATTAAATGAAAACAACACACAGTAGTTTAGCAACACATAACATAGATCGTAAAAAATCTTTTGGATTAAATTTTCTTAACAATAGTGTTGACCTTTTTGATGGTAAGTTGCAGTAAAATGACAACCTTTTAGTCAAATTTGACATTAAAATCTATTAGTCATGTTTGACAGTAAGGTTGAAAACTGAATTAATTAATATGCAATGTCAGTTTTTAGTGCAATTATCAAGATAACACCCAGCGAATGGGTCGTCAGTCTGGAATAGAGGTTTGTAGTGGATAACGGGAGGACCTAGAGCAAGACGGCTGGACTGTCATGTTTAAACGTAAAGTTAAGGGTATTGTTAATATGTCTTGGTTTGTCAAATTACTACAACACCTTATAAGATACATTTTTAATATTTATACGTTACGAATAACGTTTTTTGTGAACAGTATAAAAAGTTACATGACTTATTCTCTAATCTTTTGATTAACATTGAAAGCTCAATAGTAATTATAGTGTATAATAATAATTAATAATTTTCTTCATAGTATTAAGTACTGAAAACAGTAATCAAGTAGTAAATGTCAAAATTTATGAAAAGTTAGGTTAGGTATACGACATGAGATGCCGAATTTTTTTTTGAACATAAAAAATGACAAATTATTTGAAATACATCTGCGAATGCTGTTTTTTTTTTTAATAGAAATCATTTGCTTACATTTTTAAATATAAAATCTGTCAATTCATTTCTATTTAATCAATTTCTGCAATAACTGAACGTACAAAAGTTAAAACTATTTTTACTTATGCGTTTTTACAATACTTACCTGTTTCAATAGAGTAGTATACTTTTTTAGATTCCGTCTTGATTTTAAGGTTATGTTATTTATATTGATTTAGGTAAGTGGATATAAACTGATGAGAAAATATGAGTGCTCTGCCAGCCTGTCCGTCTGTTAGAAGATTTACCACTTATTGGCTACCAAATAATGTCCATGCATTCATTGTTCCATGCTGTTATGACAAAGATCAGTTTATTTTCCCTGGTAGACGGGCGCTGCCTATAATAATGATCGTGGGACACGCAGGCTAACAATCGCCGTCACACTTTATACGAGTTTTCTCATTGGTATGTATTCACCTCAATATTGACATTTGCTTATTCTAAAAGTGGGTTTAACCTCTTAAAACCAGTTTTTAGTTAGTTTTCCAAACTAAAAAGTAAGATTAACCGTGGTTTTAATAGTTTCAACCCATAAATATGGTCTTTTTACTTTCAGATCAAGCTAACTTTATACTTACAAAGAGTTTTCTTACATCAACATTGTAAATTTGAATGAAACGCTAACTGCCAAAAGGCAGTTGAATAGTTTCCAAAGCAGATATTACAGAAATCTTGATTTCCCAGACAACTCTCAAAGTTTTTATCAAATGATAAAATATTGAACCAAGTTTAATTTATGATGGTTTGGTCTTTCTACGAGACCAGATCAAAAGTGAACATCAACATCAAATATAAATTTTGCACGTAGACTCGTTATCAGTTACAACGGATTCTTTTCTGGATTCTTATCAGGATATTTTCTTCCTAGGTATCGAAAAACATTTTTTTAAATTTAATTCTGCCAGTTCAATACACTCTTAATATCTTTGGCACCCCCAGTATAAAACTTTAATCTGAACGATAGCGGTTATCAAAAATGTATGGAAATGTAAGCAGCAGCTCTAGTGTTGTTTTTTTTTCATTAATTTTCAGTAAAACAGTGAGGTGGATTTTCAAAATAAATTTGTATGCTTGGGGTATGGATGAAAGTCATCCAGAAAATCAAGATTTCAATGGAAATGGATAAATATTATAACTGTAACAGTGAGCTAATCTTTGGCACAAGAAATGCAAAACCGCGACATTGCATTGTGCTTTTGTTTAACGGTGAAATTTAGGTTAGGTTAGGTTATCTTTATAGTACAATGGTCTTCGGATATATTCATTAATTTAATGTAAGGCCAATATTTTGGTTGTGTTAATATCTTCATTACACTGCTGAGTTCTTGCCAATGATGTCTCCGGTTTTGGCGTAAGCTCTTCTTCCGTCAAATTCCACCGAAGTGTTTCGCATCATGCTCCCGTCTATGATGGCACGGTCGTTGCTGTCTTTCAGAGGTTCCTTCTCATCTCTAAAATAGAAACAACAAAATTAATTTTCTGAATATTTGTGCAAAGGCCAATTTTTCAATGAACCGACAAACAGTGAATCTGTCAAATAACCTTAAAAAAAGTGGTTTGACAGATGTATAACTGTTAATTCGGCTGTCAAAGAATTAGCCCTTAAATAAATATATGTACATGCATCGAAATATAAGTAGATACATATATAAAAATGAAACTTTTGGATTTTTGCATTTGTTCAATGTAAATAACAATTGAATCGGAACACTTCTGATTTCCCTCAGAGGGGTGACATTACAGGCCTATGTAACAAGGGTCCTTAGCAACTCAAAACGAAATTTAGTTGGCAACCCGATGAGATAATGTCCCAATTTTTGTTCCAAGTCCATTCTAAAAAGGTAAATAATTGAATTACATTTGACAACAGTTTGTTTCATCAGTTGTTATAAAGTGTGATGAAAATGTCTCTTCATTACAGAATGAAAGCCTAAATTTGATCTATAGAAATAGACTCTAAACACAAATTCAAAAGACAAAAAAATTATAAAATCACACTGTCGAGTTAAAGTCAAAAAGGTAAATTAATATTTTGTTCTTAGTCGCTAGGATCCCCAGCCGTATATAGACCGGCGACGTTTGCCCGCCAAGAAACAAAATCTAGTTTCAAATTTTGAGACGAGTCTATTCTGCGGTTCGTTTCAGCTGTAAGTGTATTCAAAATTATTATAAAAACAAACATTGTAAACGTATGGACATAGTACATTATAAATAACTATATAACATCAACAAATTGTCTAAAATCATTTAAGTAACTACTCAAAAACTACACAGGAGTTCTAAAATAAAATTCATGCCAAATAACTTCAGTACCCTTAGTACGAGTTGCAAAACTTGAGTAAAGTAAAGTTTACGGAAAGTATTAAAGAGTGATTTTCCCCAAAATCTGCCATTTTTGTGCCTTACACTTTATGGTCTTAGCAAAAGAGTTACAGTGATGAAGAAAATCAAGTTCAAACAAACAAAAACAGCAGATTTTGGGGAAAATCACTCATTAATACTTTCCGTAAACTTTACTTTACTCAAGTTTTGCAACTCGTACTAAGGGCACAGTTCTCTAAATATAAGTACTATGCAAGCAAGTGAAAAAAGATGCAGAAATAAAGCCAGCTATGTTTTTTAAATGTAATGTAGTTTAAATGTAAGAATGCTGATATCTTTATTGTGATTTAAAAAATTGCAAAACCTGATGGCGTACAAAGGGAAAAATAAATATATTCCTGAAAGTCGGGGATTTATTTTTTGCTTTACAGCACTAAATTTTGACAGTTAATTTACATTTTACTATATAAACAATTGTTACTAAATACAATGAGGTCCGTACGTGAATTGGCATAGACAATATTGTGTCGTCATCCAGCCGGGTTGCTAGAGAAAAGGTTTACAAATATAATTTTTTTTTTTTTGCTTAGGATGTCCAATGCAAGACTTTTGCAAGCGTTTGCTCCCAAAAAAAAAAGTTGCAAATTCAAAAATGTTCGAACCTCATAAGTTTTAGGTAAAAATTAAAGCAGGCATGGCATTAATTGTGTTAAAATGGAAACAAAAGCAGCAATCTAGGATGTTTTTTTTTCTAACATGAGATAAATTTATATGTACAATGGGGAAATAATGTCCTGTGCTTCCACATACATTCCTACATTGCTATATTCACATAAATGCATAAATGCATGCCTTTGATTCTATATGAAATCTCAAATGAAATCAGTTTTATTAATCAAATAGTGTAATGTGGCGAAACGAAGTCTGTAACATGACACAAAGGCTAAAGCGTTACTGCCTTTTTACACATAGGGGCCGTCCATAAATTACGTCATCGATTTTGGCTGATTTTCGACCCCCTCCCCCCTTACAATCATCCTATAGTCATTATCTAATGACCCCCCCTCCCCCTCTTGCTGTAATAATGGATGACCTTAATAATTAATAATGTTATATTACTTACATAATATTTTGTATATTTTGTAGAAATTGGTATTTACAAGAACGCCGTCACTTTTGGTACTCGTACATCATTTGCTATCATCTGCAGATCAGACTCCCCCCCTTAATGCGAATGACGTAATATATGGACAGCCCCTATGGTATCAATCGCTATATATATTGGATCCCGAGACACACTGTGTAAAAGCCTTCATATACTACTTCAACCAAAACCATAGACAAACCAGGTAGAATAGACTCCCAAACATTTGAAATACCCTCGGCTATGTGATGTCACCCATTTATTAACTATATAAGCAAAGTTGCAAAGATATATTGACATTAAGGATCACATTTAATGCATACCCACATGCAGGCATAGGTAATTTTGCGCTTACACATGAGGTATATGTACATACAAAATATACCAAACCTCACATGAACATAAACCTTGCAACTCCTGCCGCCGCTCCCTGAAACCAGGGTGGCATTGGCAAAAGCGAACTACATTTTTACAGCATGGGGGTCAGCCACATACCAACCCGTTAGTAAAGGAACCCATGGTAAATAAAAAACTAATTCAACGATAATCCAGCATTTCTTTTAGTTTACAGCACTTTGAAACCCATGCAGTTGACGGTTATGATAAATACAGTACGGTCCACTTTAGTGTCTTTTCAAACTACCTACATAATATTGTACTGAAATTATTACACTGTGTCCTGTCTTTAGCTCGACCGAGTGACATCACATATATTCCCTACAATTCAAATGTTCTGGGTGTGTTCTTTACGTGTGAGAAGGCACTTAAAAAGACAAGACAAGGAAGAAAAAGAAGAAGAGAGAGGAGAATGAAGTGATAGTGTTAGTTTTCTTACATTGGCGTAGTAGCCAGGTAACTATGGAGCACACCGGAAGCAAACCACACGGAAACAAACAAATATAGTATATTAGTGTTAGTGAGGGAATGATCAACAAACTATGATGTACAAGTCTGTAAATATATGTAGATATACGAGTGTTCAAAATAGACTATCTAGAAATAAAAATATGGGGAAAATAAGTAGGGATTTTTTTTTGGGGAAAATGGTTAAGTTATGTGTTTGGATTAACACACTTCGTCTGCTGTTTCAAAATTAGTTACGCGACTTTAAACTGAAATAATTAAAACTGGTATTTGTTTTTGTTTTTCTAGTGGATCACATTTCAACAACCAGTTTGAACAAAAACCAGTTGCGGGTGTAGCTAAACGAACCTTTGTGATTTTTCCAGAGACAGGAAGACAAATTCAAATAAATTAGAAAATTTAATAATATTTTGTTATCATATTATGTTATCATATCATTTGTCGGTGTTATGGCTGCGGGAATCAAGTCGGGTTATTTGGAACCGGATAACGTTGGTTCAAATCCCGCGATGATAACTTCGACCCTGGTTCAACAGATGCCGTTGCATGCACACAAGCTTCTGCTTTCGCATGAAGACAACTGGCCAGGCAAAATAGGTTGGTGGATTGTAGGCACGATTTTATTCCCTTCCCTATTCCCTTCCACAAATCTATTTTAAAAAAAATAAAAATATATATATATATCCACACCTCTGAACCAGATAGTTTCTGATCAATAGTCCTATGATGTAACGTCTAGTGACTAGTCTATGATTGGTCTAAGCAGATTTTTGTTCAGTTTATAGTCGCCATTAACATTGTTGAAACAAGGGAGTGTAAATGTAAGAGGATAAATTATTGAGTTACATAGGAAAACTATAGCAATGTAGGACTTTTTAAAAATGAGGTAAATGTATTTAAATGAAGGTAATTATTTCCAAATATGTGTCGTTCCTTATAAAAGTGAATTATATCCTTGAAACTGAATTTTGAGATAACAAACTTATGGCAAAGATAAAAAAACTTTTGGCTGAATGGTATCACAAAAAGTGATACCATTCAGCAAAAAAACATGTATTTTAAAAATATGGAGTTACACCACTTTTACAATAAACGACACATTATGTACCTCATTTTCTTTAAAATCCTAAATTACCGCCTCTGATTCTGTACAACTGAATTATTTAATTTACTTCAAATATTATTATAATCTATAATCTAAGTTGCAAGGATATATTCATTTAAAGCTCTCAGATGTATGCCCACAAACAAACACGTGTAGTTCGCGCTTACAAATGCTGATTGTGTACTTACAAATAAAATCCAAACTCAAATGAACATAAGCCCTGCAACTCCTGCCGACATTCCCTGAAACAGGGGTGACATTGGCAAAGTGAACCATTTTTTACAGTATGGGTGGTCAGCCTCATACCAACCTATAAGTCAAGGAATACGAGTAATAAATGAGCCAATAAACGAGTAATAATTAAGTCCCTAAAATATGTTAATAATGATATCTGTTACAATATACCTAATAAAAATTGTGATACCTAATTTCACCAACTCCTAAAACTTGAAAGGCATATCATTTCTAAAAATGGAATGAGGGAAGTGAGCTTTGAATATATTTTCAAGAGTTTTTGAATTGGGTTTAGTTTGTAGATGTGTGGGGGGAAAACTGGTTTAACAAAAAAATATAAAAAACACTTTAAGCATGCTGAAATAAAAACCATTAGCTGATTCTATCAATGGATACACATTCTAGTGCAACGCAGGCAAAATAAAGATACTGCTGTGTACTGCTAATGCCAGGTTTTATAATCATGCGATGGTGTTTCATCAGGAATACTCGTAAATCAATATGTTTATTATCATATTTGTAATTTTAATTAACAAACGATAGAAAATAGTGAATGGAAGTGACCATTGTGAGCTTTGAGTTAGATTAGTCTTTTATAACTACTCATACATCGATAATGCATCCTAAACTTCTACATAATTATTCCTACCATGTTTCAACTCTTAACAGAAAAGATGTAATGATTGTTTCAATTCATCCGTGAGTGGCATGATCTGATACTTAACCATTAGGTTTTATATAATAGCAATTGGCCCCATACCTATGTAAATATCTATGGGCCCCATATCTTGCACATTAGGTATCAATGATAAAATGACCACATTTCATCTTTGGATGAGTCTATAATCTATAATCTAAGTTGCAAGGACATATTCATTTAAAGCTTTCAGATGTATGCCCACAAACCAACACGTGTAGTTCGCGCTTACAAATGCTGAATGTGTACTTACAAATAAAATCCAAACCTCAAATGAACATAAGCCCCACAACTTTTGCCGACCTTCCCTGACACAGGGGTGATGTTGGCATGACGTGATTTGACATAGTCAAAATGGAAAAAAAATGAAGTAAATCTTTTTATCAAAGCCCTTTTCAGTTATTTTAGGTTAAGCTTCCTAAAATAAATTTTCCATGTCTCACTGTCCCAGATCAACTAACTGTTTACTAATAGCAACTTCAGGTGATTTTCAACTTAATACAAACACATTTAAAAAGGCCAACCTGACCTAATTTAAATTTTGGCCTTGTCAAAAGGGAATTCATGACTTTTTACAATCTTTTAGTTCCTCAGAATAACATTTCTTTGCCTTAAACATATAAAATCTTCACCGAATCTAATCTAATGAAATTTGCAAAGATATGTCACATTAGGGATTGAGATTATATACATTTTCACAAGCAAAGACGTATAAGTTTACGCTTGTACATGCCGCATGTGAACCTACAACATAAAAACCCCAATCTCAAATGAACATAGGTACACCCTGAAATTCTTACCGACCTTCCCTGAAAGAGGGGTATCATTGGCAAAGTGAATCATTTTCTACAGCATGGGTGGTCAGCCTCATACCAACCTATAAGTCAAGGAACATATATAACAAGTATGAATATAAAATAATATGGTTTATCATTTTGACAGTTGTTGGATACAAAAAGCTAACCGCACTTTTCCATGAAACATCACCGCTTAGTTTGTCTTGTAGCAGTCATATTTTGATGAGATTATATGCTTACGTGGGTGTGGTGGCGAGCCTGACTGGAGGCGGCAGGGGGGCGGGCGAGGGAGGGGGCGGGGGCGCCTTGTTGCTGCAATAAGGGAGCGGGAAGCGCCAACCATACAGACTATCAAGGAAACACCACCGTTTACCGACAGAATGTTCCACAATCCCCCGACAAAATTTTGATTTACCCTGCCCCATTGTGAATGGAGATGCACCGAGTGTATCATTTATTACGAGTATCTAAATTGCAATTGACTATACAACCAAAAAAGTATCAGAATGGACAAAAAATATTATTGAAAATGAAATTATTACAGAAATCTCAATCATGTTTGTTTGTCGTCACTCCAAGCAAGCCCAGTTTCTGTAAGATTGGATCAACATTTGCAACTGCTATTTTGTAAAGGTTTTGTAAACAGTCTTGCAAAGGCAGATGATTATCTTCACCCACCCGAAGGTATAATTTTTGTGCTTCACCAGGACTCGGACTTAAAAACTTCCGTTTACGAGTCATTAGCGTTTATCACTAGACTACAGAATGGCCGTAAAGGCTGGTTTTCAATTTTTACAATTATAATTATTTTTTCAGTTGGCAAACCATTGATTACTAAAGATACCCACTTCAGTCAAAGATTTCTTATATTCTTTAGTCGGTCGCTAAATAATTTGTACTCGGCACATCTCTGTCCAACCCTGGTTTAATATTGTGTTAAGTACAATGTGTGAATATTATTTATCTTGATTTCATGTAATGTAAAATAAGTGGAATGAATTTGAAAAAAAAAATGCTTGGTTTGTGCAAGGGAAAACTATTAAGTGTAAGAGTCATTTAGAATCAAAGACGGCAATCTTTGATTTTTTTTAAATGAGATAAATTTATAGAAATACTGGAATAACAATATTCTGTGTTTCCATACATTTATCTCATTAATCAAATCCTAGATTTTTGCCTTTGATTCTATATGACTCCAATAGTTGTTAAACAGCTAACATGCTGGTAAGAAAATGAATGAAAGACCCATTCAAAATATGAGGGTTTAAAAAGGAATGAGAGGAAAATCTAACATCGTAGTTTGAAAATAAATCTAAATCTAACATTGAGATTACCTAAGAATCTTGAAAATTTAAACGTTGAACATTTATCCCTTATTCACAAACATTATATACTTATGAGAATTCATGGTGCTATGCCTGGAGTACTATAATAATTGTATTGTACAAGAATTCAGGAATAGCATCATGAGTTTTCATAGTATTGTCTGAGAATATGAGTGTTGGGCATCGATCCAAATAAAAGAAATAGATGGGGTGTGAGTTTTTTTTCCATGAGAAATGGACAATGAAAAACAAGACGTACAAAAACAGCATTATATGTAGGTCAAAAAAGTGACATACAGATTACAGTATTTTTTGTGTCGCAGTCCTTGTTGACAGTTGCTTGGTTACTGATTATAATAGACCTCAGTAATGTTGTATAACATTAGCGATTCAACTTGTCAAACAGCTCTGATGCTCCATCTATTTCTTTTAGATTGATCGATGGTGTTAGGATAACAACTAGTTTGAACATTTCTAAAGGGTTATTAATAATGCAATATTTATGTACATGAAAGAAATAATTGAATTGCGAGGTTAGTGAACAGATCCCATCTAATTAAATACCTTCCTTAAGCATGTCAAATTGAATCAATGATCACATTTCTGTACAAAAGAGGATAAAAAAGATAACTCATAAATTTCTGGCTTAAGAATATTCTTGAAAGGTTACCTACTATTAGTGTTTATCAAAGGTAAGATGTTAGCCTTACCCTCATAACTTTACTTTATAATAATAATAATAAACATTTTTTAAATGCCATTTGTGAAGCAGATTCTCATTTCTTGTGAATGCTGAATATAAACTTTGCTGGTACTATGATTACTAAAACATTGAACCATATCTTAGACCCTTGGTGGGGCGAAAACCCTAGTCTTTTGATTATAAACACAAGCATTGTACCAACTGAGCCATCGTCTGTAGTCAAGCAGTATATTTAGAAATTAGAATAAATAAAAGTGACAATTTTTAAATGTTAAAATATTAGCGATCAAAGACAATTTGATATGCTCAATGAAATATATACCAGGAAGAAAAAAAAGACACAAAATATGGCACATACCTTCCAAGTTTGGCCTCGTCTTCCTCGTGCTGTTTGGATTTCCGGTGACAGATGGTGGCGATGACGCCCTGTCGTCTGCAGCAGCACAGAAGGAGGTCCACCAGGATGAGCATCAGCAGAACTCCGGCTATCACAATCCCAATAATGGCTGCACTGGACAATGCGGGGCCGGCGTGGCGGTGGACTGCCGTGTCGCGACCTTTAACCAATCAGAGAAGGTTAATTTTAAGTAATGGATGGAAAAGTATGAAAAAAAATCTGTGATAAGGAAGGTGATTTCATTGAAGAAATTGGAGCAATCTAGTTCGCTAAGTATATAACTTTACGTTCAAATTCAACCATACTGATTTTTAGGTTAAATGGGTTGCACGGAATCCCTGGTTTCAAACGCCTCAAAGCCATACATTGTGAAAGGCTAGTAGTGAGGACGTTTTTTAGAAGTGGACAGGGGAGGGCTGAGATGATGATTATGGTATAATTAACTTTGAAATGCATGTAAACTAAAAGAGCGCCTCTACTGAGCCCTTTACTTTTTTTACATGTGCTGTATAAGTACACTATGATTGAACGTAAAGTTTTATACTTGAGGTAGTGGTAAAAGTAAATGAATGATCATGATATGTTAATTGAAAATAATGAGGTGTGCGTTTCAAATCATACCTACAAGTGTGTAATTCATCACAGATTTGAGGTTAGAGTTACAGCTGTCAAACATGTTTTGATCAATTTAAAACTTTTACTTTATTATACCATCAGATATAACATGGTTGGATGGTACACCTAAATACCTCATCATTTTTCTATTAAAAAATTAAAACCCAACCATTGATTTTGAAAAGCAATGGTTATTTATTAATAATAATAATATTAGGATGATTTATTTGATGAGCGCTGTTCGTGGTGAATTACACCTCAAGAGCCCTCTGCGAGCTTTGTCGTCACTATAGAAAGCGCCAATTCTCAAACTAGACCTAGTTACTGTAAGGCTGGATGGTCTTGGGTAAAAGTATATGAATTTGTCAACCCAGCGAAAAGCATATTTGAAAATATAATGGTATATTTTTTGTGCTCTGCTGGGATTTCAACCCACAACCTTCCATTTATTTACGAGTCAGAAGCGTTACCACTAGCCTACGGAAAGGTCTTTCTATTTACCTTACTTTTGACAGATATACAAACAAATCGTTGATTCCAGTCTTTCTGTTTTTCATGGAATGTGAAAAGCAGGAATCACAGCCTTTTCGTACAGAGGCCAATACATCATTAGTAGAAATGCATTTTTCATTCATTCATGTATTCAACTGAATATATTCCATCCAACATTCAATACAAAAATATGGTAGAATTGTACAAAATTTAAGTAGACTTAGATGTATTTTGTTAATAAACTTGTAAAAAGTGATATAAAGTGACTGAGAAGCTTGTGTTGTTAGCGACAGAGGATAAAAATCTTTAAAAGTGGATGAACAGTTTTGCTCATTTCAAAGCGAAGACATTTTTTTAGGAGTACATGGATTATACTGAACGTGTTGAAAATGACATTTATGACAGTTCAATGTGAAGTTAGGTGTGCTATTTAAGTTTAAGGAGTGTTTTTAGTTATTTAAGTTTGGGAGAGGAACAACAAAATAGTTCTTATTTATTTATTATTTTCACTTTTCTTTTTAAAATTTATCTACGTTCAGTATAATCCATGTATCACTATAGTGAGGTGTTGTAGAATAGATATTTGCTGTTTTGTGTTAAAAGTATTTTTTCAGAAGACCAGTAACCAATTAAACAGTTCCTAAAAATGGATATTAAAGTATAAATAAGCTAGACCAAATCTGCATGTAAAGTAGAAGTTTAAAAAAAAGTAACCTAAAACAAATTTTGAAAAACATAAACCAGAATATGTTATGTGTATTGAAATAACACAAAATATATTGTTTGATCACATAAAACATTATTAATTCTATGATATATCTTAAAAATCTAGAAACATCTAGACGGAAAATATTTTTTCTAGAAATTAGGATCGAAAAACATACATGCCGGAGAGAAAAAAAAAATGGGTGACTGCTAAGGATTTGAAAACTATTTAATTTTCTAGTCATTTCAAAACATCGATAAGTATAAAAAGATTAAAATAAAGATGAATTTGTAACAATTTGAAAAAATGTATTGTAAAATATGAGCCATATAGAAAACGGTTTTCTTTGATATATTTTTTGAAATGACCTTAATATACAAAAACACAGAGAACTGCATATCTTGCGTTTCCAAATACATATTTATCTCATTTTCATAAAAGATCTTTGATTCTATACCACTCATACATTACAGGGTGAAATAGTGGAAAACGAAATTTGATTGCAAAAACAAGGTTGAATGAAAACATCGACGTGCGAATTCAATGTCATGAAAAATAGCAACTACCTAGTATGTCCTTGCATTCAATGGTGTCTTTCAAAGTGTAGTGTTTTTTTAATACAAAAAAACTGACAGCGTACAAATATAAATTGAAAAAATAATATTTAAAAAAAATGAAAGAATCATTCACGAAAAATATTTGAAAGATGTAAAAATATATAATAAGAGATACAAATTTTAAATAATAATAATATTTAAATAAACTATGTACTGAATTAATAAGGTGGTTTAATAATGAATTAAATCTAGTTGGTACAATCATTCATTTATGTTATTCATCTAAGTTGCTAGAAAACTCAGCAGACCCGTTCACATGCTGTACAAAGTAGAGTTAGTACAAGAATCACTCTCAGAAATGGTGACTTTATGAAAATTGGTGTATTACTTGCTTGAATTTATTTTATTCATTCAATGAAACAATTCAACATTTTCTTATGCACAAATATTGGTAATACAGTGTTGAATATTTTGAAAAAACTACTGGTTGGATTGAACTAATATAACTAAGAATCAACATGGTTAAGTTAAGAAATTGTGAAGTGAAGTTTGCTTTTTTAACTTATCAACATCTAATTAAGTAAAACATGACAAATTAATCGTGATTTCGTCAATAGCTAAATGGTTCTACAACTGTTTTTGGAATGAAAAGCTTGAGTTCTAATTTGACTTGTGTTGGAGTTCAAATAAATGAAATTCAGCAGATAAATGCATTAATATTATGTAATATGAGTAATTCAAGTTCCCTCACATTATTGTCTTTGATTTCATAAAGTGACCATTTCATTGACTCAGTTTTTTCCATCCAATGGTTAAATTTCGAGGTTAAGTTTTATGTACAATTTGACAGCTGTCATATTTTGTTAACATTTTTTATTGAAATCAAGGCTAACATGCATATTCACAAACAATATTAAAGTAACTCACAATGTTTTATGTGAATTCTAGGCATACAATGGAGTCTACAACTTTATAACGAGAAAGAAATCATTTTGACACTTAGCCGTATTGCTAGGCTTTTGTAATTGGTTGAATAACTATTATAGATCTAAATTTGACCACAAACGTCCTAACACTGCCATCTATACAAAATAAAATGTTACACAAAAGACAGGAATTGCAGTTAATTGCATATTACAAAAATGCTAAAGTTCTACGAACTTTATTCCGTACATTTGCAGGTACAAATGTCACTGTATATTTCACAATGCAGTGAAATAAAAAAATATCTTGGGTTATTGGTACCCCAAGTATAATACATTAAATAAAATTATATCGCTTATCGCGACTATTTTAAAACTGATAATTGCTCATTTCCCTCGACAGAGTGTTTTTTACAAAGATTTTTTAACGTTTTGGTTAAATGCATAGCTGTCTAAGCGGGTGATCGACGTACGAGCTATTATACCGCGGTTTTAGAGCGACGGTTTTACTCGCGGCTCGTCAGCGCTGATCGACTAGCGAGCAAAACAGTCGTGCGATCGCGGTCGGTTCAAGATGTCGTGCTCAAAATATGAAGTTTTGTGTTACCTCGCTATAGCATGCAACGAAATTAGAAAAAATAAGCGTAGACGCCCTAGAGTTTGGGTTAAAAGTTGGATCGAAAAGAGGCAGCACTTGTCGCATACCCATTTGATACGTGAATTGTCAGCAGAACCACTTGATTACAGAAATTACCTCAGAATGTCTGCGGATTTGTATGACGAATTGTTGACGTTAGTGGCACCCATAATACAAAAACAAAACACAATAATGCGGTTTCATGGCGAGCCGAGTAAAAAATCAAACATACATGACGAGCCACGAGCCCGGCTCATCGGTATATAATACCGCGGTATTGCAATGATACACCGGCGAGCATTACCGACGAGCCGCAACACCGCGGTTTTACTCGCCCGTCGATCAGGGCCTTAAGCTTAAGGTCTTTTTTTGCAAAATAAATTTGTGATGAGGAATGCAATTTACCAATCAATTTTTGCCTGAACAGAAAAAGCTACTAACATTATCAATCATTAACTCATACTCTTTTTTTATTTCGATGTATAATAATTACCAAATGAAATCTTTTGAAACGGGGTCAAAATTTTCATTCAGGGGCCCAACAAGATTCGAACCAGTGTCATTTTTATTTAAAACGAGCCAGTCAAAGCCGCCGTTTCGACCTACTTGGCCATAGTGTTGATATTTTTAGATTGTTTGTGAATATGCATGCACCGTAAAAGCTTTCAAATCTATAGTTGGTTATTATTCAAGTGCTAAGATAAGATTATTTGTAAAAGCAACACTGATTAATCTGCACAACATGCTAAAAGGTTAATTATTCCATTAACAATAGTCAAGATTACCTTTTGTTTATTTGTATGGAGGGTTTATTAAGAGATGATGTATTTGCTCTCCACTTTTCTGTTAGTTCCACTTGAGAGGACACGTTATAGCAATGGGCTTCCCCTCAATATGCTTCACAAAGTTTGACAGATGAAATACAATGTTTAAAAAAAAATAAAGTGTATAAATAATGGAAGTGTACAATATAAATATGTATACAAATAAGAATAAACAGTAGACAACACATACGCCTGGATGCAATTATTGTAACTCTCATCACCTGAATGTGTTGTTAGTATATCTTATTAATTGGGTAGATTTTGTTTCTTCATATTTGAAATTCCCTAACATAAGGTACTAGACTCAGCACAAAATTTGAAATCACAATTTTTGCTCGGCGTGCAAATGTGATAGGGGGCCGTCCATAAATTACGTCATCGATTTTGGCCGATTTTCGACCCCCCCCCCCCCCTTACAATCATCCTATAGTCATTATCTAATGACCCCCCCTCCCCCTCTTGCTGTAATAATGGATGAGTTTTATAATTAATAATGTTATATTATAACTTAGGTACATAATATTTTTTATATTTTGTAGAAATTGGTATTTACAAAAACGACGTCACTTTTGGTACTCGTACATCATTTGCCATCATCCGCAGACCAGACTCCCCCCCCCTTAATGCGAATGACGTAATATATGGACAGCCCCTAAGTATAAGCGACTAGGATCCTTAGCGACGCGGCAGTGTGATGTCACAATTTTGCATCAGTGGGATTTGTGCCGAGTCTATTGAATTTGATATATTTGAGACAGATAGCGTGGTGTAGTAATGCCTTTGTTGTTTGATATAATAATTAAAATTTCTTTGTGTCACTGTAACTCTGTAACCTTACCACTAAACATGGTTTTTTTGCCTACATCCCTATTTTTAAATTCAGCGGTATGTAGCAAAAATAAATTACTTTTGCCATTCGAATAAATAATTTGATGTATTTTTTTAAAACCTGATATTTTATTCAACTGAATAATAGACATTCATTTCTGTTTCACATAATCATTTTCTATAAGTACTTAAATCCTTAAAAAAAGAATAAATTATCAAATATGAAAAAAAAAACTTATTTTATGATAATTTTTTTTTATTTTAGGATGTCCTTAAAATTGATTTATTGTAGCATCCTCAAATTGAACTTCGTATTAAAGTTTCTCTTGATATTATTATGATGAAATTTCTTTTATGAAGAAAAACGTGGCCATTATTATTTTATTTACCAAATTTTTAAGTCTATGGTATGCCTGTTATGAATAAAAAGATGATTTTTTGTCTGAAAATAAGCCAATATTTCCTAATATTAATCTAGTTTTTTTTAAGATTAGTAAACCGTTTCATGAAAATCATCTAACACACATTATAGTCAATTGTAAATTTCATTATTTTCTTAACACATTAGCATTTTATATAATAAGTACCTATATTTTTTAAATCCACAATTGCTTTAGCGAAACCTAAGAATTGAACGGATGATATTTTAAATTTAAATTGTGCCTACATCTTTCTTTACATTTATTTACTATGGTAAGATTTTAAATTTAACATTACAATATATTTTACACATTTATTGTCATTGTTTTAAGAAAAACGCAGAAAACATACAAAAAACTAAGCTTTTTTCGATAGAAGCCTTTTTTGTTTTCTTACTTCGCCAATTGCCAATCGCCAATCGCCAATCGCCAATTGCCAATGTCACCCCTGTCTCAGGGAAGGACGGCAAGAGTTGCAGGGTGTATGTCCATTTGAGATTTGATTTTTATGTTGTAGGTTCACATGAGGCATGTGCAAGCGCGAACTTGTACGTGTCTGGTTGTGAGAATGCATGTAATGTGAATCTTCAATGTAACATATCCTTGCAACTTAGATTAGATTAGATTAGATTAGATTACTTCGCTTGAAAATATTGCATAAATTTATTTTTATATTTTTTTACTGTACAGTGCCATCTGTGTTATTATTTTCAAACTAAAACCATCCACCAGAATATTAGTTACATTTAATGTTCATAGATGCTGCTTTCCAAAAAAGTGAAAAGCAGTCAATTTTTTTTTTTAAGTTTTTAAAACCCTTCACCAATTACAGGCATAGTGATTTCTCTAGAAGAGCTTGATTCGATTGAAGAGACTTCACTGTTTTTAGGAAATGTTAATAAAATATAGTAAGTTTATTATTTGTTGTCTTCCGTCACCAAATGTAAACGTCTTACTATAAATAATAACTGTAAAATGCAGTGAAGGACCAAACGCATTTAATTAACAGTTATGTCAAATTATCAATCAATGTGTCAAGACCATTGTCACCAAATCATGTTGCCTTTTATTTTCATAATTTAAAAAAAAAAAAATTGTGAACCTCAAACCTTTGAAATGAAATTGTGAAAATTGAAATCAGTGAAATTTGAACCGGTTCAGAAGCAGGTTAATTGACGTACTCGTAATTAGTACAATTTATAATTAAATTTTGAGATTCATTATACTTTTTGTATATTAGACGAACCGTTTGAGGAGAACTTACATTATTTTTTGACTTTTCTTTGGCGATGTAGCCAACATTTTCAAGACAAACTTTCTTTCTGCACAAAAATAAAGGATGAATTGAATTTAATACATCACAAATTATTTTATTTTAAGTATTCCTGTACCCTCCAACAAAGGCTATAATTATAATTGGCCTAAAGGCTGTACAACTACGATGGTTTTTACTAACGTGGATTCGCGAGGCCCTACTTACTCCCGGATTATTGTAGGTTGAGGGCCGGTCTTATAAACGAGAGACCAAATATCCGTCAGTATCTCGGCAAGTTACTAACGGATGGACGTTTATGGACTGATCTTACCGATGGTCGTCCTATAAAGCTTTTTTAACCGTCCGTTAGTTCTCAATAATGCACTCGTATTTTCAATGATTTTTTGTGTGCATTCATGAACATACGTCATCCGTTTGCTGTCAAAGACGAAACATAACCTAAAGTTGCTTTTGATAAATACGAAAATGACTAAGACAGCGCAATTTTAATGCATTATCTATCACTTTTGGAAGAAATTATCTTCAACAGGATAGAGCGTAGTAGTCCAATGACACGCAAAACTCACCGCAAAGAAACAATTCTTTGACAGCTGACCTAACCTCAAACCTTAACTAACCGGCCGGTATCTGCCATTAATCGATGGGTCGGCTGTCGGTTAGATCTGTCGGTAACTTTTACGAAAATAAAACAAACGGATTCTTATAAGACGAAAAATGTGACGTTTGTATTATATTTCGGTAAATTTGGTATGACATTGAACTAACGGATGTTTATAAGACCGGCCCTGAGTGTAGATCAATATTTAGATGGTAAATACACAACTGAAATTATTTTTTATGATAAATTAGGCACAGATTTGAAAGCTGATACTGTAACTGTAACTGTAACTCTGTCGCCATTCCGCTAGGGGTGGCCAGAGCCTCTGCAGAGTTGCCTCCATTTTTTCCTATCCTGACATACCTCTTTCAATTCCTTCATATCCATCACCTTTTTCATGCATTTTCTTCTTTTACGCTCACTTTGTATATCCCATTCTTTCACAATCTCCTCAATCTGATCACTCCATACTTTTCTCGGTCGTCCCTTCCCTCTTTTTCCTTTCACACTTTCTTTGTATACATACTTTGTCAGGCTATCATCTTTCATTCTTTCCACATGCCCAAACCATCTCATCACATTCTTTTGTACTTTAACTTTCACATCCTCTTTCAAATTACATTCTTTTTTTACCCATTCATTCCTAACTCTATCCCTCAAAGTTTTTCCTGTCATACTTCTCAAATGCTTCATTTCCACCGTACATACTTTACTCATTTCGCTATCATTCACTGTCCATGCTTCACTTCCATACATCAAAGTCGGTAACAATATGCCATTGTGTACCGCCATTCTCAGATCCATCGTCAATCGCTTGTTCTTTGCTATTCTTCCTATTGCACCGACCACTTGCTTTCCCTTGCACACCCTATTCTCAAGTTCTCTTGTCATCTTTCCATTCTTTTCAAACATACTTCCCAAGTATCTAAATTCATCCACAATTTCAACTTTTGTACCATTCAACATAATCGTGCATTCTTCAGTTTCATCCCTTCTGTCAAAAATCAGTACTTTCGTCTTACTTGCATTAATTTTCAACTTGCTTGCACACAGAACATGGTTCAAACTAGAGAGCATTGTCTGGAGTTCCGCTGCTGAATCAGCAATTAATACTGCGTCATCAGCATAAAGCAGAACTCCGACTTTTCTCTCTCCAATTTGTATGCCATGTCCTTCCAGATTCGCTTGTTTAACACAATGATCCATGATTATATTGAATAACCATGGGCTCATTATGCAACCCTGTCTCACACCTTTGTACACATTAAAATACTCGCTGTATTCTCCATCCACCCTGACACACGCCCTGCTATTTACATAGATGGCGCGTATCGCATTTAAAAGTGCTTTGTTTACACCATACTTCTCTAGCACACACCACATCATACTTCTATCCACCGAGTCGAAGGCTTTCTCAAGATCTACGAAAGCCGCGTAGACCTTTTTATTAACGGCCAGCTGTTTTTCGACTATCTGTCGAAGCGCGAATATCTGGTCTACGCAACCTCTTTCTGGCATAAAGCCAGATTGTATATCTGAGACCTTCTCCTGGGTGGATAATCTTACCCTATGGATAAGAATCTTGCATAGCACTTTACCTGGCACACTAAGAAGGCTGATCGGTCTGTAGTTACGGCAGTCTTTTTTGTCGCCTTTACCTTTGTAAATTGGCACAATGACCGCCTCTCTCCAGTCCGATGGAACCTCCTTGACACTAACACACAATTCGCAAAGCTCTTTCATCCATTCGATCACACATTCTCCTCCCGCTTTCAACATCTCAGGTCTCACACCATCCACACTTGCAGCTTTCCCATTCTTTAATTCCTTTATAACCTTTCTTACTTCTTCTTTCGATATTTTCAAAACATTACCCTCATCATATTCTCCTTTCACAGTTAAATCACATTCATCTTCACCAAAAACCTCATTAAAATATTCTTTCCATCTCTTTTTTACATCTTCTTTATTCCACAGAATGTCTCCGCTGACATTTTTGATTCCCGGAGTTGTGGACTTACAACTTTCGTTGTTTTGTCTCACCCAGCTCCAAAACATCTTTTTATTGTCAGAGAAGTCATTCTGTGCTCTTTCACTTAATTTCTCTTCTGATGATCTGTTTACAAAGATATTGGAAAGTTTTGAAGCATGGAAAACAGAAGGTAAATCTCCAACAACAAATTATAAAAGAACAAGGCGACTAAATCCAAAGATTGCTAGTCAAGATAGGAAACCATAAAGAGAGAATGATTCCAAAATAAGCTTTGAATGAATTTCAACAGATGACAGCGGATTTCGCCCTTTGTCGTTTTCAACTCTGCACTCCTTCTTTAATAATATTTATAGATAAACAACAATATTTCTATACTTAGAAATATTTAAATATACAAAAACAAAAGCAGATTCAATATAATATACATAAAATACAAAATATTTATATTTAGGCGTATAAGTATATATATTATGTATACTGTTACTTAAACGAAAAGTTAAACTGGCAGTGATGTTTTTATTATCATTTTAAAATATTTTAACAATATTTACTAATTTTGGCAGTGTATACTTCCATACTAAATATAAGTCCAAATTCACACAGAATGCTTAGCTAATGGCTTCATATAGTTCACCAAAACTAAGTACGGATTGAAGGGCTATGAAAGGTGCTTGAATTTTTAAACATTCAAAAACCTCAAATCTTTGCTCAGTATTTTCTGTACCTAATGAGTCCTTACAGCGTTGTTTGTGAATAAGACTGGTGCTTGATAAAATATGAAATTCAAATAAGTACATATTATTATAATTTATGATCTAAGGTAATCCGTAGATCATCTTGATATTAAGGTGCATAATTATAAATTCTAACTTACGTATATTTCGATTGCGCATAACATTATCTTCTATCAACGTAATTTATAATATCTAAGAATATAACTTTTTGTTAAATTGTTCTAACTTTTCCTATAATCTGTTTTGTTTAAAAAGCGATAAAAAATTGGCAGCATCTTATCCGTCAACAAGATTGGAGTGACGATGAGAACGCCCATCGAAGTTATGGGTGAAACGTTTGAAAAATAATACTCCCAGAAGACAACCGAAGAAAAGTTAAACATTATATTAATGATCAAACTATATGTATCCTTAAATAGGTGTACTTACTTAAAATGACTAAAATTGTTTGACGTTTCCCTGCATAATCAGTTATTTCATTTAACTTTGCTTAAGTATCTTAAAACTTTAAAGTAAATCTATGGATTCCGTAACAATCAGTACATTTGAAATGCAAATATTTAATTTAGAAAGTCGCAGTATCGTAATTATAACATAACCTATAAATACAAATTGACAGCTTTGAAAGCTTTCAAATTTGGTCAAAAGATGGCAGACTGTAAATGTCAAATTTAACAACAATTTTACAAATTGTCAAACTAATATAAAAAACATTCACATTATATAGTGCATGTTTTAGTCATATTGAATCAAAGACTTATAATAGATAATGTGTTTTTTTTTAAATGAGATATATAACTACACACACGGAAAAACAGAGAATGCCATTTCTTTGTGTTCCATAATTAATTTTCAAAAAAGGTCCCATACAGTCACCTGGGTTTTAAATGATTCATTCAATGAAGCACTTTTACCCCCGTATTCATGAATCCTACTAGCACTTACCATAGGGCGCGCTAGCTGTCAGATTGGCGAAATTCGTTTCAGAAACAATACTTAGGGTAAAAGCAGCGCTAGGGCTCTCTAAATACTAGCGCTTGGGTAAGTAAGGTCGGCAGGTATATTAACCAACGCTTAAGCGCTGTCAAAATATTCCTTCGTATTTAATTGTTATCACATTTTTTGTTTTGATTGTGAATTAACATGAAAAAATGAATTCTTACGATGAAGACAATTTTTAGAGTGTATTAACATTGTTTTGACGAGTATATTAACATTGTTTGACCATCAGAATCGGGTTTGTTCTCAAGTATGGTCTAGGACCATACTGCAATGATAGATGAACTGTCAAAATATTCCGTCGCATTTCTTCAGCAAAGTTTTTGTTTGGTTGTGAATTATTTACATAAAATAATGAATTCTTACATGAAGATGATTTTAACGAGTATAAAAACATTGTTTTGACCAAAAATAGTGTCCCAAGAAAATATATCAGAGACTGTAAAGACCTATTTACGATTACGACGAGGAAGAATTTAGAAGGCATTTTAGATTGAAAAAATGCGTTGTTCTGTATACAATCTTTCCGTTGCTCATTGAGGGTTTAACAAAGCCAAAAAATTCTTCGATTGTCAAGTTTTATGCACAGCTCAAAATATGACATTGAAATTTCTTCGATTTGTCAAGTTCAACAGCTCAAATGTCATTGAAATTTGAAAGAAGTGGCAATGATAAGAATGAAGTACGCCGAATATTGGTCGGAAGCTATTGACCAATTACAGAGCTGGGTTTTTTCGAGAGCCAATGACTGGCCGTACATCTCCACTAAGTTGGGCACTAGGCTGATTAAAGATTAAGTGTTCTTTGTGAAACAAAACGCTCCAGAATGTCGACCCTTGAGTAAGTGTAGCGCTTGACTTAGGTAAGTATTGTTACTTGAGGCAGTATTGGTCATGAATACGGGGGTAAGTGTTCTTTGTGAAACAAGACGCTCCAGAATGTCGACCCTTGAGTAAGTGTAGCGCTTGACTTAGGTAAGTATTGTTACTTGAGGCAGTATTGGTCATGAATACGGGGGAAAGTATGGCGATAGCATAATTATTAAATATCTAACTAATACACACATTTCACACAATCAACCTTAAAATTTGAATTTTAATCAACGTTTTGGAAGCATCATATGAAGGGGTTTATTTTATCAATATATATTTTTTTCAATTATCAAAGCCTTCCAGACATAATTCAAATATCTAAGTTTACAAAATTAAATTAAGTATCACAATAAGGGTTGATTTTTGCATTTTTTTAATCAGCTATCTGTCAAATAATTTTTTTTCCCAAAATTTTGTTTTTTGACAGGAATGTAGATAGGTATGTATCAAAATCGCTTAAGATTTGAGAAAATCATTATGAGGTCAGCACGTGAATTGACACAAGACAATAAAGCCTAAGGCTGGTTTTAGTGTCGCGCTGACAACACGCTGACCGTCAGCGCTGACAGCCAAAATATATGAACTTGTCGCGCTGACAGCTACGCGCCATCCTAAAACGCTTCCTTCAAGTTCATATATTTTGAACGGTCAGCGCTGACGGTCAGCGCGTTGTCAGCGCGACACTAAAACCAGCCTTAAACTCTTATTCAATATTGTATTGTCACCTTTTCAGGTTGCTAGGGAAAAGGCAATAAAATATTTTTAAGACTGACGTTTGCTCGTCAAGGGAGAAGTTTCAAAGTCGAAAATGTTAATTATCTTATGAGGTGGGAACATTAATAAACCTAGTAATTAGGCCGGATTACTTCCAAATCTGACCGCCAGAGGCGCTAGTCTCTCTCTCATGCAAACCTTTTTATCTGTCTGTAAGCTAAAATGCTGTAAGCTACCAAAAATCCATGATTATAGGGAATTTACTATGGGTGACGTCATATAGATGAGGAATATTTTGAAAATTCAGACCCCAATATAAAATTTCAAAATTTTAACAAGAACGCAAGGTTAGGATAAATGTGTCAACCAATGATGGTTGCCCTTGCAACTGCTCCTGATCAAAGCCTCAAATTGGAGTTAACAATCACAAAAGTTTACCAAAACTTATGTTGACTGTCTGCGGTTGTATACGCAACTATTGCATAAGGAATATGTTATGTAAATATACACCATTTTTTGTCACATAACAATTGTTTTCACATTTTAAAAGATAACATGCACTCAGCGTAAATAAACACCATTTGACGTCTGCTGCTTTATCGTTTTATGTTTTCTATGGGTAAAACATTGCATTTATTTACTCAGTACATAAAACTTTATCATTGCGTAAAATATTGTATGAATTTACACAGTATGGAAAACTATTGTTTTACATTAAATGTGAGTGAAAAATTGTATTAATTTACAAAGTTCAACAACTGTTTTATATTTTCTTTGCATAAAACTTTGTTTTAATATTATAAACAGCTTGTAGAAGAATTGTTTCGTATTTCCTATGTGTAATTTACACAGTCTTACAAGAGTCTTTGTTTAGAAACCATAGCATAAAAAATAATGTAAAAACCACCACCATTGAAGTTCTCGTTGTTGAGGCAATTCCGTAGAAAATACCTGGATAAGAATAGCGTAAAATATTGTAAAGTTGCAAAATAGTACACATTACATACACCAGGGAAAAATATACATAAAATAAATGAAAATATACACATATTCATAGTACATAAAAGCATATAAAAACAATGAAACGTGTAATGTAATTTTGATGTTTGTATTCAAATGTAGGTACAATTAATGTTGCGTAAATTTTTGTTACGCGAAAAACAAAAAAGTCTCAATCATTGATATGTTGATATTGTACACTGTTTTGATTTTTAGGTTATGTGTCTATGAAACTACGGTTAAGATTTTGGAAATTAAATGCACCAATTAATAATTAATTAATAAACAAAACCACAAATAATACCAAAGTGTTAGTAGCATGCTTGACAAATAATACCTACAGAATTTTTTTGATATAATTAAACATATTTTTTTATATAAACATTTAAAAAGGTGAAGGAAATACTGTTTATAGTTGAATATTATTGAAATGCTATGTGTTAAGTCAATAAGCTTTTTGTATTTTATGGGAAAAATGTAAAATTTTGTTTGAAGTGCAAATTTATCTATGTTTTCGTAGATTTAAATGAATTTTTTAATGATTACTGGCTATAAACTCAGCTCTTTTTGCTTGTAAAATTGACGAATGACAGAAATAGTTAAATTTGCCATTTGACTGTTTTTATGGTGATTTAATGGAGTAGGCACAAATTTCATACTCAAATAATTTTGATGCGAGGATGGTACCTAATATTTTGTTATTTATTGCTAAGGATCCTAATTATATAGGCCTGCCAAGTTACCTAACCAAGAGCAACTTGAAATTTGAAACATAGTTTTGACTTGAGTAATTTTCAATTTGACATTTGAAGCTAACATGTGTGTTCCTGTCTTTTGAGGTTATGATTGTTATGATGTTAATCGGTGATTCCATTGATGATGATGGATGATGAAGAACTGATTCAAGCGTCACTTTGTGAAATGTCATTAAATATAAGGTCAGGTTTTGCTATTTTTAATGAACACAAGGGTAAATGAAAATTGTAAAAATTCAGTAAAAAAAATGATGTTTATTTGCAAACAGAATATTATTACTCAGATGAAACAAATATATAAAACAAATAAAATAAAAAATGAAAAAAAAACACTGAACTTAAAGTAAAATTATTTAACTAAAACAAAAATAAAAATAATTGACACAATACTTAAAACATAAAATTAATATGTCATACACACAGCTAAAAGATTAAAATAATTAAAGTATTATCATCATTCAGACAGCTTATCGTAAATGTAATGTTAATGATAAATATGATTCCGCTTAACCGGAGCGGCACAACCAACAGAACAAAGAGAAAATTCCAAACATTAAGCTACTGGAGTGGGCAACGCCGCTGGACGTTGGTTCACTGTAGTACAGGACATTATAAAAGCCAGCGTGTTTAGTTTCGTCGTTTGGATTGTCTAGCCACTCACCTCTAGCAGTTCTCATGTACAATTCCCCGTCTGCGGAGTACCCAATCAGGTTGTGGGCCCGAAGACGGATCCGGTAATAAGTGTCGGGCTGGAGCTTGTTCATTTCGTAGGCCGAGTTCTCGTACGCCTTCAATTCTTCAATCAGGCAGTCGTTTTCGTTTGATACGGTCCATTCCCCGTTGACTTTATGGACCTGAAAGGTTAAAATATACAGAATGAGTATAAAGTATCCTTGACTTATAGGTTGGTATGATTCCTTGACTTATAGGTTGGTGTGAGGTTGACCACCCATACTGTAAAAAATGCTTCACTTTGCCAATGTCACCCCTGTGTCAGGGAAGGTCAGTAAAAGTTGTAGGGTTTAATAATAATAATAATAATAACAGGCTGATTTATTTTAAATTACACATGATAAGAGAGCGCCGTTTTTGTGTGTGTCACACCTCAAGGGCCCTCTCCGATCATGGATAAGACTTTCTAAACAAGTGTGCCTTGAGTGCTCCTCGAAATACACCCACAGATTTGGAGTTCTTCACTCCGGGTGGCAGTCTGTTCCACTCCACCGGCCCCGCAACACGGAAAGCGCGGTCTCCGAAGTTTGTACGAATCTGACGGCGCGGCTGAACCAAATTGACTACTCCATCACCCGCAGATCTGAGTGTCTGCCTCCTAAAACCCATTTCAACAGGTGAAATCATATCAGCCAGATAAGGTGGGGCCAAGCCATTGATGGCTTTATATACCATTAAACAAACACGGAAGACCACCCTCTCCGGGAAACGAGGTTTATGTTCATTTGAGGTTTGGATTTAATTTGTAAGTACACATTCAGCATTTGTAAGCGCAAACTACTTGTGTTTGTTTGTGGGTATGCATTTTATATGAGCCTTGACTTATAGGTTGTTATGCGGCTGACCACCCATACTGTATAAAAATTGGTTCACTTTGCCAATGTCACCCCTGTTTCAGGGAAGGACGGCAAGAGTTGCAGGGCTTATGTTCATTTGAGATTGGGTTTTTATATTGTAGGTCCACATGCGGCATGTGTTAGCGCGAAATTATACATGTCTGCTTGTGGGAATGCATTTAATATAAATCTTAAATGATATATATCTTTGCAGCTTAGATTAGATTAGATTAGTTAGAGCCCGTTCCCACTTGTCAGGTGTCGAATACGTATATTCATCGGAGGTTCCAGTTTCAAAATCAGTTTCCGACAAGTGTGAATAGCTCCATACATAATGTTCTGCCACTTGAACCTCCGATTAATACACGGATCCGACACCCGACAAGTGGGAACGGGCTCTTAGGGTTTGGTGGTTCACACTATGAAAGTCCATTGTAGTTACTGATAATCCAAAGATTGCAAGTCACTGCTCCTGATGATGCCTTTTAAGGCGAAAACGTTCGAGCATAAATAATAAGTAATAGTGAATTGAAACTGTGTGTTTTTATTTTTTTATTTTTTTTAATTGATTGCGAAGAATGTAGTCCCATCCAAGTGTGACGTTTGCCCACCCAGAAACAAGTTTTAAATCAAATCAATACTGAGTCCATTAAAAGCAGACTTGTCTAACAGAATGCACTGCCTAAAGAAAGTACAACAATTAAGTAACTCATTCAAAGTGGTGATGCTGACTATCAAATGACTGAAAGACGGTAGTCTCATTGGGACATTTCAATGGGCTACTTGTGCATTCTGCCAGTCTATCAATGTAGATGTAATTATTTCATAATGCAATATTATTACTCAATGGAGTCAGAAAACAATTCTATATTTAAAATTTCTCTCGGTGAGGTAACGTAACTGGTCTAAGTTATAATACTAATAATATTAGGATCATTTATTTGGTGAGCCCTGTTTTTGTATGTATCACACCTCAAGAGCCCTCTACAAGCTTGGTCGTCGCTGTAGAAAGCGCCAGTTCTCAAGCAAGACCCAGATGCTGTAAGGCTGGATAGACCTTTAGTGACCGGTCTTTGGTAAAGGTGTATGAATTTTTCACCCAGCAAAGAGCATATTTGAAAATACAAATGGTAAAATTTTTTGTGCTCCGCCGGGATTGGAACCCACAACCTTCCATTTATGAGTAAGAAGTGTTAACCACTAGACTACGGACCGGTCAGGTAACTCAGGTTCTTAGCAGCCAACTTAAACCAATAACATAACTTTTACATTAAAGACCTGGCCAAGTGATGTCGTGTTTTTTGTATTTTTTTCTTACCGGGCAGAAGTTGAGTTCATAGACATCAATGATTTCTCCGTTGTCGGCCGGAATCTTCCACCTGAGCTCATAGTGGTCTGCGTAAGGAGACTGCACCACTCCCGTCTCAGATAGGGTGCCTCTAAGGAGACGAGGAGGCTCAGGAGACGATCTGGAGACAAAATAGTGTTAGTAGCTTAGCCAACAGATGGTGCTGTTCACAATGGACTGGCTTAATAGCGGCAACGTCAGAGTGAAGCAATGACAGCTGTCCAAGAACAATCTGATGCTAACTGAGAAATGACTAAAGGAGATGGTCTCATTATGGCATTTCATTGCACAACACAGAGATATTCTAGAGGTAAAAACTTTGAAATCTACCTATTTTGCGCTTGGACAGTCATTGATGCAGTATGGAATGGTCGGATGGGGCGGCACATTTAAAATAACACTCGAGCCTCTTAGGGTGGTGCAGAGAATGGTTATCAAAATAATGTTAAAGAAGCCTTTCGACTATTCCACATTGCAATTATATCATGACTTTCCGGTGCTAACAATTGACCAATTGTACAAGAGAGCGGCTCTCTACCAAGTTCATAAGGATTACTTTATCCACGGATATAATCCGGGGGATATTGTAATCCCGAGTGGTAGATCGCGTGGAGAGTCGCTTCTAATCAAAGTTCCTAGAAAGAATACAGCAACTGGCCAACATCACTACGATTATTTGGGTGTAAGGTGGTACAATGCACTTTTTTCCAGGTATAAGCATGATAAGCACGCAGATCCTAAGGCCATTAAGTACATGATCAGCAAATATTTGAAGGAGGTGTAAATAGTTGAGTGTTTATATTTATTTGGTTTTTTGTATATTATTCTTATCATTATTATTTTTGTTATTTTTTTTTCATATATGTATCTATGTGCATATATGTATAATTCCTATTTCTGTATTTTCTATTTAAACATGTTACCTCTTTATGTTATTTTATTTTATTTTTTGTATACCTGTTTTTGCTAAGTAAATGACTACATGGTGTATATATTGTTTTTTTCTTTTACGATTCTTATCTATTAAGTGATTAATTTTAAGTTAAGATAAGTTGGAATCCTCCCCAAAACACAAGCTATCCTTACTTTGGGGAGTATTTATTGTAATTAGATTTTTTAAATTTATTTTTATTGTAATATTTTGTACATATTGATAAAAACAATAGAGACCTTATGAATTATGAACATGTATTCTTTTGAGGCGTTCACGGCCGGATTCAGATGCTTGATTTTGTGTTCCCGGGCTTTGACCGTGGTCCATAGTTTTTGCTTCTTTTTTTTTTTTTCTTTTTCTTCTTCTTGATACTTCTTGAAGACTTCACCTGATGTTTCGTCACCTCTGTGTGTGACTTCTTCGGAGCTCTGCTCACTTCTATGCGCAGAGCTCCTATAGACCATGGTCAAAGCCCGGAAACACAAAATCAAGCAACATGAATTCAGTACACTGAACTGAGTTCATCCTCATTCATCGTAAACACTGAACTGAGTTCATTCTCAGTCATCGTGCAGAGAGGGTGTCTCCTGAAGACGTTAGCTACGTCACTAATGAAACATTGAGAATAATGTAAGTTCTCTTATAACGGTTCGTCTAATATCCAATTAATAAATTTTAACTGTGTAGTTATTATTATTGTAAATAAACAAGATTGTTTTTTTCTATCTACTCGTTTTATTCATCTATCTATTCTATCTACTATTGGAGGAAATGAAATAAATATGTAAGGACAAAAAGAAATGGCGGTTGATCTGTAATGTTGGCGGCTAGGGTTTGTTAAATTGGAATTTGTTTTCTGTTTAGTTTTGATGATATTATTATTTACTGATTTATAAAATGAAATTTGTCTTGCATGTTCCTTGACTTATAGGTTGGTATGCGGCTGACCACCCATGCTGTAAAAATGGTTCACTTTGCCAATGTCACCCCTGTTACAGGGAAGGATGGCAAGAGTTGCAGGGTGTCTGTCCATTTGAGATTTGGTTTTTATGTTGTAGGTTCACATGAGGCATGTGCAAGCGCAAACTTGTACGTGTCTGGTTGTGAGAATGCATGTAATGTGAATCACCAATGTAACATATCTTTGCAACTTAGGTAAGATTAGATTCATACCTCTTTGGCATGGTGTGAGTTTGAGGAGACGCCCAGGCTCCGATGCCCACATCATTCTTGGCGGCGAATCTGAAGTTGTAGGTCAGCATGGGGGACAGGTTCTCCACCACGTACGGAGAATCCACGCTCCACGTCTTGTTCTTGGCATGATTCCAGTCGTAGTTCATCTCGTCCTTGTACTGGACAATGTAAGCTCGCAGCGGGAGACCAAAGTTCTCTCCGGGACCCAGGATAGAGAATCTGATGGACGTGGCGGTGATGAGTTCCAATTTTGCCTGCAATTACATAAATACAATTTGAATACGAGATTTAAGCCACTGAGGAAAGGAAAGCTTAAATTAAGCCTGCTCGGCCATTTAAGTCAGCCATGCCTAAATTTGGCCTCAAAAGTAAAAATATATTATAATCTTTAAGCTTTTAGGTATTCCTGTATTCCGAGGAAGGAATGGGTAGATCAAATAGGTGAGATTTCGAAAGAATGGAACCTGCAGAGTGAGAATAAAAGGAGAGTATGTATGAAGAAAGTGATGAATGTTTAAGAGATGAAAGAGGTATGGAAGGACAGAAAAAAGTGGTGACGCATCTGCGGAGGTACCGACCACCCTTGATGGAACGGCGGCAGGATGCAGTAACAGACAATTACTGGTATTTTATCCATTTAATATATTTATAGATACTATGGCTACTTATAACCTACTTTATGTTAATAGAAACTCATATTTTGAACATTTTAGTTCTTCAACACATATAAAACTTACTAGTAACATCATGGATCATTCTGAACTGTTCTACACACACTATTGTACCTGTACAGGCCTACGTTTATACTTTGAAGTTCGTAGTTCGTAACACTATCATCATCATACTAGTGCCAGACTGTTCTATGTATGCATGTACAGTCGTACGTAAGTACTCCAAGTTCGTAACAATACAATATTTTTATATGATTTTTGATCCAGGTAGGTATCTAATAACAGGATGAACGGCTCACTTGTGATATTTGTTCGGGCACAGTTGCCAGTCTCAGCTCGATGTTGTGCTCCGCGCGGCCCAGCTTGTTGGTGGCCACGCACTTGTAGGTCGTGTAGTAGCGGCGGTCCATGGGCGTGATGAGCAGGTTGCTGGTGGGGCCGGTGCCCTGCACGCGGATGTTGGGCTCCTCTATCAGCGGCCTCTCGTTCAGTCTGCAACAAGGAATGAGGGAATGGAATAAACGCATCCAAATAACACATCCTGACGCATTTGACATGGATTATTATATCCAGTAATAAGTATGTACTATCTATCTATCTATAATCTAAGTGGCAGAGATATCAGAATAATTCTAGATCTTAAAGTTCAGTAAAAACAGTGATTTATTCAATAACCACAGCCTACAAACTAATTTCAAGTACATTACGTTGGATGAGACCTTTCATTTTGAAATAAGCAAACTAGAAATTTTATTAAATTTTATTTTTAGAATTTTTTATAATTGTGTTAAAAGTTAAGTTTGACCGGTCCGTAGTCTAGTGATTAACACTTCTGACTCGTAAATGGAAGGTTGTGGGTTTGAATCCTGGTGAGAGCACAAAAAGATACCATTTATATTTTCAAATGTGCTCTTTGCTGAGTGAAAGGTCTTGCTTGATAATCGGCGCTTTCTACAGCGACGAAAAAGCTCGCAGAGGGCTCTTGAGATGTGATACACACAAAAACAGCCCTCACCAAATAAATAACGCAACTAAGCTACACATATAGTGTAACTTCTTGCCTGCGTTATCCCCGAAGGTGTAGCATGTGGCGCTTCGGAACCTATTTATTTTTACAGGTAAGGGGGCCGGCCTCACACCAACCACTTTTAGTTGAAGTGGGGGTTCCTAATCCTAATATTATTATCCTAGTATTACTGTAATTCACTTACTTCCATTCGATGGTGGCATTTGGAATACTCTCTGCAATGCAACTTAGATTGGCGGGCCTCTGGTCCCAGCTCCACACGGGGTACTGGTTGATGGACGCCTCGAAGCTGGGAGGGTACTCCACCGTGATGTGGCCGTTCTTGAACGCAGAGTCTGCCTTGTTGGAGGCGATGCACTCGTACAGACCATCGTCGGAGCGGTTCAGCTTGGAGATGGTCATGATGCCGGCTGTCTCGCCCTTGGACTTGTCAATGTTCTCATCCAGGATGATTCTAGAAAACAAAATAAATATGACGATCGATGTTGCAATGTCATCTACAGAGTAGGATTTCATCTCTGAGCTGGAAGTCTCATCACCACGGTAATTCTTACCTACGGAATATCCGTAATATTTGTATGAAGACCCGTCAATCCAAGATGGCCGCAAGTGAACAGCTGAATAGTCTTCATACAAATATTATTGATAAGTAAGAAAACTAAGAATTACCGTGGTGATGAGAAAGCCACACATATAGTGCAAATTCTTGCCGCGTTATTCCCGAAGGGGTCGCATGTAGCGAGTTGAACTTATTTATTTTTACAGGTAAGGGGGCCGGCCTTATGCCAACCACTTCAGTTGAAATGGGAGTTTCCCAGCTACCGAGAGGGCTGGTACTCATTTCTTGTGAAGGCTGAGTAAACCTTGCCGGTATTTTATTTTGGGGTCTGAAATAAACACCGAAACGGGAAATCATTTCTAACACCCTCGGCGGGATTCGAACCCGAACTCATGGCATGGAATGCAAGCACTCTACCAACTGAGCTATCGACCAGACAGGATCCATCAACTATAAATAAAGTTTTTGGTGAAAGATCTAAATCAAGAAAAAGCGGAAGATTATCGGGTAAGTTTTAAGTGAATTTATTCTGTTTACTAGTACTTATGTAAATGCAAATCTGAATTGAAAGTAGAGTTTTTTAAAGTTAAACAATACTTCATTTTTCTCATAAGCAGAGTTGGGTCTCAATATTATATCAGAAGATGTAATGCATTTTTTTGGAAAAAAAATTTGTTAACCACGATCCTAACCTGATCTATCATCAACATTAACATCATCAACAATACATAAAAAAAAGGCTTTCATCTTGTTATTCCACTACCTTGAGTCTCCAGCCTGCAGCCCTTTCACCAGGTAGTTATCTGTGCCATGTTTCCTGAAGGTCACTTGAGGGAAGGGTCTGCCCGATGCTTTGCAGATCAGTTGGGCTTCCTTGGTGATCTCTGACGTTACATTTAGGAGTTCGTAGATCTTAGGCTTCACCAGAACCTGGAAAAATATGCAAAATGACATTATCAAAGACATCTCCTCCCAATCTTTTCTTGGGCAATGTATTGGGGGATTGAGAATCAGGATAAAGAAGGAACACCGGAGAGGACTACAACTCGCAGAAATCAAAGTCGCTGTTTTTAACACGCCATATATTGTATAAAATATATTGCATATTGCCACAACCCAATCTTCTTGGTCGGAGGTCGGTACAACAGAGAGAGATCTTACACACAAAAATGACAGACGACACAGAAAACGTCTTCTTTTTCTTTTTACTTTTATATGCTATTAGAGCTAAATTCTTTCTTATATGACAAACTGTCAGGCTAAATTCAGACCATATACATTCTTCATTTTACACCATAAATAAGCTTCAATTGCGGCTTCAACAGAGCAGAATGGGCGAGGGAGACATGGGTTTTTGTTTGGCTGGTGCATCCTGCTGGAATAGACTGCCTCTGGAGTTGAGAACAGAGACCAATGTTGGCAGTTTCAGGAGGTTGCTTAAGATAGATTTGTTAAATAGAAGCTACAAACACAGAGAAGCGCCCTTAGGGTGAAAAGTGCCACTATATGGCGCTGTATAAAAGAAGCTAATTATTATTATTACAGAAGTAACAGAATGATTCTAACCTCAATGTTGACGATAAACTCAGTGCTTCCGGCTGCGTTCTTTGCTTGACAACTGAAGGGCCCAATGTCTGACTCGTCCACCTTAGTCATGGTCAGCATCCCGGTGTGAGGGTTCACGCTAAATCTATCTGCTTTCGACAAGTCCTGGAAACAAAAGCAGAGGTGTAGCTATAGTTAGTCACCTATATGTATGTAATGCACCTATATGTATGGTGAGAAGTGATCAACAGGATACCACAGAGATCCTTGAACTACAGGCCACTGCAAACAGCCATCAAGGTAAATTGTTTCATGGATTCATTTGCATTTGGGAGCTCAAGCATATTGCCAACAACAATCTCATCCCAAAGAGTTAAAATACAGTCTATTTAAAATAAATTAGTCTAATGCGGTAACAGTTGAGGTTATGTGGGCGATATTTGAGGTCATAGGTTATGTTAGCAATATTTGAGGTTATGATAGGAATATTTAAAGTTATGTCAGCAATATTTGAGGTTACGATAGGAATATTTAAGGTTATGTTGGTAATATTTGATACATTAAAGGTTATGTTAGCAATATTTGAGGTTATGATAGGAATATTTACGGTTATGTTAGCAATTTTGAGATTATGATGGGAATGTTTAAGGCTATGTTAGCAATATTTGAGGTTATGTTAGAAATATTTAGGGTTATGTTACCTGTTGTGTGTTCTGCTTGACCCACATGTACACCGGGGGAGGTTTTCCTTTGGCCAGGCAGGTGATGGACGTGGTCTCACCTTCCAGGACCTCCACAGTGTCTGGCATCATCTCCATAGAAGGCGGAGTGTGGACCTTGAGAAAAAAATACCACTTCAATTTCCTGACAAAACCTAAATGTGTTATAAGTTGGTAGTGTAAGTTGCAGTTTCATTTTATTGTGTTACACAACCTGTGTCAATTAAATTTAGAGGTGTAGATTGTGTTGTATTGAGTCATGTAGGTACTGTAATGAGAACTGTCAAATAAAACAAATAAGAAAATAATCAGTGTGTTCAATATTCAATTCCCCCACTACTAAAATAGCATAGCAAGAAAATGGACAATGAACTCCTCACATTTCAGTACAAAGCGGGAGTCTCAGTGTATATTTGAAAAAAGAAAAACAGCCCTCATTCGATTCCTGCTAATGATTCCTGCCTGATGGATACAAAGTTTGTCAGTGAGCTTAAAAATATCAAAATATATTGTTGATAATAAATTAATCATTCAGTAAACATCAGCTACTTCTAGGATAAAATAAATGAAACTCCAGCTGTGATCGACTATGGCAACTGTTTGAGTGAATTGTTAGGTAGCTTTGTCTATGGGTCACAATCTATTAAATTGTTTAAGCCTTTCACCCTAAACCTTCTCCCTCCTTCTCACTTACCTAGCAGCAAATAAAGTGCCTGCTAAATGTAAATATCTTTGCAATTTAGATTATAGCTTTTAGAATTGTGTTACCTCTAAGCGTATGTGTCTCTCAGCCAGTTCTCCAGTCTGTATGACGGCCGCCCTGCAGGTGTAGATGCCGTCGTCGGATTCTTGGACGTTCTTGATGAGCAGACCACGAGCTTCCAGGACGTAGCGATCGTTTGTTAAGATCTGTGATGACAAATTATTCAAGTTTACATGGTTTTTATTTTATCAATATATTTTTGTTTTTGATGTGAAATTTAGTTTCCGGATGTAATAATGAAGCGAGTGTATTAAATTTGTTTAACAGTCGAATGTGTTCTGTACAAATTGTACAAAACTAATTTTACTTTTAAAAATGTAACTTGTTGAATATGTTCCTTGGCTTATAGGTGGTTGACCACACAAACTGTAGAAAATGGTTCACTTTGCCAATGTCACGTGTTTGTTTGTGGGCATGCATTTGATATGAGCTTTGAGTGTTAATATATCTTTGCAACTTAGATTATTATAGATCAGCTGTTCATGGGTTGCCATGTCCGATCGCTTATGTTTGTTCTGTTTGTAATGATTATAAAAACTTTCTTTGATGATGTTCTGAGTATTCTTTGGCTCTTCTTGTGTTTGAAATGCAAAAAGACTATTCTGGTGGTTGCTCTTGCTTTCTTAGTACCTCCAGTACATGTTCCATTACAATTCAAGGCAATGGCAAGTTCAATGGCAGCCCTATACATCTATGGTCACCAAGCTCATTGAAGGTTAGGATAGAAGTTGGAAGTTGTGTTTACCTGGTCTCCATTCCTCAGCCAAGTGAGGGAAGGAGGAGGTCTGGCGGCAACGTCGCATTTCACCTGGTAGTTCTGTCCTTTGATGGGGAACTGGTTCTCAGGGGCATCCTTCCAAGTTATGGCAACTGGAATCAAGCAATTACAACATGATCATGAAGATTTTTATAATCATGAGAATTTTTCCTTGGGATCAACGTTTCATCTCTACTAGTGTACGACAACTTCAGTTGTGGGATAGTTTTTTTAAATTATTCTAAGTAATCAATGAATAACATTAACTGAATAAGCTTAGATACGGGAGAAATGTGATAGTAAAAAGAGAAAAAGCTAGATCGAGGAGAGTTCTTCTTCTTCTTCTTGCAGTGTCGTGTTAGGTCCCCCCGAAGTCAACAATTACTTGACAGAATGTCTCCTATCTCTGGTGGCTTGAAATACATTGTCTATTGTTCTTATCTCTATCAATCTTGTATGTTACGGAGCCATGAGATCTACTTCCTGCCAAAACCTCATCTTCCTTCGACCATTCCTCCAATGATCAAACGCAACAGTCTGTACTTTTGCCCTCTAAGCACATGCCCCAAGTATGGCACCTTTCTTACTTTGATACTTATTTTCAGCACTTGTCTTTCATATACAGACTAAGGCCCTGTTCAGAGACAACACATTCTATGATGATGATTTGTAGAGCGCTGTTTCGTGACTACTGTCACTGCAAGAGCGCTTTCAGGCTTGACGCGGCGGTGAACAAATGGGTCTTCATTCCCTCCTTAAAACTTTCAATCCCTACCTTGGCGCGCACCTATGGGAGCAGCTGATTCCAAGTGAACGGTCCTGCAATTCATCCTGAGACACATCCCCGGATGGGATGGATAATACAGGGCGTGGGTCAGTGGAGGGGAGACTGACCTTGAGAGAAGGTCCTGCAATGTTGAAAGCGCGGTCTCTGAACGCTGTGCTTTTTTATATTTCTGCATGGTCACAGATTGCAGAGTGAGCCCCCTCTCACTCACAAGCCTTGGGATTATCATTTCCTACAAGTATTCTGGCGCCAATCCATGCAATGCTTGCAACCGTCAGGCCTAGCTTAAATTTGATCCTTTCTGGGATCCTTACCTATCTGGATTGTCTGTCTGGATTGTCTATGGATTACTGGACAAACTATGTGAAAGCTTTCTTACTTACAACTCTTTTTTAGGATAGAAAAAAAACATAGTCAACGACGTTAGCATGTTGAAAGCACCGGTTCCTATAGATCACCGAAGTTAAGCAACATTGGGCGCGGTCAGTACTTGGATGGGTAACCGCTCAGGTACACCGCGTGTCGTTGGCATCTTGGACCGGTCTGTAGTCCGTAGTGGCAACACTTCGGACTCGTAAATGGAAGGTTGTGGATTCGGATCCCGGCGGAGCACCAAAATATAGCATTTATATTTCAATGTGCTCTTCGCTGAGTTGAAAAATTCATAAACCTTTACCAAAGACCGGTCACTAAAAGGTCCATCCAACCTTACAACAACTGGGTCTAGCTTGAGAATTGGCGCTTTCTACAGCGACGACCAAGCTCGCAAAGGGCTCTTGAGGTGTGATACACACAAAAAACAGCGCTCACCAAATAAATCATCCTAATATTATTATTATTATTATTATTATTATAGAAAAACCGGGCAGATTGGTAGCAGAATGCGTCTATTGTGTAATATCTGTAAGTTGGACTCACTGATGGTCTCTATGGTCACGGAGGCGTGCAGCCTCTCTGTGTTGGCGTAGCTGGCTGAGCAGTGGTAGGTGCCCGCCATGGCCTCAGTCAGGGTCGTCATCAACAGGGCCAGGGAGCCTTCCTCCAGCCTGAAGGTCTTCATGGGAGTCATGTCAGTTCCGGAGCTGGGGAAAACAAAAACAAAACAATTGATGTTTGAGAAAATAAAGGTCATATAATGGTTTTTATGGTGGCGTTCAATATTAGGACCAGGGCTAAATTCCAATGGCTGGCCTCATGGGACCTGTATGAGTATGGTCGTCGCTAGTCAGTGCCAATTTCTTACTATTGTTTCTCCCGAGATACAGCACTAACCTGCCAAAGGTGATGACTGTAGAGAGGACAATGGCTATGCTCAAGCAAATCTCCTCCTCGGTTGATATCTTCCACCTGAGTGATAATCAGCTTAGACAAAAGTTTACGTTTCAGTTTGTTAAGCTGATCTTTTTATTTAATTTATTTGGTTATATTATACTTACCTGAATAAAAGAAATAAAGGCGAATTAGGTATTGACTGTCATGTTTATTATTTCTTAAAATAAATCTATTGCATATCACACGAAAAAGTATTTACAATAATTTTAACTACACAGTTAAAATTTATTCATCGGATATTAGACGAACCGTTATAAGAAAACTTGCATTATTCTCGACGTTTCGTTAGCGACGTAGCTAACGTCTTCAGGAGACACATTCGCTACACGAAGACTGATGATGACCTTATTCTTTCTATAACACTTGTTACAAATAACGGCATACCTTCGAGCGAAGGTAGTAATTATGATTATAGGTTTCTCATGAATATTTACACTTCTATTCTGTTTCCAGTCCACATCACTAGATGGCACTATGTTATCCGTACATACGCCTTAGTATGCCGTGATTTGTGACAAGTGTTATAGAAAAAATTAGTCCATCCTCGGTCAATTTAACTGTGTAGTTATTATTATTATAAATATGTCAAACGACCGTAATTCCAACCTGAACCTAACACACCCAAAAGTGTTAAGAAATATCTGTATTCTTGTGCTGTGAGGCTTCTTTGATAATATTTGTTTTATCCCTCACCTGGAGATGGTTCTGTTGAGGTTGTCCCTCCACTGGAGGTCCGTGATGATTGCTGGGTTGTCCACATTGGGTCGGCAGGTCAGGAGGAGTGGCTTCCCCACGGGCTTGGTGAGGACGCCGTTGGAGGGCAGGATCTCCAGCTGGGGAGAGTTGGAGGCGCACACGACCACTGGAAACCAAAAAAAAAATACTTTTAGATAAACAGCCAATAGTTATGCACTGTTATAGCTGTGGCAGGAAAATTCAAATCCTTCTGCCATTTAATGGTGACGTAGCCCAAGGACGCCATCTTGGATATCCTTCAACGCAGACTTGATGACGCTCTCTTCCGTGCCTGACTACCTTGCGAACAACATTGTGATTTGAGAGGGCCCTTGAGGTGTGACACACACAAAAACGGCGCTCTTTTATTATGTGTACCTTATAAATAAATTATCCTTGTACATATATATAACACGTCTCCCCGACTGTCGTCCATCCGATATTGTTTCTGGTCTAGATTTCTGCGTTGTAACAAGTATCCTTTATTATATTACCCTTCGTGGTCGTCGTCAATCACTTCGAGTTTCGATTTTCAAAATTAATGCCATCACAGCAGATGAAACACATTCCTGATCTATGGCAAATTAATTTTTGTATATATGCTGAAATGCTGCGAGCTTTCGCGTATGTGTTTAAAATCCACTGAAAACTTCTTTGAACTGTTCTTAAAACTGTTCTTTGAAGTTGTTCAGTGCCTGACAACCTTCCTAACAACACGTCTCCTCGACTGTCGTCCATCCGCCATTGTTTCTGGTCTAGATTTCTGCGTTGTAACAAGTATTTATTATATTCGTTCTTCTCTCCTTCCTTGACTTATAGATTGGTATGCGGCTGACCATCCATGCTGTAGAAGATGGTTCACTTTGCCAATATCACCCCTGTTTCAGGGAAGGTCGAAAAGAGTTGCAGGGTGTATGTTGATTTGGGTTTTTATATTGTAAGTCCACATGCGGCGCGAATTTATACGTGTCTGCTTGTGAAAATTCATATAATGTGAATCCTTAATGTAACATATCTTTGCATCTTAGATTATACAAGATTAGACCCGTAGGTATAGGTGAAACAGCTTTAAAAAATAATTGATAATATCTACTCAATAATGATTGGATATTTATTTTAGAATATGCAAACTTTTTTATGCGCTTTGCTAAAATTTCAAATAAATGTATACTAATATCTATAGTGCAGAGACAGTCGATCGATCATAGCTAAAATTTTTAGTGATCGACATTAAACTGTAGCTTTTTTCAAAAGAAAAGGTAGCATCAAGATAATTTTTATTTTTATATTGTACATGTATTATTTTAATTTGTTTTTGTAATGTTAGAGATTAAAAATTTAATACAGATTTGACATTTTGCGCTCAATGTTGTTTTACTTATGCTAATTTTTTTCTTAATAAATGTTTATACATTATGAATTATGAGTTATATTTGGTGGGATAAACAGTTAAAATGTCGATCTCCTATTCATAATATTTTGCTAGGTCGATATCCTCAAGAAAAAGTATGGGCACCCCTGGTATAGTGCATATGGAATGCATTTCACCCTTAGGGCAATACGAAATAAAACGCTTCTTTCTATTCACGACTTATCTAATAATCATCATACGGAGTAGAAAATAATAAAGACCGAGTTTTATTATCGCAGTATAATGTAAGAGAATTCATTAAATTAGTGCAAGAGACTGCAAGAGAGTACCGCGTATGAAAAATACGTGTAAACTCAACTATAGAGTAATTAAAAAAAGTATGGAAGCTTTCACAGTGCCTCTAATGAACGTTTCAGTTTACATACATTATTGGTAAAACCTTTTAAACGCAAGTATACTTGGCGAAGAGGGAACGGAAAATAGTGGTCTGTAAGAGCAGTTTACATATCAAGAATAAAAATGAATACAGTAGGTAGAGCCTCGGTTATCTGTGCTCGCTTTAACCGAGTTCGCAATTAAATATTTAACCGGTCCCTGGTCCAATGGCAACACTTTGGACTCGTAAATGGAAGGTTGTGGGTTCGAATCCCGGCGGAGCACAACATATATACCATTTATATGTTCAAATATGCTCTTTGCTGGGTTGAAAAAATCATAAAGCCTTTACCAAAGACCTGTCACTAAAGGTCCATCCAGCCTTACAGCAACTGTGTCTTGCTTGAGTATTGGCGCTTTGTATCGACGAACAAGATCGTAAACAACACCGCTGCGGCACTACTACAAGTGTCATAGACCCCTAGAGTGTCTGATATCGAGGGAGTCTCCCGCACAGGGTTTCTTAAAAAAAAAAACATCTTAAGACTAAGAGCGTTCTAGAGTCCACTATTGCATGTGCTTTTTACAAACTCATACTAGCCTCTGCTAGAATATTCTACTCACACATACTAACAAATATTATTGGGTACTTCGACATATGTACTCGTATAAGATCGATAGCTCAGTTGGTAGAACGCTTGCGTTCCATGCCAGAGGTATCAGAATTTTTGTCACCGAAGATGTCAGAAGTGATTTCCCAATTTCGGTGTTTACTTCAAGCCCAAAATAAAAAAAAATACCGACAAGATTTACTCAGCCTTCACAAAAAATGAGAACTAGACCATTTGGGAGAAGGGAGATCCCCACTTCAACTGAAGTGGTTGGCGAAACGCCGGCTCCCTTCCCTTTGAAAATAAATGCGTTCCACTTGCCAAATGCGACTGCTTCCGGGAAAGCGTAGTAATAAGTTACACTATATGTGCAGATAAGTTTTGTTGCGTTGCGTTATACGTAAAGAAAAGGTACGAGTATACTCGTACTCACGTTAATATGTGATTCAAATTACAGCGATGAAGTGTTACTGAAGTTTCATGCAAGTTCAGAAGTAAATAACGTGACCCTCGTCTTTCTATAAATTTTTCGTTATATTTGTCGTCGTTATCCGTTACCGTCACAATCGTAATGAAATTCTCCCGTTGCCCGGCTAACTGCATTAATTGCTGCGATGCCAACAACTCACTTAATATTGGAGTTAATGACCCTTTGCAACTAACGCAACGAAAACTCTAGCGCAGTGAAGGACAAACTTTTTCGATTCCCGACACAAAATGGCAAAATGGCATTTTTCCGTGTATGTTCCTTGACTTATGGGTTGGTATGCGGCTGACCATCCACGCTGTAGAAAATGGTTCACTTTGCCAATGTCACCCCTGTTTCAGGGAAGGACGGCAAGAGTTGCAGGTTGTATGTCCATTTAAGATTTGGTTTTTTATGTTGTAGGTTCACATGCGGCATGTGCAAACGCGAACTTGTACGCGTCTGTTTGTGAGATTGCATATAATGTGACTCCCCAATGTAACATATACTTGCAGCTTAGATTAGATTAGAAGGTCGAAGGCTTGAGGTCCAACTCACAAGGCTAGGGTTCGAATTCCACCAATGATGACAGCCATAATGTCCCATTTCGGTGTTTTATTCTTATTCAAATCGTAGTACCAGCTAAGGTTTTGTCAGCCGTCACAAAAAATAAAACCTGCTGATTTGGCAACACGGCAAAACTCTTTTTGTCATAATTTTGATATAGGGGAAAAATGGTTTCTGAATTAGATTGTCACTATCTAATGAAATTTCTAGAATGGACTCAACACATTTGTTGCCACGGTCAAAGTTGTGCTGTCACACAGCCGGGTTGCTAAGGAAAGAAGAAACATCTTTTTTCGGTCGATGGCTCGAGTGCTTGCATTCCATGCCGAGAGCCCGGGTTCGAATCCAACCGAGAGTGTCAGAAATGATTTTCCGTTTCGGTGTTTATTTTAAGCCACAAAATAAAAACCGGCAAAGGTTCACTCAGCCTTCACAAGAAATGAGTACCAGCCCCCTCGGAGCTGCGAAAATCTCCACTTCAAATGAAGTGGTTGGCGCTAGGCCGGGCCGCCTTACCTGTAAAAATACATAGGTTCCACTTGCCACAAGGGAAACCCTTTGGGAATAACGCGGCAAGAAGTTAGACTATATGTGCAGCTTAGTTGCGTTGCGTTTTTTTAAAGACTGTAGACCCAAACAAGTGTTACGTTTTAGTTAGGTTTAAGTTAGAATTACGGTCGTTTGACATTTTGACAATTATATTAATTTTCGGATATTTAACGAACCGTTCGGTGAGAACTTACATTATTCTCAGAATAATGTAAGTTCTCACCGAACGGTTCGTTAAATATCCGAAAATTAATATAATTGCCAAGTGTTACGTTTGTTCGCCGAGAAACATTTAAATAAAAATCATAAAAGCCTATTTTACAAAATGCAACCGTAGGGAAACACGGACAAAAAAAATAATAAATAGATAAATATAATCAAATAACAAAAATGTATGATTTTTTTGCGATTCTCTTTGCACTGTTAGTGGCACGAAAAGTTTGTCAGCAACTGATGTATGCAGAGATAAAGAGATGGGGCCAGACGATAATAATATTTAAAATGCAAATGAATGCGAGAAGACTAACGTCTAACGCCATATTTCTATAGATTATAATCATGGATTTATTCATACAAAATGTTAAACTAATAATTATGAAGAATTTATGGGCTTGTCATTTTTAACATGTTTACACCCCATGGATTTTAGTAGGGAAAAAAATTAAAGGGACTTTAGATTGCAGATAAAGGGGATTATACTTCATGAAATGGATGAAATGAAAGAAGTATGTAAGGACAGAAAGAAATGGCGGTTGATCTGTAATGTTGGCGGCTAGGACTAAGGCTTTTAAAATTAGAATTTCGTATTATGTTTTAGCTTTAATGTCCATAGGTACATATTATTTGTTGATTTACAAAATGTAATTTGTTGTGTATGCTCCTTGACTTATAGGTAGGTAACTATGTGGCTGGCCACCCATGCTGTAAAAACTGGTTCACTTTGCCAATGTCATTCCTGTTTCAGGGAAGTTCGGCAAGAAGTGCAGGGCTTATGTTCATTTGAGATTGGGTTTTTAGATTGTAGGTCCACATGCGGCATGTACAAGTGCGAACTTATACTTGGTAGCTGGTTGCCAGGTGGGAGAGTCTCGGCTGGTTCCATCCAGCTACTACCATCCCTCCACAGTCTCAGGTGCCTCTGTTCTTGGGTGACGTCTTCGAAAGTGTGTATAAATGCCTTCCTGGACTTCAGTCCACAGATACTATTTCCACAGTTAAAATGCCCACCGAAAAATCTGAAAATTCACTTGGCCGGTCCGTAGCTCAGTGGTAGCACTGCGGACTCTGAATGGGAAGGTTGTGGGTTCGATTCCCGGCGGAGCACAAAAAATATACCATTTATATTTTCAAATTTGCTCTTCGCTGGGTTGAAAAATTTATAAAACCTTTACCAATGACCGGTCACCAAAGGTCCATCCAGCCTTACAGCAACTGAGTCTTGCTTGAGAATTGGCACTTTGCAGCGACGACGATCAAGCTCGTAAAAAGGTCGATAGCTTAATTGGTAGAATGCTTGCATTCCATGCCGAGAATAAGGGTTCGATCTCAAGGCTTACTCAGCCTTCACAAGAAATGAGATCCAGCTGGGAAACCCCCACTTCAACTGAAAAGTGGTTGGTGTGAGGCCGGCCCCCTTACCCGTAAAAAATAAATACGTCCCGAAGCGCCACATGCGACCCCTTCGGGGAAACGCAGGCAAGAAGTAACACTATATGTGTAGCTTAGTTGCGTTGCACTTGGTGTGCCAAACATTTAATTTCGTATTTTGTTCGTGGACATTGTTTGCGCGGAAACATTTTGTCGTAGAGTTGATATTTCAGATTTTAAATTATTATACAAGACGGGATCGAGCCATTGAAAGATATGAACAGCTGATATGAAATACTGCGCAACTTTAGTTATTCCATTAATTAAGTTGTGGGAACGTAGCGAACGGAGAGAATTCCGGACGCAAACATTCACACAAATAGCATGTTAACTTAGTCCAAGTATACAACTTTATGTTTAAACTCAAATATAGCGTTTAATAAATAAAATACATGACAAATAAAATAGCGCGTCGAGTGAAACTTTTTTTTTTTTAGAAATCCTGTGCGGGAGACTCTCACTACATTTCAGAGACTCTAGGGTCTATGCAACTTGTTGTAGTGCCGTAGAGGTGTTTATGAGCTTGGTCGCTCCTTGACTGATACGTTGGTATGAGGCTGGCCCTCCGTGCTGTAAGAATCGGTTCACTTTTGCCAATGCCACCACAGTTTCAGGGAAGGTCGGCAAGAGTTGCAGGGCTTTTGTTTATTTGAGATTGGGTTTTTATATTGTAAGTCCACATGCGGCATGTGTGAGCGCGAAATTATGCGTGTCTGCTTGTGGGAATGCATTTAATATGAACCTCAAATGATACATATCTTTGCAGATTAGATTTAGATTTATAGGGGTTGGCTCCTGACTATCTGGTGGAACTCACGAGGAGAACTCGTTTAAATGAAAGGAGAGTTACAATGAGGTCTGCTGGGTCATGTGCCAGTTTGTTGAAACTTCCGAAAATACAGTCATTTACAGTCTTCGGGAACCTCTCTTTCCGTGTTGCCGGGCCAACGGCATGGAATGCTCTCCCAGAGAGGCTGAGAGTCCAGGACGATGAGACAGCCTTCAGGAAGATGCTCAAAGCATTCTTGTTTTCACGCTAGAGCCCACATGCGCCTTTGTAGTGAATTCAGTGGCGAAGGGTGCCATACAACTCGATTCCCATCGGTTTCCCTTTTAAAATGAGGCAAAAATGATAATAAAGTAGACTGCATGGTTTCAATGGGGGAAAAATACGTATTGTTTCTTTGGTTTTAAATGTATTTTTTTACTTTGTGCCAATATTTTTTAACTACTTTGTTGCCTTATTTTAAAAGGGAAGCCGTTGGGAATCGAGTTGTATGGCACCCTTCGCCACTGGACTAGTGATGTAAATTACAAAAAAACGCATATAAATTTAGTTAATAATTATTATTTTTATTCCATACATAATGGTTTCTGTATATTTTTTGGTAAACGCTACGGTAGAGTTTGTACGTGAGCTTTAATCTTGCAGTACTTGTTGGAGCAATGTTCCCAGCGAGAAATTAATATCGACTTGGATGCACCCAATGCGCTGGGTTATGGGGAATATCTAATGCACTGCGAATGCTCGTACATGAATGCATGGATAGTTGATCAGGAAATAATAAGCTGCTTTATAAACGTGTGCTACTATAATCTAAGTTGTAAATATTCACGCTCAAGCCCAAAAACAATGTCGGCACTATCACCGAACGGTCAGAGCGTCCTGAAGCGACATTCTGCTAAAAAAACGATCTAAAGGCGACCAGATAGCGATTCGTGTACAGTCTCCCCTCCACTGACCCACGCCCTGTATATCCATCCCATCCGGGGATGTGTCACAGGACTCGCATGCAAAACGTTATGTGAGATGCGAGTGGCAGAAGGCCCTCCCGTGAAGCTACACTTTCCCACCCTCGGTGAGGATCGAACCCTTGCTCCCGGCATGGAATGCAAGCATTCTACCAACTGAGCTATAGACCAGACTTTTTACGAGCTTGGTCGTCACTACAAAGCACCTAGATGCTGTAAGACTGGATGGACCTTTTGATGACCGGTCTTTGATAAAGGATTATGAATTTTTCAACCCATCGAAGATCGAATTTGAAAATATAAGGTATATTTTTTGTGCTCCGCCGGCATTCGAACCCACAACCTTCCATTAACGAGTCCGAAGTGCTGCCACTGGACTACGGACCGGCATTGAAACGCAACGCAAACGCAACTAAGCTACACATATAGCGTAACTTCTTGCTGGATTATCCCCGAAGGGGTCGCATGTGGCAACTTGAACCTATTTATTTTTACAGGAAAGGGGGCCGGCCTTACGCCAGCCGCTTCAGTTGAAAGGGGGGTTTCCCAGCTCCCGAGAGGGCTGGTACTCATTTCTTGTGAAGGCTGAGTAAACCTTGCCGGTATTTTATTTTGGGGGTTGAAATAAACACCGAAACAGGAAATAATTTCTGAAACCCTCGGTGGGATTCGAGCCCGAATGCAAGCACTCTACTAACTGAGCTATCGACCGGAAAAAAATATTTTTTTTCCAGAAAATGAATTTCACTTGAGTTGGAGCTTAAAAGCGACAACAAAACAATCTAGATGTGTTATTCACACAAAAACGAATTCAGCAAGCAAATATTTATAATTTACATTTGTTCATAACAAAAGGAAGCAATATGGAAACAAACTGCTCGACTGAATAAATTCCGACACAATCGCGTCACAATTTACAGGAATCGGATGCTGTGACTCGTGCGCAGTACCTGTCTGTAATTTATCTCCGCATTGTTCCAGCCCAGCTATCTACTAATGGATCTGTATTGCGAAGAGACGCGCTTTCCTCGGAAGTAATTGAAGTTTTAGTAATGTAGCTTATAAAATAAAGTTAAAATATCACCCTGAATAGAACACCGGACAGTAAGCCCCCTTAGTTTTTGTTTGTCGTATGTCCATTAGAGGTAATTTCACATGAGCAATGTTTGAATGTGTACTGGGCCAATGTAATGTGTCTTTTGAATGCTAGATATTGATTTTTAAAGTATTAAATACAACTCTCTCACTACCGTGTTTTCCTTTTTTTTTTCTAAGTTCAGGTTGTGTTCAATGAGATTCTTAAGCCATTTTATTGAAAGGTCATCTTTGAATCAAATGGTTCATACGCCAAACAAGCACTGGGAGGACGAGTAGTCTATTGGTTGACGCATTAACTAATAACATAGAGGAGCAGAAACTAACTTACTGCATTGATACATACTATCGACCACATTTGCCTCAGTCCTGTCAAACGTTGCAGTTGTGTAGTCATACAAAACATGTTTTACGAGTCAAATTTGATGTTTTCTTGCTGGCTCCATTTTGTGTTTTGACACCCAATTACACACATGCCATAATGTCTTAAAATAATGTCATTTGCCTTTAAAATTCGTCAATTTTATCGATCACAAGATTTATACCGCATGTGTCTATGTTCGGACTGGTGCGGACATAGTACGCACGCGGCAATGCTGCCACCTTTATAGATTTTTTTTTTTAGTTTCCCTTTTTTACATTTACAAACTCCAATCAGACAAACATCAAAATGAAGTGTCATTTCTATCATAAAATCAAAAATTTAGTTGCATATACTTAAATCAGCTGATGTCCATCATCTTTCCTGTTCAAATGCCATCATATGATTACCCACTTCCGAGAAATATTTATCCGAGGTCCTTACCAGAATTAAGCAATCAAATTTGATGTGTGAATCAAATATTGATTGGAGGTTGGTGCAACCCTTTCTATACCCCACAAAGTTTCTTCAGAGTCACCTCGGATTCTATTCATTAGAGTTAAGACGAGGTATGGCCCTTCTCAAATTTATAATTAACTTACTTCGTGGAAAAATTGATTGCTCGCCATTGCTGGGACGGATTCTACAGCTTTACGCCCCCAGCAATTATAATAGAGCAAGAAGTCGTGATCTTTCCACGATCCCCGCCTGCCGAACCAATATTCTCCGTCAGTCTTGGGTAGTGCGTGCGCTGTCGCTGTCTGTATGTATTTAGAACGACGTATGGATGCGTAGAATTATGTATCTGTGTATTGTTCTAATATGTCTGCAATGTTATATGTATTGTGACGTTTTGGTGTCTCGCTGTCAGTCCTGTATAACTTTGTTAAATAAATAAATAAATAAACAGGCCCTTAGTGAGTGATTTAGTTTTCATACACGCTTACGATTTACGCGATCGTGGTGAATTTCCACAATATTTTATACTTGGGGTGAAGATGTCTGGCTTCTCACACCTGCAACTTTGGATTTAGCATTTGGGCGGTGGGTATTGCATAGAGCCAATTACGTGTTATGGGAGTTTGGAACTTATCGACATGAAAAGCCAACTAGTTATCAATACTGGAACTTGTAGCCAATATTCTGCAGCAAACTTGAATCGAGATACGACCTTATTATTTAAGATGTAAATATTATATTTCATACCATCCATATATAGCTCATATGATAACGAAAGAAGTAAGCAAGGACAGAAAATAAATAGCGGTAGATCTGTAATGTTGGCGGGTAGGGACATAAGATTTTCATTTCAATTGATTTAATATATATTTTTTTGGTATACATAGAATTTGGTATCCATACATGTAATTTCTAATTTGTGTTCCTTGACTTGGTTGGTATGAGGCTAACCAACCGCACCGTAAAAAATGGTTCTAATTACCAATGTCCCCCTGTTTCAGGGAAGGACGGCAAGAGTTGCAGGGCTTATGTTCATTTGAGATTAGGTTTTTATATTGTAGGTCCACATGCGGCATGTGTTAGCGCGAAATTATACGTGTCTGCTTGTGGGAATGCATTTGATATAAATCTTAAATGATATATATCTTTGCAGCTTAGATAAGATTAGATTATTAGATTATATGTATATAGATTGTAGCTTTAACCGATCGTGTCAAACCAGCGACTTTTCCATGTATCAACTCGAGACACGAAATTTCCCTTACCAAGCTAAAACCCTGAAGGGCCACTCTCAGTCTGAGGACATATTATAGCAGCCGCGTGTATCAGGAGAGCATATTCGTACACGAGTATAGGATAGCTAGACTGTAGTTTGTAATTAACTGGAGTTTACACTTTCGGCGGAAAATGTAAGACATATTGTGAGTGCGGGTGGAGCACCCTTCCAACTCCATGCTGCCTTGATACAAGCGATGCTAAGTGTTCACGGATAGTATCTGATATTTAATGTGTAAGTGTTATTCAAAGACGATCTAATCTAAATCTAAGCTGCAAAGATATGTATCATTTGAGATTCATATTAAATGCATTCCCACAAGCAGACATGCATAATTTCGCGCTTACACATGCTGCATGTGGACCTACAATATAAAAACCCCAATCTCAAATGAACATAAGCCCTGCAACTCTTGCCGACCTTCCCTGAAGCAGGGGTGACATTGGCAAAGTGAACCATTTTTTACAGTATGGGTGGTCAGCCGCATAATAATAATAATAATAACAGGCTGATTTATTTTAAATTACACATGATAAGAGAGCGCCGTTTTTGTGTGTGTCACACCTCAAGGGCCCTCTCCGATCATGGATAAGACTTTCTAAACAAGTGTGCCTTGAGTGCTCCTCGAAATACACCCACAGATTTGGAGTTCTTCACTCCGGGTGGCAGTCTGTTCCACTCCACCGGCCCCGCAACACGGAAAGCGCGGTCTCCGAAGTTTGTACGAATCTGACGGCGCGGCTGAACCAAATTGACTACTCCATCACCCGCAGATCTGAGTGTCTGCCTCCTAACACCCATTTCAACAGGTGAAATCATATCAGCCAGATAAGGTGGGGCCAAGCCATTGATGGCTTTATATACCATTTATACCATTTATAGCATACCAACCTATCAGTCAAGGAGTTAGTACTGTAAAATACTATCCACCCATATCACCCATCTGTAAAAAATGGTTCACTTTGCCAATGTCACCCCTGTTTTAGGGAATGTCGCCAAGAGTTGCAGGACTTATGTTCATTTGAGTTTGGATTTTATTTGTAAGTACACAATCAGCATTTGTAAGCGCGAACTACACGTGTTTGTTTGTGGGCATACATCTGAGAGCTTTGAATAAATATATCCTTGCAACTTAGATTATAGACTATAGATTATAGATGCTTGATTTTCTGGTTCCGGGTAAGATTATATAGATAGTAGATTAGACTATTACTCAGTAATAATAACAATATTGTAACGACTAACGAATATGAAATTGCTGGAGTGATGCTTTCCGGGATCTGTTGCCGTGGTCTGTGGGAGCTGGAGCTTCCGGACGTTTCGCCCGTTTCTACGATGTTCAGTTCTCATCAAGATCATCATCATCATCATACTTCACGCTGAAGAAGCCCATCGTAGAAATGGGCGAAACGTTCGGAAGCTCCAGCTCCCACAGACCACGGCAACAGATCCCGGAAAGCATCACTCCAGCATCATCAGCCGGCCGTCTAATCTAATCTAAGTTGCAAAGATATGTTACATTGGAGATTCACATTACATGCATTCTCACAACCAGACACGTACAAGTTCGCGCTTGCACATGCCTCATGTGAACCTACAACATAAAAACCAAATCTCCAATGGACAGAAATGGGCGAAACGTTCGGAAGCTCCAGATCCCATAGACCACGGCAACAGATCCCGGAAAGCATCACTCCAGCATCATCAGCCGGCCGTCTAATCTAATCTAATCTAAGTTGCAAAGATATGTTACATTGGAGATTCACATTACATGCATTCTCTGATATATATATACAGCCTCATGTGAACCTACAACATAAAAACCAAATCTCCAATGGACATGCACCCTGCAACTCTTGCCGTCCTTCCCTGAGACAGGGGTAACATTGGCAAAGTGAACCATTTTTACAGCATGGGTGGTCAGCCGCATACCAACGTAAGCCTAAAACTATTATTGAATATGAAATTATGTGTATTGTTTGTTTGTGTTAGTGTCTGTGATAAAGTCTAGTCGGTATGGCCGAAGGGTAGAGGCGCTTGTTCCACTAGCGTATTTGGAACAAAATAACGTTGGTTCGAATCTGCGTCCGGTCAACTTGACCATCACTTCTTTCAACCCTGGTTCAACAGATGCCATTGCATGCACACAAGCTTCTGCTTTCGCATGAAGACAACTGGCCAGGCAAAATGGGTTGGTTAATTGCATTCCAAATCTGTTTAAATTAAAAAAAAGTCTCTAGATCAGGACTTCCCAACCGGTGGGGTGTGCCGCTTCGGTTAGGAAGTGGCATGCTCTTCGCTGGGTAAAAAATTCATGCACCTTTACCAAAGACCTGTCACCAAAAGTCCATCCAGTCTTAGAGCAACTGGGTCTTGCTTGAGAATTGACGCTTTATACAGAGACGACCAAGCTCGCAGAGGGCTCTTGAGGTGTGATACACACAAAAACAACGGTCACCAAATAAATCATCCTAATATTATAATTATCTTTTCTTAAATCCTAATTTTAAGATTAAATGCACTTTGAATCCTTTATTACTACGGGTACACTTTTGCCTCTGTAGATTCCTCACCCCCGATAATCTAAGTTGCAACTTTGCAGATACAACAAGAGTATCGAATGCCTAAGGGATGGTTTAAGTTAAGACGTGGCCCCAGCGCACTCAATATTGCATTATAAATTCCCTCCAAACAATGGTGTGAAATTTGAGTAAAATTGACACTGGGGGAGTCATATCGAGTGCACTGTATTAATTGTTCGCTAGGGAACAGGGTAAATGTTGGTTTTGTGACTGGGGTGGCGCAGGCAATGTGGCTTTTTGTGCACCATCATATAAGCAAGCGCTGAGGGGTGGAAAAGTATGCATAGTTCATATTGCACGCATCTGTGTAAGGGCGGATTTAGCCTTACAGTTGTTTTTTTTTTAACTATACTTCTGTGATGTACACTGAGGGCCTGTTGCACCAAACTCCAATCAATATTTGATTGACACATCAACTCTGATAGCTTAATTATTGTAATAATAAAAATAATAATATTAGGATCTCTGAAATAGCGAATGAATGGGATATCCAGAGTCATAATAAAAGGAGGACTTGTATGAAAAAGGTTATGACTCTGGATGAAATGAAAGAAGTATGCAAGGACAGGAAGAAGTGGCGGCTAATCTGCAATGTTGATTTCTAATGTTGGTGTATTCATTTGCTACATTTTTTGCATAGGAAATTTTTGACTTTTTTTGTATAGATTTCTTTGTAAGGTTTTGTTCTTTTTTACATTTAAATGTAATTTATTATTCATATTCCTTGACTTATAGGTTGGTATGAGGCTGACCACCCATACTGTAAAAAATGGTTCACTTTGCCAATGTCACCCCTGTTTCAGGAAAGGTCGGCAAAAGTTGTGGGGCTTATGTTCATTTGAGGTTTGGATTTTATTTGTAAGTACACATTCAGCATTTGTAAGCGCGAACTACACTTGTTGGTTTGTGGGCATACATCTAAGAGCTTTAAATGAATATATCCTTGCAACTTAGATTATAGATTATTACAGGATGATTTATTTGCTGAGCGCTGTTTTTGTGTGTATCACACCTCAAGAGCCCTCTGCGAGCTTGGTCATCGCTGTAGAAAGCACCAATTCTCAAGCAAGACCCGGTTGTTGTAAGGTTGGATGGACCTTTCAGTGACCGGTCTTTGGTAAAGGTTTATGAATTTTTCAACTCGGCGAAGAGCACATTCGAAATATAAATGGTATATTTTTGTGCTCCGCCGGGATCCGAATCCACAACCTTCCATTTACGAGTCCGAAGTGTTGCCACTGGACTACGGACCGGTCCAAGACGTGGTAAGGACCTCGGTTAAATATTTCTCGGAAGTGGGTAATAATTTGATGGAATTTGAACAGGAAATATGATGTAGGTACGTCAGCTGATCTACGTATATGCAACCAAATTTTTTATTTGATGGGAGAAATCACACTTAATTTTGATGTTTGTCTGATTGGAGTTTGGCGCAATTTCATGTTTTCACAGACATAACGATTCTGTCCAGATTGTCTTATTGATTGAATTACCGGACAAACAGTGCGAGAGCTTTTATACCCCTCCTCTCTTCACAAGGGCAACTGCAGAACGGCTCACATCCAACTATTTGCAGTCGATATCAAAACTATGAGAACTTGGTGTTTTCACGACTCGTTCTTATGCCAAACTGCCCACTTAAGGGGTGACATTGGCAAAGTGAATCATTTTCTACAGCATGGGTAGTCAGCCGCATACCAAACTATAAGTCAAGGAACATACAACCTAATACAAAATTATATTTTAAAACCCTAGTCCTAGCCGCCGACTGTCAGATCAACTGCCATTTCTTTCTGTCTTTACATACTTGTTTTATTTCATCCAGAGTCATAACCTTCTTGATGCAAGCTCTCCTTTTATTATGACTCTGGATTGATCAAACTAAAAACTGAAATAACCAAATAATTATATGGAAAGCCAATGTCACCCCTGTTTCAGGGAAGGACGGCAAGAGTTGCAGGGCTTATGTTCATTTGAGATTGGGTTTTTAGATTGTAGGCCCACATGCGGCATGTGTTAGCGCGGAATTATACATGTCTGCTTGTGGGAATGCACTTAATATAAATCTTAAATGATATATATATCTTTGCAGCTTAGATTAGATTAGAATCAAATGTGTCAATGTGGCCAAATTTATCGAAGTTTTTTTTTAAATAACAATCCTTGCAAGTCCGACACTAGTTCCCAAAGTCCCTCTATATTCCGAAATATCGCAAAGCCGATCCGGAGACCATACAAAGCTGGCACGTCACACAACTACCACAAGTATGAAGCTTTACGTAGAAACTCAAACAGAGCGTTCACTAAATGTGTATGGAAACTAAAAGGGCGCTTCCAAACGACGTTTTAGTTTTGTAGGTAGGGCGATACGGTGGAGTTAAAACGTAGGAAAGTGTATACTGTATATATAAAAGTAGAGAGTGAGTGCAAATATTGGTTGAGTATTAATTTCTTCCCCAGCTAAGGTTTCACTCTGCCAAATGAAATGTTTGATTGAGTCTTTTAATAAGAAAGCCGTGATGCTTTTATATATGAGTAACATATTCCTCAGAAAGTCTATTCAGTTGGTTTAGTCTTTTCCTGCCACTTATTTTCAATCATGCACATACAGCGCAACTTCTTGTCGCGTTGCCTCCAAAGGGGTCGTATGTGGCGACCGAAATTTATTTTCACAAGTAAGGGCCAAGAGGGCTGGCTTAATAACAACCATTCCAATTTAAATGGAGCTTTTCCTGCTCCCGAATGGAGCGCGTTCTCATTTCTTGTGAAGTCTGAGGAATCCTTGCGCTTGCCCCGTCGAAAAAGGTCAGATTTCGAAAATCCGTGCATAAACGTTCCGAATCCATTGCAACATGCAATTAAGCTACACATGTAGTGTAACTTCTTGCCTGCGTTATCCTCGAAGGAGTCGCATGTGCCGATTCGGGACCTATTCATTTTTAAAGGTAAGGGGGCCTGCCTCACGCCAACCACTTCAGTTAAAGTGGGGGTTTTCCAGCTCCCGAGAGGGCTGATACTCATTTCTTGTGAAGTCTGAGTAAACCTTACGGGTATTTATTATGGGTTTCAAATAAACACCGAAACGGGAAAACATTTCTGACACCCTCGGTAGAGATCGAACCCTTGCTCTCGGCATGGAATGCAAGCATTTTACCAAATGAGCTATCGGCTGGACTTTTTACGAGCTTGGTCGTCGCTACAAAGCACCTAGTTGCTGTAAGGCTGGATGGATCTTTTGATAACCGGTCTTTGGTAAAAGTTTATGAACTTTTCAATCCAGCGAAGAGAAAATTTGAAAATATAAATGGTATATTTTTTGTGCTCTGCCGGGATTCAAACCCACAATCTTCCATTCACGAGTCCGATGTATTACTTCCAGACTACGGACCGGATTAATCATAAAATTGTAATGATTTCAATGTACTACGTGAAAGCTGCTCATAGTCTAATGGTTAATCATCTGCCACATCATGCGAGAGAGCTAGAGGACCATGGAAAGTTCCGGAATGCACTGAAGACAAGCAAATTTCTGGCATCATTTGCACAAGCGCCCTTAGAGTGACTACATCACGAAACGGCGCTATAAAAAAATCATCAACTCATCATCATCATCATCATTGACATCTTCAACTACCAATACCAGTTGACCGGTCCGTAGCTCAGTGGGTACACTGCGGACTCTGAATGGGAAGGTTGTGGGTTCGAATCCCGGCGGAGCCCAAAAAATATACCATTTATATTTTAAAATTTGCTCTTCGCTGGGTTGAAAAATTCATAAACCTTTACCAATGAGTCTCCCGCACAGGGTTTTCTTAAAAAAAAAAAAAATCGGGCGGTTCGCAGCGAAACATTGCAAATGAAATAAAGCAGGTGGTGCAGTGAGTGTACGTGCTACTTACAAGTTGGAGGACTTGGGTTCGACACATCTCGGGGCGTTTCTCACGACCGGGCACGATCCACTGGCGGACGATTAACAGGCAGAATACGTGACGCTGAATCCTCCCGGGGCTTGGAAAGTCGTGGAAGAGGAACTCCGAGAAACAATTACGTTGATAAGTGTATATATAGTATGCGCGGAGAAACTTTCTTTCAATTACAACAAAAACAAAAGCTCTTTTTAAAATATATGTGCAAGGAAGAAGTGCTAGATTCTAGCGGTAAGCATTACGGACTCGAAGGTCATGGATTCGGTTCCCCGGGGTAAACAAAAAACCATTATAGCATATGATAGTTCCTTGATTCCTTAATTCATTGACTTATAAATTGGTATGCGCTTACCACCTACACTGTAAAAAACAGTTTACTTTGCCAATCTCTCCCCTGTTTCAGGGAAGATCGACAAGAGTTGCAGGGTGTACGCTCATTTCACATTTGGTTTTTTATTGTAGGTTCACACGCGAACTTATACGTGTCTGCTTGTGGGAATGCATTTAATTTAAATCTTAAATGTAATATATCTTTGCATTTTAGGTTAGATAAGAGAAAAAAAAAACATGCTCTTTTTTAATATACGTGCAAGGAAGAAGTGCGTGACGTATTCTAGCTACAGCTACGAGTCCGTAAAATTTACAAATTTTACGGACTCGAAAGTCATGGGTTCGATTCCCTGGGTTAAAAAAAACGCATTATCTCATTTGAAAACTTCTGAAAAAGAAATTGTTTCACAAATTGGCCACTATAAATTGATTGCCATTATGACAGAACACCGTCTGTTGGGTCAGATAGTTTAACAAAAAAAAAAAATCTATGAAATAATTAACAAATGATGACATCAACCATTTCGAATGAATTCATAAATTTCGGTGAATGAAATGCCTATGTTGGAGATGAATAAATTTGTCGCAGTGTAATTAAGGAAGTCGATTGACAAAGTATCGTCTGAATAAAAACAATAGTCACGAAGTATCTGATGGCAGCTCCCACTGAATATAAAGCAGGCAGACGACGAGGCGGGGCTGAGCCACGCGCCAAATTAGAGAGACGCCTGCTGAATCCCAACCCACAGCTAGGCTGGGATGGGGTCACACAGGGGTGCTACCTAGGGCCAATGCTGTTTCATATCTTCATGGACACTTAAAATGTAAATATCAATAAAAAAGTAATCACATCGACTTTTCGGTTGCTCGTCATTGCTTTGGTTCTCTTCGACGGAAATATTTTCAAGACATTGAGAAAGGTAGGAGTATTGCAAGAATAGATGGATGTCGTGGTAGAGAAAGACCGAGAAAGGTATGCATGGACCACATTTCTGAAATAGCGAATGAATGGGATATCCAGAGTCATAATAAAAGGAGAGATTGTATGAAGACGGTTATGACTCTATAAATAAATGGCGGTTGATCTGTGATGTTGGCGGCTAGGGCATGGGTTTTGATGCTTATAAATATTATTACTTGTCAATTTTTTTTACATGTTCCATGACTTATAGGTTGGTATACGGCTGATCACCCATGCTGTAGAAAATGGTTCACTTTGAAGATCGACAAGAGTTGCGGGGCGTATGTTCATTTGAGATTTGGGCAATTATAGTGTAAGTTCACAATGTTAAATATCTTTGCGGCTTAGATAAGATTAGATTAAATATCTATGTAGATGGTCAAGTGCTACGTTTGGTACGAGCTTTTGGACAGCGTTAAATCATAGACCCTCAAAATAAACTCTGTGAAAAGAAAAATGCACACTGGAGCTACGGTTTGACCTATTATTAAATTAACATGAACTTTATTAAACAAGAATTACGCTTTTCGGGTACAATTTTTTTCTCTACGATTTCTCAAAGTTTTTAGCAGGCATCCTTTCTGCACGAAGATTGAGGATAAACATTCATCATCGGAAGTTTACTTGGTAAGCAATTGACCGGCATTTGCAAATAATAAAATACAATTATTTGGATTTTTTCTCACTTAATTGAGATGGCTCTTGCTTTATTCGTGTCCCTATCTTGCCTTGGCAGTTTCTCTTGGCACGTACTCTGTCACTGTTCGTAGCTATTCTAGAAAAGTCTTTCCAATGAGCAGTCTGTACCAGCCCCATTATATTCCACTGAGTCTAGAAGAGTGTGGACAAAAGAAAGAATCCAGAACGAGTATCTGTCACACGGTGAAGCTACAACTTATACTCGTATATCGACTGCGATAAATCAATATTTTAGAAAAAAAAATTAAGGGCCTGTTGCACTAAGGACCTCGGTTAAATATTTCTCGGAAGTGGGTAATAATATGATGGAATTTGGGCTGGAAAGGTGATGTACATCAGCCGGTTCCCGTATATAAAAATAAAAAAAACGCAACTAAGCTACACATACAGTGCCGGGGTATCCCCAAAGGGGTCGCATGTGACGAGTTGAACCTATTTATTTTTACAGGTAAGGGGGCCGATCTTACGCCAACCATTTCAGTTCAAGTGGGGGTTTCCCAGCTCCCAAGAGGGCTGGTACTCATTTCTTGTGAAGGCTGAGTAAACTTTGCTGGTATTTTATATTGGGGTTTGAAATAAACACCGAAACGGGAAATCATTTCTGACACCTTCGGTGGGATTCGAACCCGAGCTTACGGCATGGAATGCAAGCACTCTACCAACTGAGCTATCGACCGGACTGACCAACCAAACTTTGGTTTGATGGGAGAAATCACAATTAATTTGCAACAGCAAGTTTGCACTTTTCCTTACAAATTCTAAAACAAAATCTAAATCTAAGCTGCAAAGATATGTATCATTTCAGATTCATATTAAATGCATTCCCACAAGTTGACACGCATAATTTCGTGCTCACACATGCCGCATGTGGACCTACAGTATAAAAAAAACAATCTCAAATAAACATAAACCCTGCAACTCTTGCTGACCTTCCCTGAAACAGGGGTGACATTGGCAAAGTGAACCATTTTTTACAGTATGGGTGGTCAGCCTCATACCAAGCTATAATTCAAGGAATACAAGCAATTAATTACATCCAGTTATACAAACAAACAAACACTAAAAAATCTACAAAACATTTATAAAAATGAAAATTAATTCTTGGCCTTAGCCGTCTACATTACAGACCAGCCGCCATTTTTTCATGATACAAGATATATCTTGTACAAAGCAAAGCAACTTTGGTGTTAGTTAGAGATGTTTTTGTGCCTGCTTGCCTCATATTACCCACGTTAAGATTTCTTCATATTGTCTTAAGAACACGTGAGAAAGTCCGCACTTACTAAACTACGTGATTCTTCCCTTGCAGAAGTAAACGAAAAAAAAAATAGTTTAGTTTATTTTTGTTTTTGTACCCTTCCATACAAAGTTGTTCTATTTATTGTAATTTCGTAACAGTATGAACTACTTTGCTTCCGTGACCTTAATATGTTATTTTGATCCTAATGGTCGATGTCTGAAGCGCTATTTTGCTAAATTCTTTACGACCTGAAGGCGACAAGATAAAGATTCTAAATCTAAATCTAAGCTGCAAAGATATTTATCATTTATGATTTACATTAAACACATTCCCACAAGTAGACATGTATAAGTTCGCGCTATTACATGCCGCATGTGGAATTAAAAAATAAAAACCCAATCTCAAATGAATATAAGCCCTGCAACTCTTGCCGACCTTCCCTGAAACTGGGGTGACATTGGCAAAGTGGACCATTTTTACAGCATGGGTAGTCAGCCGCATACTAACCATTAAGTCAAGGTGATCGTTTTTTTTTTTTTTTTTTAGATTCTAAAAACTCTAGGGGTCTATGACACTTGTTGTAGTGCCGCAGAGGTGTACGAGCTTGGTCGTCGCTACAAAGCGCCAATACTCAAGCAAGACCCAGTTGCTGTAAGGCTGGATGGACCTTTGGTGACCGGTCATTGGTAAAGGTTTATGAATTTTTCAACCCAGCGAAGAGCACATTCGAAATATAAATGGTATATTTTTGTGCTCCGCCGGGATCCGAATCCACAACCTTCCATTTACGAGTCCGAAGTGTTGCCACTACAGACTACGGACCGGTCCAAGATGCCAACGACACGCGGTGTACCTGAGCGGTTACCCATCCAAGCACTGACCACGCCCAATGTTGCTTTATAAATGTTTTACATAGAAAGGAAATGACTCGGCAATCAGATGCTGGCTTGCAGCCATGTTTTATTGTTTTCTATCTATCGACGCCCGTTGAGTCTGTGAGCCTAGGAAAGAACTGAGAAAGGCTAAGAAAGAAGAAACTAAGTTGTAAAAATGTTTTCTTTTAAGAAATCCTGTGCGGCAGACTCCTTAGATTCTAGAGACTCTAGGAGTCTATGACACTTGTTGTAGTGCTGCAGAGGTGTTTACAAGCTTGGTCGTCGCTACAAAGCGCCATTACTCAAGCAAGCCCAGTTGCTGTAAGGCGGGATGGACCTTTTAGTGACCGGTCCTTAGTAAAGGTTTTATGATTTTATTTTCAACTCAGCTAAAGAGCATATTTGGAGATATAAATGGTATATTTGTTGTGCTCTGCCGGGATCCGAATTCACAACCTTCCATTTACGAGTCCGAAGTGTTGCCACTGGACTACGGACCGGTCCAAGAAATGACAACGACACGCGGTGTACTTAAGCTCATTCAGTCACTCATCCAAGTACTCTTCTTCTCCTGTTTCAATCCTAGGATTGGTTTACAGCAATATCTTTTATTCTTGTTCTCCATTCCTCCCTGTCTTGTGCGGTTCTTTTTAGGTCTGCATATGTTGAGCAGCGCACGTCCACCAGCAGGTCCTCCAGGTACTCTTGGCGTGGGCGTCCCCTAGAGTTGGTCCCCTCGGTCATCCCCTCCATTATGGCATGCAAGATACCTTCTTGTCGCATTACATGGCCGATCCATCTTGCACGCCTTACGGACAAAGTCCTGAACAGGTGCCTTCCTCCTTTTATTCTTTGGAGAACCTCCTCATTTGTGGTGTGGTCTCTCCAGGAAACTCCTAAAAGCCTTCTATACGACCACATCTCGAAAGCCTCTAGTCTTTGTTTATCCCTTTTGGAAAGGCACCATGTCTCGCAGCCGTACATCAAAATACTCCATTCATATGTTTTGATGAGGAGTAGTCTGTACTATCTAGTCTATATTCTCTACTATCCACGCCCAAATCTGATGAGAACTGGTGCTTTCAACATGGTATCGTCGTTGACCAACCGTCAACATTTTTTTCACTTTTATTTGCTTTCACAAACCGTTCAGTCTTTTTATAGTCGTCTTTCATGGGTTGCTCTTATCATAAGCGATTTCTCATAACAAAAGCATTGCCTCGGAGAAATAATGATAATTGATCCCTGGGCCCACCATTTCTTCCTGAAGAGGAAATGGAAAAATCCAGAGTATTATTGTAAAAAAAACGCCAACAGGCGAAAACTCCTAAATGAGCCGCATGGAAACAAAATTGGCAATCAAGGATTTATTCCGAAAATGAAATTTATACATTTAGGAACGGAAAAACATTTTGTCATCATAGCCACGTGCTAACTTAATTTAAAAAAAGACCTAGATTGGCGCCTTTGGTTTTTTATACAACGAAATAATAAAAGCGAAACCATGATAAATAATACAAGTGTGTTGAAGATTCTATTGATATTGAGATTTTTTCAATTTTCTGTTGAGTTGAATTTTTTAAAATAATATTTTTAAAAGCAAAAAGCTTGGGAGTTTTTTTTACGAATAGGTACCTACTGATAAAGTGAGAGAGGTTCTGTTTCAAGAAAACACGCAAAAGTCTTGTTGTTTACCTATTTGTTTTTAATTTTGTTACAAACTTGCGCATGTCCTATGGATTGACCCTATTTAACTAATTATTTATTTATTTAACCTTTTTGAGTATATGCAAGAAGATTCAAGATTCCAAATGTTGATAAATATCCATGCAACTTAGATTATAAACAATGCGATAAAAATGTTACGAAAAAAATAGAGAATAACTTAAGATAAAATATAATTTTAAGTTGATTTCCTTACAAGTAACTATACGAAGTCAATCCATTCCGTAGGAGGTTTTCTTTTTTCACTATTTTTTTTAGAATATTTTGTATGAAGGAAAATCTTGTATTTTGTGATTTATTTCCTCAATGCAAAAAAAAAAACATTTTAATGTTCTGAGACTCGATAAAAAAATTAAAATCTTTTAATGGCATACATTAATAACAAAGAAAATACAAATTTATGGTAATTTACAAACAGTACCGCAAGTATAAAGCCTTACGAGCAAACTTATGTATAAAGTTTACCAAAAAATGTGTGGAATCTAAGGCAGCGACTCTTGTGAGCGTTTAGGTTTGCATATTTTTGTTGTCGTAAAACCAGATGGTTGAGTTTAAACGTTAGGGGCACAGAACCAAAAATTCTTCTTTTTGAGATGATAAAGGTTAAAAATGCATAAAAACGAAAACGCTCTCTAGAGGCGATGTTTTAGTTTTAATATTGTTTTAATAAACGCTATATTTCAGCTTAAGTTAATTTGGGGTATAAAAGCATTTTTTCTTCTTTTTGAGATAATAAAGCCTATCTACTGTGTCATTAGGAGGAGAAGAGAAAAACATTAAAGGGAGTTAGATAAAAAAATGTCCGAAATGACACCAATTAAATAACTGGAGTGTATAATTAAAAGAGTAGAGGAGGATACTTTATAGCAGTGTTTCCTTAACCCGTGGTTCGCGAAAACCTCAGAAGTTTTCCACGAAAACCTCGGAAGTGCTCCGCAAAAATTTTGGTATGCGAAGACCTTGAAAGTGTTCCGCGTAAACATTGGAAGTGGTCCGCGAAAACCTCAGAAGTGATCCACGAAAACCTTAAAAGTGTTCTGCGAAAACCTTGGAAGTAGTCCGCGAAAACTTTGGAAGTGGTCAGTGAAAACCTTGAAAATGTTTCGCGCAAGCCTTGAAAATGTTCCGTGAAAACCTTGGAAGTGGTCCGCGAATACCTTGGTAGTATTTTTGAATATGAAGTATTTTTTGCTTTGTTTTTGTTACCTGTATTTGAATGTGACAGGTGGCGTATCCGGACCAACGCGGAGCTGAGATCTGTTTTTTAAAACCCCAACATAGTTTCGGCAATGAAATCAAGAAGACTCCAGTGGGCCGGACATGTAGCAAGTGCAGAGGTCAACAGAACTGTCTTGGATGGTGCCCCCTCAGGTATAAGACCACTCGGACGTCCCAGGATGCGATGAGCAGACAACGTTGAAGCCGACGCCGAAGTTCTGGGAGTGTGAGGACCATGGAGGCAAGCAGCACAAGACAGAGACTCCTGGACTGGAAGTCTCATCACCTCGGTAATTCTCACTTACCGACTATCGGTAATATTATTATGACGACTAATCAGCTGTTTACTTGCGGCCATCTTGGATTGACAGGTCTTCAATATTACTTGGTGATGAGACTTCCAGCCCTGGAGGATCGTGGTGCGGGAGGCCTTGAGCTTTCAAGGCTTCTTAGACGAAGAAAAAAAAGTAAAGGATTTTCCCAGTAAGTGATCCCTAGTCCAGAATAAATAACGAAAGTCGTCCAGAGTCCAAAAAGTTGGGTATCACTGCTGCTTTATGGAAGTGAAATAATAATAATAATAATGAGCATGGCGGTATTCAATGTTCTTGTGAAAAAACAAAATGGTAATCATTATGTTACTTTAAGAGTGGGAGGGAATCATGCACACAGGATGTGAGAGCTATTAGATGCTCAGAAAACGTACAACTTGGGTGGGAAACAGTTCTGTGATAAACATTGCTTTTGTTTAAAAACATTGTACAACTTTAAAATAAACATTCATGTAATTTTCCCGTGACACTTCTATCAAAGATTTCATATTGATACGAACTACGAAATCAGCAGGTTTAAAACATAGTACCTACGCGCACCTAATATACGATGGTGTACTCACACCATGATTGTTCTACTCACCCAGAATGCTCTACTCAGAACAATCTGGGAGTAGTCCATGATAGTAGTAGTGCATAGAACGGCTTTCTGGTGTTCGCGAGAAATAAAAAAAAAAATCTGAAATATGCGAGAAAGATCTCTTTTGTACCTATATATAGGGACTGCAATAGTGCGTAGAGCGATTAGTAAGAGAATTTTAGAACAGTCGAGAAACGTCCGTATTAAAGTATAAAAATGTAAGCCAATTGTGTGCAGGCAGAGTCGAATAAAACATTGAACCGTGAGGTCGAAAGCAAGACGTAAAAATAAATTGTGAAACAAACCGTATACAATAAATTATGTTAAAATAAATAATTGCAGTTCAATCAAAAGAGAACCCAGTAAAATCATAGCACTATATTTCACACACACTTGTGGAGTCTATGAAATGAAATCATGTTTCAACTAACTTCTTACTTAGACCAGTCAGAGCGGGAAAGTTTCAGATGGGGTTGATTATGTTATATTACGTTGTATAACTTTAATTTCTGGGGGTTAAAATTTGGGGAGAACGGTTCCGGCGTATGCTTGGAGCTTCAAAGGGTTGGATGAAATATTCAAGAAAAACTACGAAGAAGGGTGCAGAGCTTGTTTGTTTTATGTATAGTCTATAATAATCTATAATCTATAATCTAAGTTGCAAGGATATATTCATTTAAAGCTCGCAGATGTATGCCCACAAACCAACAAGTGTAGTTCGCGCTTACAAATGCTGAATGTGTACTTACAAATAAAATCCAAACCTCAAATGAACATAAGCCCCACAACTTTTGCCGACCTTCCCTGAAACAGGGGTGACATTGGCAAAGTGAACTATTTTTTACAGTATGGGTGGTCAGCCTCATACCAACCTATAAGTCTAAGTAGCAATTATACATCAAGTAAATTTACTTTCAATCTTGGACTGGAAGTCTCATCACCACGGTAATTCTTACCTACCGAATATCGGTAATATTTGTATGAACACTAATCACCTGCTCATTTGCGGCCATCTTAGATTGATAGGTCTTCATTCAAATCTGTACTTTAGAGCATAAACAACGGAAGTCCACTTTTTGCGTTTTTGAGTTAATGATGCAGAAATTCTTATAATTAGCTGTTCTATAAGTGGTAAAAATAATGGAGTCCTCGGACTCATAGTTACTGAGATATCAAGTGTAATAAATATGGGATGCACATAAAAGTGCGAGCATAAACCACGGAAGTTCCACATACGTTGTTCATGCTCTAAGCGGGAACACATTATTTCACATAAATAAATATTGATAAAAGAGAAATAGTTTTTACAGATCAAAAATATCTCGTCTAGTTTAGAAGTTATTATGGTTTAAAAAAGTGCACATTTTCACTAAACTCGTCTCCTGCACATTTCACTAAATGTGACTACCGTTGTTTATGCTCTTAGGTACAGAAATATTACCGATATTCGGTAGGTAAGAATTAACATGGTGATGAGACTTACAGCCCTGGAAGACAAGACAAGATCTTACAAAACAAAATATGTTAGTTAGTACTCCGATCGACATAAAAGTTCATATGATCCATCTCGAGGGTTACTACATGTTTTCTGAAATTTCGGTTAAAATCTGTTGAGCGGTATAGCTAGGCATAGAGAATATCGATTTCAATCGTTCACAACGCAAACGCAACAAGCTACACATATAGTGTAACTTCCTACCGCGTTGTCTCCCAAAGCGACCACACGTGGCGTGTGGAACCTAACCTAACCTGAACCTACTTTCTTTTAACCGTCGATATCTTTGCAACTTAGATTAGATTAGAGTCGCTAAACTAAATTAACAACATCTGGGGCCTAAATAATCCCAGGCTTGCTGATTGTTAATTAAAAGATGCAACGTTGAAGCGAGCAAGATTCACTTTTTCCTCCTGTAGCTAATCCGATTGCCTGAAGGCGTAGACTAAGAGTGATCAAGGTGAGGACCCCTGATGTGGGACTAATTTATTCATGGGAATACGCAATCAAAGCTTCTTCAGCGCCAGGGCTAGCATTTAGTATCCATAGGCATGGAGGAAGTATCACACTGGATTTATAAATGTTTTTAGGCTTTCACGGCCGGATCTAGATGCTTGATTTTCTGGTACCGGGTTTTGACCGTGGTCCATGTTTTTGCTTGTCTTCTTCTTTTTCTTTTTATTCTTATTTGAAGACTTTCAGCTTACGTTTCGTCTTCTCTGTGGGCGACTTCTTCGGAGTTCTGCTCGCTAAACGTAAGCTGAAAGTCTTCAAGAAGGAATAAAAAGAAAAAAGAAGAAGACAAGCAAAAACATGGACCACGGGCAAAACCCGGTACCAGAAAATCATACAATGGATTTGTTTGCAATTTTTGAGAGTAAATTTGATACAAACATTGACCGGTCCGTAGCTCAGTGGTAACACTGCGGACTCTGGTTGTGGCTTCGAAACCCGGCGGAGCACAAAAAATATACCATTTATATTTTCAAATTTGCTCTTCGCTGGGTTGAAAATTTCATTAAACTTTACCAATGACCGGTCACCAAAGGTCCATCGAGCCTTACAGCAACTGGGTCTTGCTTGAGTATTGGCGCAATTGTAGCGACGACCAAGCTCGTACACCTCTGCGGCACTACAAAAAGTGTCATAGACCCCTAGAGTCTCTAGAATCTAGAGAGTCTCCCGCATAGGATTTATTAAATAAAATAAAATAATGGAAAGTAAATTCAATACTAAAATAATGTATGTAGGGGAATTTGAATTAGTCAACCTCAACTCTTACTCGTATTAAGCATTGTTGTATTTCTTTGATGGGTAGCAGTATAATAAAACACGGGTTAATAAGCAGATTCGTCCTGTTACTAAATCAAATTGCACTCGAGTAGATTGTATCAAAAGTCTGTAATTTTCTAAAAATAAGTGCTGCAACGACAAGCAAGAATCAAGTCTTTTTATTGAAGCCCAATCTAAAATCCCCAGCAAACGCCAGAATCTTGAACAGGATTGGCTATGAATGTGAATGTGTTCCAATCAAAATGATGCACCGTCTTTGACACCATACATTGTTGATAGTGCTGTCTCGCTCACGACGTATAAAATGTTATTGTCATTTTCTATGTAAGCATCGTGTCTCACTCCGTCTTCATTCTACGGGCATATCACCATAGAAACCCATGAAATCACCATGACAACGGTATTAGTTGTTAGTGTTGTTGAAAGTATGAAAATATGTGATAAATTCCGAATTCAAAAATGTTCCGACCTCATTATTCACGGGATGATTTTCCCAAGTATCTATTACTGCGAGCGTTGAAGTTGTATGGTGAAATAAGCAAGTACATACCTACATACTTACACATCATTAGTTTTAGAAGTGGCTGCCACTTTTGCGAGCAAAATATTTCAACAAAAGAAAAATAAATTTTATGTACGTAATCACGTAAAATAGTTTTTTTAGTGAAATATTATTCTACATTTTGCAAAACATTTATTTTCTTTTGTTGGCACGTTTAGAAAATATCCAGTTTGGAAATTAAATGGATTTTTTCTAATTACGTAACACACCTGTTGACAGTGTCCAAATTCAGGTCACCGATATACTGAATTTGGATTTTTGTATGAGGAGTGTGTTAGCGCATTCCGAATTCACAATGAATTACTTTCTTGGCGCATCTAGTTCTCATACATCGATGTATCTAGGATCGTTACGCCGAGTTCTTCACCAAACTCAATCAAATCGTTTCACTGTTAATGTATGGAAATTAAGATAGAACGTCTAGTGAATGTATCAGTTTCGATGTATTTTTTGGTGAAAAGCAATAGTTACGTAAATTTTCATACTTGGGAGACCAGAGGAATTTCTGCACGTACAGGGTTGAAAGTGAAAACGTCCCAACGTCGGGAGGGATGCGGACAGAGGGAACAAAAAGATACGGGAAGACAAAGCAGGGTTGAAGGAAAGATAAAAGAAACTGCATTTTTTAGTGTCAAATTTGTGTTTCAAAACTTTTACAGAAGAAATCATGATAATCCTGTCAAAAGTTCAGTTGCCAGAGCTTTTGTTTTCAAAGCCAGAGGGTAAGAGCCTGTTGCACCAACCTACAATCAATATTTTATTGACAGTTCGAATTTGATTGCTTGATTCTTGGTCTAAAAATGGTATAAGCTGGTTCAGCTGTCGGAATCAGAAAGGATGGTAGGGAAGAGATTCCTCTCTTCCCTACCATCCTGGGCAAAAGTGGAGAGGACTACAACTCACAGAAATCAAACTTGATGTATTTCAACACGCCATTTATTTGGCTCACTGCCGCAAACACATGTTGACAGGTGGACAGACGGAACACAAGAGAGAGTTTTACAACTAAAAAAATGACATAAGACGTCAGACAAGTCTTCTTCCTCTTTTCACTTTTTAGTTGTTAGACAAAATGATATTAGACGTAAGAATCGTCTTCTTCTTCTTTTAATATTAGTTACATTAAATTCAGACCAATTCTGGTAAGGACCTCGGTTAAATATTTCTCGGAAGTGGGTAATAATATGATGGAATTTTTAAAGGAAAGATGATGAACATCAGCTGGTTTACGTATTTGCAACCAAATTTTTGATTTGTTGCGAGAAATCACACTTAATTTTGATTTTTGTCTGATTGGAGTTTGGTGCAACAGGCCCTAAGGGTTTGGTCCCTACCAAGGGCGTCATACATGATATTCGGATTTGTTATTATTTTCACCACTTTTACTTGGCTTTCACAAGAGTTGAGAACCTGTGAAAAAGGTATTTCTGTAGTAAAAGAAAAATATCGTCTAAAGGTTCTAGTTTATGTAATCGAACTGTATCTCACTGGTTTTGAAGGCATGCATAGAATTTTTCAAAATGAAAAAAGTCCGGTCGATAGCTCAGTTGGTAGAGTGCTTGCATTCCATGCCGTGAGCTCGGGTTCGAATCCTACCGAAGGTGTCAGAAATGATTTCCCGTTTCGGTGTTTATTTTAAGCCCCAAAATAAAATACCGGCAAGGTTTACTCAACCTTCACAATAAATGAGAACCAACCCCTTGGGAGCTGGAAAACTCCCACTTCAACTGAAAAAGGTGGCGTAAGGCCGGCCTCCTTACCTGTAAAAATAAATAGGTTCAACTCGCCACATGCAACCCCTTCGGAGATAACGCGGCAAGGAGTTACACTATATGTGTAGCTTAGTTGCGTTGTGTATTTTGTAAGAACACATTTTTCAAACACAAAGGCTTCTTCCTTGACTTAAAGGGTTGGTATGCGGCTGACCACCCATGCTGTAAAAATGGTTCACTTTGCCAATGTCACCCCTGTTACAGGGAAGGACGGCAAGAGTTGAAGGGTGTATGTCCATTTGAGATTTGGTTTTTATGTTGTAGGCTCACATGAGGCATGTGCAAGCGCAAACTTGTACGTGTCTGGTTGTAAGAATGCATGTAATGTGAATCTCCAATGTAACATATCTTTGCAACTTAGATTAGATTAGATTAGATTTGAAGGCGAAGCCCTGGTGGAAAGGGGCGTTGTAAAGTAAGAGAGGGAAGAAAGGGCAGTAAATGCGGACGTGAACCCACAGATCGTGAAATGTAAGCACCGCCTCTACCCACTGGACCACGGGCTCGGTTTACTGCTCTGCCCGCTGTTTTATGGGTCTACCTCTATTCAAATGCGGTGAGAATAATTAAATGTGTGTGTGAACAGCCCCTGAGATTCACTTTCTTGGGCATTCAGGCCCACAAAAGTGTTTTTTTTTGTCTTTAAATAATTTTATAAAAAAACATCTTTAAAAATCTCAATAAAATGAAATCTAACATATTGTAATTATTTTATTTGAGTTCTTTTAATCACAATGCAATTTGTTTATTCTTTTAAGATTTATTTCACACAATGTCGGGTACACAGTACCTACTGATTACATTTTCTGGCTCTGCCTATGTCGATTTCACGGCTCAATGTTTCAATCGACTCTTCCCTCTGTACCATTGCGGCTCGTTTATATAGGTGCAAAAAGGACCATTCTTGCTTGTTCTAGATTGTTCTATAGTGGATTGCACCAGATCAGTCTACCATCATATATTCAATCATTATACTGGAGGCGGACACACACAAACACAAGCAAACCCCACGAACTCTAACGTTCTAACTCTAATAATGGAATTTAACATTCATAAGCAAAATTTGAGGTGAACAAGATAATGTAGTATTAAAAACGCTCAAGATTAGGGTACAGAGCATGGACAGATCTTACAAGATAATATATTTCAAGATAGAAAGCAGTAAAATATGGCTACACGTTAACTCTGGGGTGGTTCACCTCCTATTTGGCGGATCGCAAGCAGGTAGTGCGTACTTGTGACTGTGTCTCACCTTCCTATTCGCTGATCTCCGGAGTGCCGCAGGGGTCTGTGTTGGGACCGATCCTATTTATTTTATACACGGCCGACATTGAGAGCATAGTCGAGAAATGGAGCCTTACTACACATGCATATGCAGATGACTGGCAGATTTACTCTCAGTGTCGACCACACATGGCGGGAGCTCTCAGTAACAGAATGGCAGCTTGCATTGCGGAGATCGGTGAATGGATGACAAGCAATGGCCTAATCCTTAACATGGGTAAGACGGAAATTATGTGGGCGGCTACGTCCAGGCGTGATCATCTCCTGACAACTCGCGTACCACTCTCCATTGGGGGACAGCTGATTCAGCCGTCAGATTCAGTGAGACTTCTAGGAGTCACACTGGATCGGAACCTCACAATGGGAGAGCAGTTGAATAACACGGTATCCTCCTCGTTTTTTGAACTTCGCCAGATTAAGGCAATCAGGAGATGTTTACCATCAGGGGCGGTCAGGACCCTGGTTAACGCTTTTGTGATGTCTCGGGTTGACTATTGCTCAACGCTGTATATAGGTCAGCCGAAAAAACAGTTCAGCCGACTACAATCTGTGCTGAACTCTGCAGCAAGACTCATTTTCGGGATGTCCAAATTTAATCATATTACTCCATTGTTGAAAGAACTGCATTGGCTTCGTTTTCCGGAGAGGGTGGTCTACCGTGTTTGTTTGATGGTTTACAAAGCTGTCAATGGTACGGCTCCTTCATACCTGTCTGACATGTTCTCACCTATTGAGATAGATTTGAGACGCCAAACTCTCAGATCTGCAGGGTGTGGGGTGGTTGACTTAGTCCAGCCGTCACGTCAGACACGCACTAATTTTGGGGACCGTGCTTTCCGGTTTGCGGGCCCAATGGAGTGGAACAGACTACCACCTAATGTGAGGAAGGCAGAAACTGTTGGTGTCTTTAAAGGAGCACTAAAGACGCATCTTTACAAAAAATCTTATCCGTGATTTGAGAGGGCCCTTGAGGTGTGACACACACAAAAACGGCGCTCTTCAATTATGTGTACCTTATAAATAAATTATCCTTGTATATATATAACTGATCTATATCATAAAGCTGATAGATGTACAGAACATTTCATATGAAAAACACAAATACAGCGATCAGCTGTTTACGCTCCGCCATATTTCATTGTATTCTATAGTCAAATAGGTACAGCAATATCTACCAATGCCATGCATGAAATATACAAAGGACCGAGAAAAGTATGGAGTGATCAGATCGAGGAGATTGTGAAAGAATGGGATATACAAAGTGAGAGTAAAATAAGAAAATGCATGAAAAAAGTGATGAATATGAATGAATTGAAAGAGGTATGTCAGGATAGGAAAAAATGGAGGCAGCTCTGCAGAGGCTCTGGCCACCCCTAGCGGAATGGCGTCAGAGTTACAGTAACAGTTATAGCCCGAGTATGGATGAGTCGAAAGAATGATGACCGGCCATCCAGCAAGAAGAAAAGTTGGAAGTCCGAGACTGAGATGGAGGGATGAGGTGGGAGAGATGCGGCTAGTATTTTTATGAGATAGGCCGGTCGATAGCTCAGTTGTATTCCATACCGAGGGCACGGGTTCAAATCCTACAGAGGATGTCAGAAACGATTTCCCGTTTCGGTGTTTATTTCAAAACCCGAAATAAAATAACGGCAAAGTTTGCACAGCCTTCACAAGAAATGAGTACACCTCCATCGGGAGCTGGGAAACCGCCACTTCAACTGAAGTGGTTGGCGTGGGACCGGCCCCCTTATCTTTAAAAATAAATAGGTTCCACTCGCCACATGCGAAACCTTCCGGGGATAACGCGGAAGGAAGTTACACTACCTGTGTAGGCGTTGGCTTTTTGCTTTGGCAGGATTGCGTGTATGTGCTTCATCATTATCATCTCTGAGTTAACCTACCGGGGTGGATCCGGCCTCGCGGATTGCGTAGGGGAAGAATTAAGGTAATTAGATCTCTACTGTAAGTGGATTAGAGAAGATACGTACACATGCCTTTGGCGACGTGCAATGTTGGATTAAAGGAAGAAGTGATCAGGAAGGACTGATGGATGAAGTGAATTGATGAATGGATTGATTGAAGAGGAAACGCGTGCGATGGAAAGCATTTTTCCAACTGTGTAATCTGAGAATTATTCGAGTTCTATTCCTTGAATTATAGGTTGGTATGCGGCTGACCACCCATGCAATGTCACCCCTGTTTCAGGGAAGGTCGGCAAGAATTGCAGGGTGTATGTTCATTTCACATTTCGGTTTTTATATTGTAAGTCCATATGCGGCATGTTTAAGTGCGAACTTATACGCATCTGCTTGTGAGAATGCATATTATGTGAATCCCCAATGTTACATATCTTTGCAACTTAGATTTTATTAGATTCGAGTTAATAATTTAAAGGGCTTACAACAGCGACAGATAAAAATGCATAGAGAATATTGGAGAGGGCCCACGTCCAAAAGTGGACTGAAAAGAGGTGAGGAATAATAAGAAGAAAAATGTGTTTGGAAATCAAAGACAAGACGGATGAGGAACAGTCAAATGGAGATTTTCTCTAGAGAAAAGTATGACTCTTGAGGATGATGGCTATGGTATCAACGAAACGTCGGGAAAAAATAGTCCTCAAATAAAGTTACGGAATAGATTATTCCAAAAAAGATAATTCGAGTAAATTTGTTAGCAGTAATTATTTGCTTCAAACATCCGGAAAAGATATTAGATTTAGAAAAAAATGTAGGTTTTTTGGAAAAGAAGATTACAGGAAATTACTTATTTAAACGCAATCAAATAAAAGAAAACAAACAATGTTTTCAAGTCGACATACAATTGACTTATAAGTTGGTATGAAGCTGACCACCACTACTGTATTTTTTTGGTAATGTGCTCTTTAGAGTTGCAGGGTGGTTTATCTGCATTTGAGATTTGGGTTTTTATTTTGTTAAGTATGCATGCAGCATGTGTAAGCGAGAAAATAGCATCTGCATGTGGGGACATATTGAAGATATAAATCTCAAATATTACTATATCTATGCAACATTGATTATTATTTAAATAAATCATTATGATTACTTCGTCCGGTCGATAGCTAAGTTGGTAAAGTGCTTGCATTCCATGCCGAGAGCCCGGGTTCGAATCCCACCGGGGATGTCAGAAATGATTTTCCGTTTCGGTGTTTATTTCAAACCCAAAATAAAACCACCGGCAAGGTTTACTCAGCCTTCACAATAAATGAGTACCAGCGCCCTCAGGAGCTGGGACACCCCCACTTCAATTGAAGCGGTTGGCGTAAGGCAAGCCCCCTTAACTGTTAATGTAAAAAGGCTCCACTCGCCACATGCGACCCCTTCGGGGAAAATGCGGCAAGAAGTTGCACTAAATGTGTAGCTTAGTAGCGTTTATGTAGCATTATTTAAAAAGAGGGCGTGCCTATCTTAAATTGATTTTCTATTTTCTTTTTATGATGAAAATTTCAATGATCACAATAATCCAGTTGCAATTAAAACCTTCCCCCAAATATCGATCGATAGCTTTGATTATTTAATTAATGTTGTTTTGTCCTCCACGGTCTCATTTTTGGGGGAAATTACGTACCTCCCTTCTTTGGGGGAGGCATCCTATCCCCCCATTTTGGGGGCAGGGTATTTCATCCCAATTTCGAAGGAGTAATCTTCTTTTTCTTACAGTTTCACTCTATCAATGGGCAGCTAAAAATCTTAAAAGTTTTCGGACGACCTCTTTGTTTTCCCAAAAAATATCCTTTAAATATGTCAGTAAAAAAGGTACTAAGGGCCTGTTGCACCAACCTCCAATCAATATTTGATTGACACATCAAATTTGCTTATTTTGGTAAGGACCACGGTTCAATATCTCTTGGAAGTGGGTAATAATATAATGGAATTTAATCAGGAAAGATGATGTACATCAGCTGATTTACCTATGTATATGCAACCAAATTTATGATTTGATAGGAGGCGCATGCTTCGAATCCCATGGACGGCTAGACGCACCAATGAGTCCATTCGTCGGGAGCTGCGTTTGGATGGCTTGACTCTGGCCAAAATGTGTACACGCCGTATTCTTCAGTTCTTCGGACACGTTGTCCGTGGCAATGAGGATAGCCTGGAACGACTGGTTGTGATCGGTAACTTGGAGGGGAAGAGAGGAAGAGGTAGATCCTCCACACGGTGGACCGATCAAGTGAAGACAGCAGCAGGCACCTCGGTAGTTGGAGCGTTGCGGGCAGCGCAGTCGAGGGAGAGCTGGAGAAGATTGGTTGCTTCCACAAGGGTCACAACCCTCAGTAATGAGGAATAGGATTAAGAAGAAGAAGGAGAAATCACACTTAATTTAGATTTTTTCTGATTGGAGTTTGGTGCATCAGACCCCAAGTCTATCAGTTTTGGTTTACTCTTCAAAATGTGTCTTATAAGCCGGCTCTCTTTGTTTCTTTACTTCCTGCAATACATTTTTGTTGGACTTCTTTCAACCCATATTCTGTTTGGAACTTCCTCCAAATTCAAATCGCCTTAGAACTATGTTATGAAAATTATACGAGCCTTGTAAGCCTACATCATCACCATCACCTCGGATCTAATCTAATCTAATCTTTTCTAAGTTGCAAAGATATGTAACATTAAGGCACATTACATGCATTTTCACAAGCAGACACGCATAAGTTCGCGCTTAAACATACCGCATATGGACTTACAATATACACACCCAATTCTCAAATGAACATACACCCTGCAATCCTTACCGACCTTCCCTGAAACAGGGGTGACATTGGCAAAGTGAACAGTTTTCTACTGGTCAGCCGTATACCAATCTATAAGTCAAGGATACATCTGAAAAGTCGAAGTATATCTTATCAACCTATTTTATAGGAAGAAATCTCATCCTGGACCTGCATACCTATTTTTGAGGTGGAATTTCGTCTCCCACTGTTTTTGGATGGAATTTTGAGCACATCTTTTCGGGTGGAAACTTTCCCACCCCTCCTTTTTGGGGATGGAATTTTATACCCCCTTTTTGTGGGAGGAATTTCGTTCCCCCCCGTTTTTGGGTACGGGGGATGAACTTGCTCCCCCTCTAATTCCGTGTGACGGGCGGACGAGAGACATACGTGCCTGGACTGCAACTCAGGATGTGACAGAAGCCGCCCTAGGGGATGGAAACGGAAAATATTGGACGAGGGGGAGTTATATTTTGTATCAGAGATGTTGCAACTATCTAGTATGTGTGAACGACGTACTTTCATAGAATTTTCTATGTAATATTCATGCTAAGACCGGTCCGTAGTCCGTAGGTGGTTAACACTTCCGTCTCGTAAATGGAAAGTTGTGGGTTCGAATACCGGCGGAGCTCAACAAATTACCATTTATATTTTCAAATATGCTCATCGCTGGGTGAAAAAATCATACATTTGGCAAAAACGCAAGATCCCTTTCATGCAGCAGTAGGTACGTATTAAAGGCGCGAATTGCTATGAAGATAGTCAAGTTGGACCAGTCCGTAGTCTAGTGGTTAACACTTCTGACTCGTAAATGGAAAGTTGTGTGTTCGAATACTGGCGGAGCACAACAAATTACCATTTATATTTTCAAATATGCTCATCGCTGGGTGAAAAAATCATAAACCTTTACCAAAGACCGGTCATCGACAGGTACATCCAGCCTTGCAGCAACTGGGTCTTGCTGAGAATTGGAGCTTTGTAGCGACGACCAAGCTCGCAAAAAGTCCGGTCGATAACTCATTTGGTAGTATGCTTGCATTCTATGCCGAGAGCAAGGGTACGATCCCCACCGGGGGTGTCAGAAATGATTTGCCGTTTCGGTGTCTATTTCAAACCCAAAATGAATACCGGAAAGGTGTATTCAACCTTCACAAGAAATGAGAACCAGCCCCTCCGAGAGCTGGGAAACCCCCACTTCAACTGAAAGTGGTTGGTTTGAGGCCGGCCCCCTTACCTGTAAAAATAAGTCGGTCCAGAATCGCCACATGCGACCCTTTCGTAGATAACGCAGGCAAGAAGTTACACTATGTGTGTAGCTTAGCTGTGTTTATTTTTTTCCAAGTCGATCTCCTATTCATAAAATTTTGCTAAGTCGATCTCCTCAAGAAAAAGTATGGGCACTCCTGATATCTATCTTTATCACTTAATTTCAAATTTAGTTTTCGAGTCTTTCATGACTCATTCAGGATACAACTTCTTCCTAAAATTGTCGCGTGGTTCTGGAGGCTAAATTTAAAATCCGAAAATGTTCGTCAAATGAATTTACCAATACAATGTTCAAACGACAAAATTTAGGGCGTATTTTCATTTCCGATTGTCTAGAAAACCTTCGCAACGTTCCTCGGGTAATTCGTTTAACGTTTCCTTTCACAATTCAGAGATTAATTGAAACAATTATTTCATTCAGAACTCAAAGCCGCCCTGTAAATGTTGTTGTCTGTCCGCGGACAAAGTTAAGCCGGCAATAATCGTGATTCAGAGCAAGCTTTTAAGTCTGGATGATGCCTTCACTAAATTTAAACCGCCTCTTCGTAATTTCTGTTAGATCCTTGACTTCTTTGACTTATAGGTTGGTATGAGGTTGACCACCTGTTTCAGGGAAAGTCGGCGAAGATTCCAGGGTTTATGTTCATTTGAGGTTCGGTTTTAATTTATAAGTACACATTAAGTATTTGTTAGCGCGAATTTACACGAGTTTGTTTGTGGGCATGCATTTGATATGAGCTTAAAATGTTAACATATCTTTACACTGAGGTCAGCTGCATCAAAAAGCAACTGCCTGGACATCCCTGCAAGAAGGCCCCGCACTGTTTTTGGAGACAGGGCATTCAAGGCGGCCGCTCCAATGATTTGGAATGCTATTCCCGCCTTACTGAGGGAACTGGATTTGGAGAGACTGTTTAAAAGACGTCTCAAGACTCACCTCTTCGTCCAATCATATGGACAAGCGCCTTTGCAGTGACACACTGTCATAAAAAGCACTATGTAAGTTTTGCATTCATTGATTAATTCATCCGGATAGCAACTTCTCAAAGGAATAAATCGGGAAGACGAACAAGAGGTCGCCCAAGATCTTCATCCTTCCAGAATTTGAAGCGGCTCATGGATGTCTTCTCGTACTCGCAGCTCAAGAGGATGGCAATATATTTCGCCATGGCTGAGAGAGCTGCACTGGCTGAGGGTCCGAGAGAGGGTAGAATTTAAGTTGTGTCTCACTGTACATAGGGCCCTGAACGGCACAGCACCCCCATGTCTCGCTGAGCTATGTTCTGTCGATAAGCCTTCAAAAAGACCACTACGCTCTGCCCTCACTGCTGTCAACAAGGTCATAGTGCCCAAAAGAGCGAACACATCACATTTTGCAAACAGAAGCTTTGCGGTGGCCGGGCCGGTTGCCTAGAACAATTTGCCCGTCGGTGTTCGCGCGAACCAGCCTACCACCACCTTCAGAAAGGGACTGAAGACACTGCTTTTCTCTAGAAGACATGGAGCCCTTGAGATGGTCCTGGACCATTAAATGGTACCACAGGAAAGAAATCATCCATCATCATCAGCAACCAAACAAACAGATGGCTGGCATAACAAAACATTGCCTTTAGAGCATGATGATGATCGCCAAGAAAGCATATTGTTAAAAGGGTTGGATTATGTCCCTGAATAAGGGGTTTAACGTTTGTCTTGGCATTTTGTCACCCAGCGGGAAGCTAAGCGAGATATTTTGTTCCTCACCCCTTTTTAAAAGGGTGAATATAAATGTTTAATACTAGCCAGAGTGCTCCTACGCTCTACTCAATTGACTTCTGTTATCTGTGGACTAGAAATTACTTTAACGAAAATAGACAACATAAATCTGATTTTAAATTATGATTACGGTCGTTAGACATTTTATGGAATGAGAAAAAAACGGATGTTACTGACCGTGTGTAAAGAGAAGAACGATTTTCTCTACGTTTCGTCGAAGTCATATGCGACGTCTTCAGAAGACGTGTGTCTTCGTTAGTTCGTGTTTCTTCCTTGTAGAAGACACACGTCTCCTGAAAACGTCAGATATGACTCCGACGAAACGTAGAGAAAATCGTTCTTCTCTTTACACACGGTCAGTAACATCCGTTTTTTTTCATTCCAAAAAATATATATCTGTTTGAACCTACTTACGAAAATGGTCATTAGTATATTTCCATGTTTGCAATAATAATTCGGGCGAATGTAAAAATGTTTCTCAAAAGATGGCAGCATCGCTGCGTTCGTACTATGCCCGGAGCAGTCCGAACATAGGCGCATGCGGTGATAATATAAATTTGCTTGTGATAGATAAAATTGACGAATTTTAAAGGAAAATGCATTATTTTAAGACATTATAGCATGTGTTGTAATTGGGTGTCAAAACACAAAATGGAGAAAGCAAGAAAACATAAAAGTTGACACGTAAAAACATGTTCTGTATGACTACACAACTGCAGTGTTTCACAGGACTGAGACAAATGTGGTAGATAGTATGTATCAATGCAGTAAATTTGTTTCTGCTCCTCTATGTTATTACTCATTGCTCTACTCAGTACCTTGACTTTGAAACAATCCATAAATACTAAAACATCGCGTAAATAGAAAAATGCATTAAAGCTACAACAGCGAATCTAGTGGATGTTTTAGCTTTTATACACTTTTACGTGATGGTTGAGTGTTAATAACACAACCGGTACGGTTATTTTATACTTAAGCTTTTCCATAGAAAGTCCTCTCTCGCTTGTAAACTTAACTGCAAGTGCTTCTGTTATATTTTTCCTTTACAAAAGTATTGTCTTAAGAAAGAGATTTTATTGCTTGTTTCTGGTAGGTACTTGAGGAGATATTAAAAATGCGAGAAGAATTGAAATGAACAAATATTTTTTTATCTCATGAACAAACAATTAGAACACATAATAACCCGATTTCCCAGCATGCTCTTTTAAGCTCATTTTAATTATAATTAATATCCTCAAGGATTCCTTTTTATTTTCATTAATTTCTTATTAAGGGTCTGTTGCACCAACCTCCAATCAATATTTGATTGACACATCAGATTTGATTGCTTAGTTCTGGTAAGGACCTCGGTTAAATATTTCTCGGAGGTGGGTAATAATAATTATGATATGAGAATTTTTATTTATTTAAAAGGGTGAAATGACACTTTTAATTTTAATTTTTATCTGGCGGTTGATCTGTAATGTTGGCGAATAGGGTTTATTAAATTGGAATTTGTTTTTGTTTGTAAATGGATATTTTGTATTTGAATATTATTATTTAATGATGTATAAAATGTAATTTGTCGTGTGTGTGTGTTCCTTGACTTATAGGTTGGTATGCGGCTGACCACCCATGCTGTAAAAATGGTTCACTTTGCCAATGTCACCCCTGTCTCAGGGAAGGACGGCAAGAGTTGCAGGGTGTATGTCCATTTGAGATTTGATTTTTATGTTGTAGGTTCACATGAGGCATGTGCAAGCGCGAACTTGTACGTGTCTGGTTGTGAGAATGCATGTAATGTGAATCTTCAATGTAACATATCCTTGCAACTTAGATTAGATTAGATTAGATTAGATCTGATTGGAGTTTGGCGCAACAGGCCCTAAGTATAGAATTCAAAAACGGATTTTACGAACCGTGTGATAGACAGAAATGAGTTAAAGTTTCGTCAGAGTCAGATCCATCCCTTCTACGCCAAGTTCATGTGCCTGTTTGGCGTAGATGAGATCATCCTGGTTGAATAACATGAGGATTTGGCAGAAGCACAAGATTCCTTTCATGCAGCAGCACGTATGAAAAGCGAGAATTACTATGATGCTAGTCGATTTTGACCAGTCCGTAGTCTAGTGGTTTACACTTCTGATTCGTAAATGGAAGGTGGTGGGTTCCAATCCCGGCGGCGCACAAAAAATAAACCATTAATATTTTCAAATTTGCTCTTTTCTGGGTTGAACAATTCATAAGCCTTTACCAAAGACCGGTTATCAAAAGGTCCATCCAACCTTACAACAACTGGGTCTTGCTTGAGAATTTGCGATTTGTAGCGACGACGACCAAGCTCGTAAACAGGTCGATAGCTCAATTGGTATAATGCTTGCATTCCATGCCGAGAGCAAGGGTTCGATCCCAAGGTGTACTCAGCCTTCACAAGAAATGAGAACCAGCCCCCCGGGAGCTGGAAAACCCCCAGTTCAACTGAAAGTGGTTGGTGTGAGGCCAGCCCCCTAACCCGTAACAATAAATAGGTCCCGAATCGCCACATGCGACCTCTTCGGGGATTGAAGTTGCTCTATACGTGTAGCTTAGTTGCGTTTTTTTTGCGTTTGCGAGACAGCAATATAAATAATGTATGGTGTCAAACACGGTGCATCATTTCGATTGGAACTAAATCACATTCATAGCCCCACGATTGAATTACTAACTCCACGGTAAATGACTCTACAATCAATGAGGTTTTATTTAGGTTTTCCTGAGCTCTAGGTTTTGATAAACTGATATATTTTGATATTACATAAACCTTGATGTGAAGACTCTTGATGTGGATGGATGGTGCAAGGTTGGCATTGTCTCCCGGACCCTCGCAGGGAAGTCTAAGTGATAGGACGACAATGCAAACTGCAGGTCTGCGGTGAGGTGGCAACAGAATGCACTGACAGGGTGGCGCGGCTTACTATGAGAGCTGTGATATTTTAGATAACACGAAAAGAATGTGATAGATATATGGAGCGGTTTCGAGAATATTTCCATTAAAAAATGTATCAAAAGATTCTTAGTCAACGTTTCGGATTGCTAATCAGAATTAGATACATGATATGTTTCCTAGCACGATTCAAAGAATTTGCAACAAAAAAGTTTTTTAAATTTAAATTTAAATGACTTTTAGTAACACTTAAGACTTTTAGTAACACGAATGAAATTCTCTCTACTTTGAAATTCATTTAAAAATATCTTATAAATTTTCGCCGAAAAAGGCCTAATGATATAATATGTCTTGTTTCCATCATCAGTTAAGCTTACATACTAAAAATGAAAACCTATAAAAAGGGAAGGGTCGGAGGAAACAAATGATAGACTTAGTAAGAAAGTAAGCGATTTTAAAAACGTATAAATGAGTTGATGTAAAACATTTATTTATTTCATAACAATATATCATTTTGAAAACATAACCTAGAATACGGCGGTTTTTCACTAACACGTTTTGAATTTAAAAAAAAACTTAATTTTTTTTATAGTTCGTCGCTAGTTCGCTTTGGTGTTGGGGTCGTGTATCCCGTGGTACCACAAGGTGTACTGTCGGGATGGCTACAGCAGCGTGACGTCATTTGCCCCGCGCTCCATTAGTCTACGCTCATAAAAGATTCTCCCCGTTTCGTAGAGAGCAGGGGACAGGTACACCTAGAGCAGGCAACTACTATCAGCGCCACTCGCTACAGCTGCGGGGGTCAGGGGGCGCTAAGTGAAGGAGGGGAGGCGAGGAAACGTGATAGCTAGATAAAGACCAGGTCACAACAGGACACTAAATCAACGGTGCAACGTTTCGTGTAACAGATAAAAAAAAAACGCAACTAAGCTACACAATTAGTGTAACTTCTTGTCTATTAATTAAAAAACACACTGTTTCAATTCACTTATTATTTATTTTAAATATGCCAAACGTTTTCGCCTAAAAAGGCATCCTCAGGACAATGACAATGACAAAAATATTTTTACTTCTTGTCTACGTTATCCCGAAGGGGTCGCATGTGAATAGTCGGGATTTATCAGCCTTCACAAGAAATGAGTACCAGCCCTTTCGGGAGCTGGGAAACCCCCACTTCAACTGAAAAGTAGTTGGTGTAAGGACGGCCCCGTTACCTGTAAAAATAAAAATGTTCCACTCGCTACATGCGACCCCTTCGGAGATAAAGCGGCAAAAAGTTACGCTATACATATGTGCAGCTTAGTTACGTGCTTAAACTTCCACACTTACCTTTGACATTCCCTTTGTACACTATGTTGTCAGCTCTTTCTAGATGCCAAAACATCAAAGATCAATTTAAACATTTTTATTATATTCAGAAATACACGAAAAAAATAGTAATATCTTTAATTTTTGAGTTAAAAAATTAATAAAATTGCATTTTTTACAACGGCAACAAAAGACTAACGGGGTTATTCTTAGACATTTTAATCGTCGGTTGAGCCCACGTTTTGAGAAACTAATGGTGCCTGAGCTAGAAGTTTCATCAGCACGGTCATTCTTACCTACCGAATTTTGTAATATTTGTATGAAGACAAATCAGCTGTTCACTTGCGGCCATCTTGGATTGACAGGTCTTCATACAAATGCATCATTAGTTTTTTAAAGCGTGGGCTCAACCGACGACTAAAATGTCTAAGAATAGCCCCGTTAGCCGCTTTCTTTTTCGAGAGTGTCTGAGGGTTTTCATACAAAAGGCAGAGTGCACTTCATAAATTTATTTCAATACAACCACGCTTACAACAACTAATAAAGTGTAACATATTTTTTCATCCAATCAATTTCCCGCGCTCGGTGATTTTTGTACTAAATACGGAACGTGCCTAAGTGCATGTCGCGAGAGGCACTCCCCTCGGTTTTATGACGCACTCGAGCCGGAATATACTTCACAGGTCGCATGGGGAAGATATAAAGTTTGTAAAGATGCTTCACACTTTTTTTTTTTTTTACATGAAAATTTATGTATTCTTCTACTTTTATTGTTATTTTAGTAAAAGTACGATAAGATGGTTCGGACATCTCGAAAGAATGGATGATGAACGACTAACGAAGAAAGTGTATAAAGGAAATGTCAGAGGAAAGCGTGGAAGGGGAAGGCCGAGGAAAGAATGGTTAGATCAAATAGGTGAGATTGCGAAAGAATGGAACCTGCAGAGTGAGAATAAAAGAAGAGTGTGTATGAAAAAGGTGATGAATATTGAGGAAATGAAAGTGGTTTGTAAGGACAGAAAAAAGTGGAGGCGCATCTGCGGAGGTACCGGCCACCCCTAGTGGAACGGCGGCAGGATACAGTACAGTAACAGTTGGTAGTATCAGTCGGTGAAAGACCCATTACTCTTTAGAGTACGCAATGAAACTAAGCTACACATATAGTGTAACTGCTTGCCGCGTTATCCCCAAAGGATTTCGCATTCTTTTGTACCTTAACTTTCACATTCTCTTTTAAATTACATTCTTTCTTTACCCATTTATGCCTAACTCTATCCTTCAGAGTTTTTCCTGTCATGCTTAATCCAGAGTCATAATAAAAGGAGAGCCTGTATGAAGAAGGTTATGACTCTGGAGGAAATGAAAGAAGTGTGTAAGAACATAAATAAATGGCGGTTGATCTGTGATGTGTGCGGCTAGGTTTTTTTAAATAAGAACTTGTGTTCTGTTAGTTTTTGATATCCATACATATTATAATTTGTTGATTTTAAAAATATTATTTGTTGTGTATGTTCCTTGACTTATAAGTTGGTATGCGGCTGACCACCCATTATGTAGAAAATGGTTCACTTTGCCAATGTCACCCCTGTTTCAGGGAAGGTCTGCAAGAGTTGCAGGGTGTGTGTCCATATGAGATTCGGTTTTTATATTGTAGGACCACATGCGGCATGTTTAAGCGCGAACTTGTGCATGTCTGTTTGTGAAAGTGCATATATTGTGAATCTTTAATGTTATATATATTTTGCAACTTAGATTAGATTAGATGCTTCACAACTGATATTTTTTTATTACCATGTTAAAAACATTACCGTATCTATTCTTTATATAAAAAAAACAAACTCTTGGCTGACTTATTTCCTCAGTTCTCAGAAGTTAGAGTTAAAAATGAACTAAATCAATGACAAACATTGATTTAGTTCATCCAAGTATTTCAACTTCCGACTTCTGTTCTATTGAATAGTTCTCACAAAATCAGATCGACTTCTCAAACAACTTAACAACGATTGTAAACTTTTCATTCCGATCAAATCCTCTGATTCTATTCCCGCTCGTTCTATTTCTACGGATTGTTCTATTCTTTTTGCTCTCCCTCCCGTAGATTCCAAAGAGCCATCCACGGTACATCTTTATTCTCTTCGATTCATCTAATTAAGTGAAGATAAGAGAGTTGTTTTGTTCTACGATCAACTGTTTTTTCAGTTGTTTTTTTTTATCCTCGTTTCGATTTGTTGCCGTATGTTTTTATTGTGAGTAAAATACTTTTTGTCAAAGCTACGTGTATAATCAAAGTTGCAAGGAGAAATAAACATTTAAGATTCATATTTAATGCACGCTCACATGTAAGTTACAAATGCTAAGACTCAAATAAACATAAGCCCTGCTATTGCGTTATGTTTCAGCTAACATAGGCAGGATTAAATAGTTCATCTGTTAACCAAAGACCAGTCATCACATCAAACACATCAAACTTTGCAGACAGAAGCTTTGCGGTGGCCGGGCCGGTGGCCTGGAACAATTTACCCATCGGTGTTCGCGCGAACCAGCCTACCACCACCTTCAGAAAGGAACTGAAGACACTACTTTTCTCGAGAAGCATGGCGCCCTTGAGATGGTCCTGGACCATTAAATGGCGCCACAGGAAAGAAATCATCCATCATCATCATCATCAAAAGTCTATCCAGCCTCACAAGCCACTCTTGCTCGCAGAAGGCTCTTGAGGTGTGCTCACCAAATAACTAGACAACAGGGCCCCTAGTATAAAACATTACATGACCAGTCCGTAGTCCAGCACAGCGGTTAACACTTCTGACTCGTAAATGGAAGGTTGTGTGGGTTTTAACCCCGGCGGAGCACAAAAAATATACCATTTACACTTTCAAATATGCTCTTCGCTGGGTGAAAAATTCATATACCTTTCCCAAAAACCGGTCACTAAAGATCCACCCAGCTTAACACTAACTGGGTCTTGCTTGAGAATTGGCGCTTTCTACAGCGACGACCAAGCTCGCAGAGGGCTCTTCAGGTGTGATACACTCAAAAACAGCGCTCACCAAATAAATCATCCTTATATTAGATTTATTACATCCTTATATTACATCCTATTATTATAAGTGTTTTTAGGCTTTCATGGCCGGCTTCAGAAGCTTAGTCTACAGAGCTTGGTCTACAAGCCCGGAAAGATCGATTCTACATCCTTATCATCATCATCCTTATAATATTTTAAAAATAATGTTGTTATTTGTCAAATAGTGCGACCGTCATTCACTGGGTAATGTGATCTCAATGAAAATTGATGAATTAAAAAATTTGGTCACCCTCTCCCTTCCCACAAAGCGTGCATTAACCAAATATAAAACCATCGCGTACAAAACATGAATAATGCCCTTATTATTTGACTAATGTTTTTATGTCTTCATAATCTAAGTTGCAAATATGTTTCAGGTTCACTCTGCGTGCAAATAACCAAGAAGATAAATGCAGATTTGCGGCTACACACGATGCATACGGGGTAAAAAAGGAAACCTGAAGAGCTATTCTGCTAAATTCCTTACACTTCGGATATCTATACAAGTCGAAGACTACTAGCGCTGGCGAAAGAACTCCATACATAAAAAAAAACACAGTACATCTTATTTTTGGACACAAATCGCCAGCTCGTCGCCTCAGGGTGTAAGAAATTTATCAGAAAAGAGCTTCAGAGTATGTTCGTAAAGGTGTAAAGGGATCGCTACTTTTATGTTTCATTATAATGTGATCTTAAGTTTTTTATTTGACTTTTTGAATATTTTAAAAAGTACTTTACTTATAGGTTGGCACGAGGTTGACCCCCCCAAACTGTAAAAAGCTGCAAAATTAGGCACGGGTTGTTAAGGTTATGTTCATGTGAGGTTTGTTTTATTTTGTATGCGAGAATTGAGAGAATTGAAAGGAGTTCACAAGCAAAGTGCTGCAATCTGGGATACATCCAGCATTATTTTTTATAAAAAATATTCCTTAGACATAACAAAAGGGGAGAGTGCATGAAAAAGATTATGACTCTGAATGAAATGAAAGAAGTATGTAAGGACCGAAAGGAATGGCGATTGATTTGCAACAATGGCGGCTAGGGCATTAATTCTAAGTGCAATATTAATTTTAATTTAACATTATTTTAATTTTAATTTGTAATGTCTCATTATGATTTTTTTGTAAATCATTTATAATTTTTTGTGCTCCTTGACTGATAGGTTGGTATGAGGCTGACCACCCGTGCTGTAAAAATCGGTTCACTTTTGCCAATGCCACCCCGGTTCAGGGAACGGCGCGGCGGCAGGAGTTGCAAGGTTTATGTCCATGTGAGGTTTTCTTTATTTGTATGCACACATGCAGAATGTGTAGGCGCGAACCTACATGTGCCTGTCTGAAGGCATGCATTTCATATGAGCCTTAAATGCTTACATATCCTTGCAGCTTAGATTATAGATTATAGATAGATTATAGATAGACTCGAACCCAAGCTAGACAGTTTACTAAACGCAAACCCTGGCAACTGATCCATCGACCGAAACGATTCTTATGCTTGTAGCTTAAATTGTTCCATAACTTCATTGTATTGCATATAGTGTTGAGTTTCCATTATTGTACACCCCCCTCTATTGTTGTGGGCGTGCTACGGAACGCGATAAATTAAGATTGATGATTGGCGGATGCATTCACTGTACAGCGACTGTCAAATGAGATCACTCACGGCGGGGAGAAATGTGTGAACATGAATATACCAAAAAAATAAACGTGCATGCATTCTATATTCACTCATCAGGCCTGTTTGAAACTACCAACTTTTGATAGGTTATAATCCAATCCGTTTCAGCTGTGACATCAAAAAATTATGGGTTCGCAACGCAACTCGCAACTAAGCTACACATATAGTGTAACTTCTTGCCTGCGTTATCCCAAAAGGGTCGCAACCACTATCACTTGCAGTGGGGGTTTTCCCAGCTCCCGAGAGCTGGTTTTCATTTCTTGTGAAGGCGCCTTGCCGATATTTATTTTGGGTTTGAAATAGACACCGAAACAGGAAATCCTTTCTGACACCCTCAGTGGAAATCGAACCCTCGCTCTCGGCATGGAATACAAGCACTCTATCAACTCAGCTATCGACCGGACTTTTTGCGAGCTTGGCCTGTTTCAGGGAAGGTCGGCAAGAGTTGCAGGGCTTATGTTCATTTGAGATTGGGTTTTTTATACTGTAGGTCCACATGCGGCATGTGTGAGCGCGAAAATAGGCGTGTCTGCTTGTGGGAATGCATTTTATATGAATCTCTAATGATACACATCTTTGCAACTTATATTTAGATTTAGTCATCGCTACAGAGCGCCAATTCTCGAGCTAGACCCAGTTGCTGTAAGGCTGGATGGACCTTTTGAAACGAGCACCAATTCTCAAGCAAGACCCAGTTGCTGTAAAGCTGGATGGACCTTTTGAAACGACACAACATTATCAATTTGTTCGTGTTATCAGTATTATAATCGTTTAGAATAGTGTAAGCTAAGTCCATCATAACGCCCTAGTCGGACCACAATAGCGACTAAAAGCGGAACTTCACACAAAGCTGACTAAAGGCGCTAAACGCATTACAAGCAGTGAAAGGGTTGTTAGACGCTACATACATACATACAAGCTGACCTCCCTCAGTGGTCAAAACTGTAATCTAATCAATTAGACAATATGCATTCTGAATATTATAACAGGGTGCTGGGTTCGAGTCCCCCTAAAAATATTTCTGCATAGAAAAATGATCGCGTTAAAAATTAGGCCTACTTTTAAAAATATTATAACGAACTACTGTACTTCTAACGGTTAATAACTTGGACCGGTCCGTAGTCCGTAGTGGCAACACTTTGGACTCGTAAATGGAAGGTTGTGGATTCGGATCCCGGCGGAGCACAAAAATACCATTAATATCTCGAATGTGCTCTTCGCTGAGTTGAAAAATTCATAAACCTTTACCAAAGACCGGTCACTGAAAGGTCCATCCAACCTTACAACAACTGGGTCTTGCTTGAGAATTGGCGCTTTCTACAGCGACGACCAAGCTCGCAGAGGGCTCTTGAGGTGTGATACACACAAAAACAGCGCTCATCAAATAAATCATCCTAATATTATTATTATTATTAATGTACGCTAGTGTGTAGAAAAATCTACCTCTAGTATGATGATAGTAGTAAGGTACATAGAACGGCGGTCTGGTATGAGCGAGAGATCATATATCTGGAATATGCAAGAATGATCCCTTTTGTACCTTTATACACGGACTACAAAGGGCATGTTTATATATAGATTAGAAAATAAGTTATTGCCTGTTTATTTGGATAAATTCATAATTAGAAATAAGGATGTACATAGTTATGATACTAGAGGGAAAAATGATTTAAGAAAGTTAAAAGTAAGAACAGTGAAATATGACAGAGGAGTTGTGCACAGAGGATTTGATGAATATAATAAAGTACCACCGGAAATCAAGCAAACTAGTGACGTAATTAAATTTAAGGAGAAAACTGTCAGGTTCTTACTTGCACAGCGCCTCTGATGTAACTGTTGTTGTTTTGACTTGATATGAAATTGTTTAAATTAGCATTATTTTGCTACAATAAAAAAAACAGTGGATTAGTCGCTTTAAGCATTTTGCCGTGAATACCACTAAGCAGAGATTATCAATGTTTGTAAATTGAATTTACACATGTCTGCTTGTTGATATAGCTTTACAATTTGGATTATGGATTACTAAATGATAACATGAATGTGCTTTACAAAAGTAGACCGATCTGAGTTTGTAAATTGTATTATTTTTATTGATATTTTTATGCTTTTAGTAGGGTTCTTTTAATTAAAAAGCAATTATTTATTTTAGCAGAATTTATTTTACACGTGCTTTCGACTTCACGGCTCAATGTTTTAATCGACACTCTGGCCTGCACACGATTTCGGCTTACATTTATATACGTTCATACGGACGTTTCTTGACTCTTCTTGATTTCTAGTGCGTTGTTCTACCAGCGTGATTAGAATGAAGTATGCACTGCAACCATACGCTTGTAACACTGCTCCTCTCTTAGACTTGTTCCGTCCTGAACCTTCGTATGCCTGTCTTTTATAGCTGTCAGGGCATCTTATGTAGGTACATCCCACAAGCAGTAGCGTAGCATTCCATTAATCACAATGACGTGATGCTTGTCTAAGTTCTGTCAAATTGTGCTGATCAGATTGACAAGCTGTGAGTAATTGACGCATGGTGGCTTCGAGAGTCGAGAGGCAGAAGGCTCTAACGTGCACACAGCACTGCATTTACGGAAGTGGCATTTCATCACAGCAGCGCCTGAAGTCGAGACACAGCTTCCTTAGTTCCGTGCCGCCCTTGTCTACGGATCCAGTGGCGGAGAGACTGCGAATGTGGAAAGAGGAATGCCCTGAGAGCTTTGTGCAGCCTGCAGAGAGCATACCTCCAGGAAAGAACCTCGAGTGGCCCGTGTGGAAATCTATGAACAGATTGAGGACCAATGTTGGAAGAGCCCGGGCCAACATGTTGACCTGGGGATTTCTGGGACGGGAGGACTCTACACTATGTGAGTGTGGAGCTCAGCAAACTATGGAGCACCTGCGGTGTTGTCCCTCCTGTCCGAAAAGCTGCTCCATGGATGATCTCTTTGCGGGAAACCAATGAGCTGTAGATATTGCTCGTTACTGGGACAATACGGTGTGACGCTGATACGAAGAAGAAGAAGCTGTGTGTAGCGATCCGAACACTTTGAAACGTGAGCGGGAAAAGTACTTGAACAAAAGCCCTGCAACTCTTGCCGACCCTCCCTGAAACAGGTTTGACATTGGCAAAGTAAACCATTTTTTTTACAGGATGTGCGGTCAGTCTCATATCAACCTATAAGTCAAGGAGTGAGTACATTAAATATGAATATTTAATAATACGAGTACAATATATTTTCAACTTAAATTATAGATTACAGCGACGGGTTTAGAGATACAAATCTGGTAGCTAGTATATGTTCAAAGACTTTTCAAAATGTATTTTTCTGTGTGTGTACATTTTGTATGTTGGTTCACCGTACATACAATATTTGAAAGGCGTTGGAGTTGAAATGTACTGGTATATTCCCTGAGGACAAACCGCCTTTCAAGTGCAAATATCCTCGCAGATTATTGCGGAGTCATATACTGCGGCAGATTGTGTTTGATGCTTTTCCCGAGGAGGGGAAAGCGAAAAAACCAATATGAGATTTGTAAGATTTAAAATATGTACAGACGTTTTTATGTTATAGACGGTCCTAAAGAAGATTTCTAGGATTTTTTTGAACGGCCACAAAAGAATTGAAAATATTTATAAAGAAACTAGCAGTACCCGGCGTGTTTCACTACGCCATTTGGGCATGTGGTATCATTTTTTTTCTACAGATAAAAGAGGAAACAACAGGATCAAAAAAAAAAGGTGTGCTAATCGGAATCAAGCTTCACACAATTTATCTCTAGGTTAATCTTCACGTTTTCTAAAAAAAAAGGTCTAGGTATAACTGTTAAGCAGCAGAGCCAAGCATAGGGAAAATCGATTGCGGTGCTCCATTTATATTTAAGATAAAAAAATCGGCTATGTAACGTCACTCATCTAATCTATTCTAAGTTGCATGGATATAATTGTTACATTTAGAATTCACATTAAGTGCATGCCCACAAGCAGACACGTATAAGTTCACACTTGCACATTCTGCGTGTGAACCTACAACATAAAAACCCAAATCTCAAATGAACATACACCCTGCAACTCTTTGCTGACCTTCCCTGAAACAGGGGTGACATTGGCAGAGTGAACCATTTTCTATTTATAGTTGGTCAGATGCATATTGACCTATACAAGAAAAGAATATAAACAATAAATTAAATTTTATAATCATATAATTAAAGAACTAATCTATAAAATTCACTATACTCTTTGAGCAAAGTGAAGAAATAAATGTATTCCAAACAATCAGGAATATTTTTCAATGTAACCGCACTGTGAAACGTATGCAGTTGGGGAAAATGCTTCATACAATATGATGCACTTAAGTGTTTTTTCAACTATCTCCATAAAAGTGTTTAATTTATGTTGAATTTTTGACTCCCTGTCCTGTCTTTATCCCGGCCAAGTGAATTCACATTTTTTCCCCACATTTAAAATGTGCTCTATCCATTATTTCAATAAGTGAAAGTTTTAGGTAGTGCACACGGAACATTTTCTATTGACAACAAAATTGTAAGTCGCACGGCCGGGTTAGGTAAAAGGCAAACATTTTGTTTATCTTGGTAGAGTGCTTGCATTCCATGCCGAAAGCTCGGGTTCGAATCCCACCGAGGGTGTCAGAAATGATTTCCCGTTTCGGTGTTTATTTCAAACCCCAAAGTAAAATACCGGCAAGGTTTACTCAGCCTTCACAAGAAATGAGTACCAGCACTCTCGGGAGCTGGGAAACTTCCACTTCAACTGAAGTGGTTGGCATAAGGCCGGCCCCCTTACCTGTAAAAATAAATAGGTTCAACTCGCCACATGCGACCCCTTCGGGGATAACGCGGCAAGAAGTTACACTATATGTGTAGCTTAGTTGCGTTTGCGTTTTTGCGTTTGGACCATTGTCACATAGAAGAAAGACGTTTAACCGCCGAGAAAAAAACGATCTTTAAATTTGTGGTGAGTATATAATTTTACAGAAATGCGGTTTTTGAAAAAACAACTATATTATGTATATTTTAATTAAAAGTATGTTTCAATAAAAGGTTTTAATAATAATAATATATTTCAATATGGTCTTCTAGTTGTGACCTACGAACTTTCGTTTATCGTATTTTTTATAAGTGCGGGATATAAAAGCTTTCTTACATTTCTAAAATTCAACTTGGAATACTTGAATAACATTTTTTAATTTGGAACTTTTGTCTAGGCCAGGGGTCGGCAACCTTTTGAGTCGGAAGAGCCAAAAATTACAATTTACAAATTTCAAAGCTTTTCCTTGACTTATAGGTTGGTATGAGGCTGACCACCCATACTGTAAAAAATGGTTCACTTTGCCAATGTCGCCCCTGTTTCAGGGAAGGTCGGCAAGAGTTGCAGGGCTTATGTTCATTTAAGATTGGGTTTTTATATTGTAGTTCCACATGCGGTACCTATGTGTGAGCGCGAAATTATGCGTGTCTGCTTATGGGAATGCATTTGATGTGAATCTCAAATGATACATATCTTATTTTGGATTTGGATTTGTAAAGATCCACAAATGTTTTTTTGCCAACAATAAATAGCGTCGATGGGGCGGGGGGAGGGTGAAAAGCGAGTACAAGTAGCGGAGAGATCGTTAATCGATTCAGAACGATTTAGTTTTTTTCGATCAGAAGTATAATTCTGTGTTTTTTTTATATTTGCGATTTATATTTTTATAGTTGCTGAAATATTGAGAATTGAGAACCATTATTTATTTGATCACCATCAAACTTCACAGGATTCATTCTAAAAATATGTTACATGTTTCCTGAAAATTTCGTCAAAATCGGATGAGCGGTTTATGAGTATAGGGAACATACATACATACATACATACATACATACATACATACATACACACATCCTTCTTTATAGATATAGATAGATAGATTGCATTCCATGCCGAGATCTCGAGTTAGAATCCCACCGAAGTTGTCAGAAATTATTTCCCGTTTCAGTGTTTATTTTAAACCCAAAATAAAATACCGGCAAGTCTTACTCAGCCTTCATAAGAAATGAGTGTCAATCCACTCAGGAGCTGAATAACATCCATTTCAAGTTGGCGTAAAGTAAAAGTTACTGGGTTGTTCATTTTAGATTTGGATTTTAAATTATGAGTGGGTACACATGCAGCATTTGTAAGCGTGAACTTACATGTGTCTACTTGTGAGCATGCATTTTATATGAATCTTTAATGTAAATTTATATTTGCAACAAAGATTATGTATTGTAGTTGAATATAATGGTCGTCTTCTATTGGGTGGTTTCGAAATTTACCGACCTCGTTGCTGAAATATCGAGAATTGAGAACCACTGTTTATTTGATCACCATCAAACTGGGTTTTTATATTGTAGTTCCACATGCGGTATGTGTGAGCGCGAAATTATGCGTGTCTGCTTATGGGAATGCATTTGATGTGAATCTCAAATGATACATATCTTATTTTGGATTTGGATTTGTAAAGAGCCAAAATGTTTTTTTGCCAACAATAAATAGCGTCGATGGGGCGGGGGGAGGGTGGGGGGTGAAAAGCGAGTACAAGTAGCGGAGAGATCGTTAATCGATTCAGAACGATTTAGTTTTTTTCGATCAGAAGTATAATTCTGTGTTTTTTTTTATATTTGCGTATGAAGCTAAAGAGCCGTAACTTCACACCCAAAGAGCCGCATGTGGCTGGTGAGCCGCAGGTTGCTTACCCCTAACCAAACCGATATCGATCCACCATATTTGTAAAAAGTCCGGTCTATAGCTTAGTTGGTAGAGTAACTGCATTCCATGCCGAGATCTCGAGTTAGAATCCCACTGAAGTTGTCAGAAATTATTTCTCGTTTCAGTGTTTATTTCTAACCCAAAATAAAATACCGGCAAGGCTTACTCAGCCTTCATAAGAAATGAGTGTCAAGCCACTCAGGAGCTGAATAACATCCATTTCAAGTTGGCGTAAAGTAAAAGTTACTGGGTTGTTCATTTTAGATTTGGATTTTAAATTATGAGTGGGTACACATGCAGCATTTGTAAGCGTGAACTTACATGTGTCTACTTGTGAGCATGCATTTTATATGAATCTTTAATGTAAATTTATATTTGCAACAAAGATTATGTATTGTAGTTGAATATAATGGTCGTCTTCTATTGGGTGGTTTCGAAATTTACCGACCTCGTTGCTGAAATATCGAGAATTGAGAACCACTGTTTATTTGATCACCATCAAACTGGGTTTTTATATTGTAGTTCCACATGCGGTATGTGTGAGCGCGAAATTATGCGTGTCTGCTTATGGGAATGCATTTGATGTGAATCTCAAATGATACATATCTTATTTTGGATTTGGATTTGTAAAGAGCCAAAATGTTTTTTTGCCAACAATAAATAGCGTCGATGGGGCGGGGGGAGGGTGGGGGGTGAAAAGCGAGTACAAGTAGCGGAGAGATCGTTAATCGATTCAGAACGATTTAGTTTTTTTCGATCAGAAGTATAATTCTGTGTTTTTTTTTATATTTGCGTATGAAGCTAAAGAGCCGTAACTTCACACCCAAAGAGCCGCATGTGGCTGGTGAGCCGCAGGTTGCTTACCCCTAACCAAACCGATATCGATCCACCATATTTGTAAAAAGTCCGGTCTATAGCTTAGTTGGTAGAGTAACTGCATTCCATGCCGAGATCTCGAGTTAGAATCCCACTGAAGTTGTCAGAAATTATTTCTCGTTTCAGTGTTTATTTCTAACCCAAAATAAAATACCGGCAAGGCTTACTCAGCCTTCATAAGAAATGAGTGTCAAGCCACTCAGGAGCTGAATAACATCCATTTCAAGTTGGCGTAAAGTAAAAGTTACTGGGTTGTTCATTTTAGATTTGGATTTTAAATTATGAGTAGGTACACATGCAGCATTTGTAAGCGTGAACTTACATGTGTCTACTTGTGAGCATGCATTTTATATGAATCTTTAATGTAAATGTATATTTGCAACTAAGATTATGTATTGTAGTTGAATATAATGGTCTTCTTCTATTGGGTGGTTTCAAAATTTACCGACCTCGTTGAGCTTGTATGAAGAAGGTTATGACTCTGGAGGAAATGAAAGAAGTATGTAAGGATAGAAAGAAATGGCGGTTGATCTGTGATGTTGGCGGCTGAGGTTTGTTAAAGTAAAATTGGTTTTATGATTTAGTTTTTATGTCCATGTATATATTGTGATTTATTGTTTTTAAAAAATGTAATTTGTCATGTATGTTCCTTGACTTATAGGTTGTTATGCGGCTGACCACCCATAATGTAAAAATTGGTTCACTTTGCCAATGTCACCTCTGTTTCAGGGAAGGACGGCAAGAGTTGCAAGGCTTATGTTCATTTGAGATTGGGTTTTTATATTGTAGGTCCACATGCGGCATGTGTTAGCGCGAAATTATACATATCTGCTTGTGGGAATGCATTTAATATAAAACTTAAATGATATATATCTTTGCAGCTTAGATTAGATTAGATTAGATTAGTTGCTGAAATATTGAGAATTGAGAACCATTGTTCATTTGATCACCATCAAACTTCACAGGATTCATTCTAAAAATATGTTACATGTTTCCTGAAAATTTCGTCAAAATCGGATGAGCGGTTTATGAGTATAGGTAACATACATACATACATACATACATACATACATACATACATACATACATACATACATACATACATACATACATACACACATCCTTCTTTATAGATATAGATAGATAGATTGCATTCCATGCCGAGATCTCGAGTTAGAATCCCACCGAAGTTGTCAGAATTTATTTCCCGTTTCAGTGTTTATTTTAAACCCAAAATAAAATACCGGCAAGGCTTACTCAGCCTTCATAAGAAATGAGTGTCAAGCCACTCAGGAGCTGAATAACATCCATTTCAAGTTGGCGTAAAGTAAAAGTTACTGGGTTGTTCATTTTAGATTTGGATTTTAAATTATGAGTGGGTACACATGCAGCATTTGTAAGCGTGAACTTACATGTGTCTACTTGTGAGCATGCATTTTATATGAATCTTTAATGTAAATGTATATTTGCAACTAAGATTATGTATTGTAGTTGAATATAATGGTCTTCTTCTATTGGGTGGTTTCAAAATTTACCGACCTCGTTGCTGAAATATCGAGAATTGAGAACCACTGTTTATTTGATCACCATCAAACTGGGTTTTTATATTGTAGTTCCACATGCGGTATGTGTGAGCGCGAAATTATGCGTGTCTGCTTATGGGAATGCATTTGATGTGAATCTCAAATGATACATATCTTATTTTGGATTTGGATTTGTAAAGAGCCAAAATGTTTTTTTGCCAACAATAAATAGCGTCGATGGGGCGGGGGGAGGGTGGGGGGTGAAAAGCGAGTACAAGTAGCGGAGAGATCGTTAATCGATTCAGAACGATTTAGTTTTTTTCGATCAGAAGTATAATTCTGTGTTTTTTTTTATATTTGCGTATGAAGCTAAAGAGCCGTAACTTCACACCCAAAGAGCCGCATGTGGCTGGTGAGCCGCAGGTTGCTTACCCCTAACCAAACCGATATCGATCCACCATATTTGTAAAAAGTCCGGTCTATAGCTTAGTTGGTAGAGTAACTGCATTCCATGCCGAGATCTCGAGTTAGAATCCCACTGAAGTTGTCAGAAATTATTTCTCGTTTCAGTGTTTATTTCTAACCCAAAATAAAATACCGGCAAGGCTTACTCAGCCTTCATAAGAAATGAGTGTCAAGCCACTCAGGAGCTGAATAACATCCATTTCAAGTTGGCGTAAAGTAAAAGTTACTGGGTTGTTCATTTTAGATTTGGATTTTAAATTATGAGTAGGTACACATGCAGCATTTGTAAGCGTGAACTTACATGTGTCTACTTGTGAGCATGCATTTTATATGAATCTTTAATGTAAATGTATATTTGCAACTAAGATTATGTATTGTAGTTGAATATAATGGTCTTCTTCTATTGGGTGGTTTCAAAATTTACCGACCTCGTTGAGCTTGTATGAAGAAGGTTATGACTCTGGAGGAAATGAAAGAAGTATGTAAGGATAGAAAGAAATGGCGGTTGATCTGTGATGTTGGCGGCTGAGGTTTGTTAAAGTAAAATTGGTTTTATGATTTAGTTTTTATGTCCATGTATATATTGTGATTTATTGTTTTTAAAAAATGTAATTTGTCATGTATGTTCCTTGACTTATAGGTTGTTATGCGGCTGACCACCCATAATGTAAAAATTGGTTCACTTTGCCAATGTCACCTCTGTTTCAGGGAAGGACGGCAAGAGTTGCAAGGCTTATGTTCATTTGAGATTGGGTTTTTATATTGTAGGTCCACATGCGGCATGTGTTAGCGCGAAATTATACATATCTGCTTGTGGGAATGCATTTAATATAAAACTTAAATGATATATATCTTTGCAGCTTAGATTAGATTAGATTAGATTAGTTGCTGAAATATTGAGAATTGAGAACCATTGTTCATTTGATCACCATCAAACTTCACAGGATTCATTCTAAAAATATGTTACATGTTTCCTGAAAATTTCGTCAAAATCGGATGAGCGGTTTATGAGTATAGGTAACATACATACATACATACATACATACATACATACATACATACATACATACATACATACATACATACATACATACACACATCCTTCTTTATAGATATAGATAGATAGATTGCATTCCATGCCGAGATCTCGAGTTAGAATCCCACCGAAGTTGTCAGAATTTATTTCCCGTTTCAGTGTTTATTTTAAACCCAAAATAAAATACCGGCAAGGCTTACTCAGCCTTCATAAGAAATGAGTGTCAAGCCACTCAGGAGCTGAATAACATCCATTTCAAGTTGGCGTAAAGTAAAAGTTACTGGGTTGTTCATTTTAGATTTGGATTTTAAATTATGAGTGGGTACACATGCAGCATTTGTAAGCGTGAACTTACATGTGTCTACTTGTGAGCATGCATTTTATATGAATCTTTAATGTAAATGTATATTTGCAACTAAGATTATGTATTGTAGTTGAATATAATGGTCTTCTTCTATTGGGTGGTTTCAAAATTTACCGACCTCGTTGCTGAAATATCGAGAATTGAGAACCACTGTTTATTTGATCACCATCAAACTTCACAGGATTCGTTCTAAGAATATGTTACATGTTTCCTGAAAATTTCGTCAAAATCGGATGAGCGGTTTATGAGTCTATAGGGGACATACATACATACATACATACATACATACATACATACATACATACATACATACATACATACATACATACATACATACATACATCCTTCTTTATAGATATAGATGGAGGACTAGACACTTGTCAAAGCAGTGTCCGAAAGGTGTGACACGCAATACGCTAGGTAGGTCTCTTACATACGATAATTGACGGGATGATGATGATGATTTGTAGAGCGCCGTTTCGTGACTACTGTCACTGCAAGGGCGCTTTCAGGCTTGACGCAGCAGTGAACGAATGGGTCTTAATTCCTTTCTTACAGTTCTTAATCCCTTCCTTGGCGCGCACTTCTGGGGGCAGCTGATTCCAAGTGGAGGTTTCTAATCTAATCTAAGCTGCAAAGATATATGAAAGAAGTATGTAAGGATAGTAAGAAATGGCGGTTGATCTGTAATGTTGGCGGCTAGGGTTTATTAAAGTGAAATTGATTTTATGTTTTAGCTTTTTTTATGACCATGTATATATTATTATTTATTGATTAAAAAAATGTAATTTGTAATGTATGTTCCTTGACTTATAGATTTGTATGCGGCTGACAACCCAACCTGTAAAAAATGGTTCAATTTGCCAATGTCACCCCTGTTTTAGGGAAGGTCGGCAAGAGTCGCAGGGCTTATGTTCATTTGAGATTGGGTTTTTTATAGATCCACATGCGGCATGTGCGAGCGCGAAATTATGCGTGTCTCTTGTGGGAATGCATTTAATATGAATCTCAAATGATACATATCTTTGCAACTTAGATTTAGATTTAGATTTAGAACGGGATATCCAGAGTCATAATAAAAGGAGAGCTTGTATGAAAAAGGTTATGCTTGTGGATGAAATGATAGAAGAATGCAACGACCGAAAAAATGGCTGCTGATCTGTAATGTAGGCGGCTAAGACAAAGACTTAAATTTCATTTTTATAGATGTTTTTAGATTCTTTAGTGTGAAAGTATTGCCAATATTGTAATAAATCGGATTTGAAAGAAACATCGAAACGGGAAATCATTTCTGACAACCTTGGTAAATAAGTACCCTTTTCACAAAGTTTTTTCTTCAATTATTGCGTACTTTTCCACTAAGATCTGTAGGTTTTGTTGATGCCACCTTATTTATATAATGATAGTTTTCTCCGAGCGCATCTGTCTCCTCCCCCCTCTGCTAACTTAACTATTGCCACCCCGAAAAGTTGTCCGGCGGCAATAGTTAACCCGTCTGTCGCGGACCAGAAGTGCAATTCTCGATGTTCGGTTGCACTAAAGATATTAGTTGCCGGTGGAGATTAATAGCCCTTGCGAAAGAGTTCCTTTGCCGTTTTGCGATTCTCGTTCCTACCGACCTTCCGACTATCCTTACAAGGGACAGCAATGGGTTTTGTATGTTTTTTCTCGATTGGCCAGACTGACGGATGATCGATGTGATAATCGTCCGACAGGTGCCAGCCCAAAGGGTAAATTTCCCCATATATTTAAAAAAAATACTAAAACTTCATCAAAAAGTAGTAAAACAATAATAAGTGCAAATAAGTACGAAACAACGGAATGAAAATACATAAAACTACATTACAATGTAATAAAAAACTCAGTTCTGAACAATACAATGTTTGGTGAAAACTATTGTTTATATTGTACTTTTACTCCTTCAACTTGTTAAAACTAGCCCAATTTATTTTAATTAAAAAATTTAAGGTGATTTGTTTATTTCAAATATGTTAAAATTAGGAAATGATTATAAATAACATTTTATGTGAAATTATTTTTCCTTGGACTTTGGGGGCAATTCTCATAGTTCACAGCTCTCGCATAGCAGGCTGGCAAATCAGGCTAACTTCACGTCTGCTGTCAACTGACATTTGACAATTAAACCTATGCTTAAATCTTTGTAAATTGAGCGTTATAATGATTGAAAATCACTTGTAAATAATTATGTTTACAATTTATCACAAATGAAGATGAAACTGTGAAAAAATAACGCAATTTCTTTGTGCAAATTTATTGTTGTCAAAAGCATAATAATTATCTGCATGACGTACTTAGCGACGCGCATATTATGCCGTTCAGAATGCCAATTTTCGTAAGATCGTAATTCCTATTCTACGTCATAATTTCCTATAATAATGTCACGTTGGTCACAAATAAACATAAGGAATGAGTTTGCGAATACATTTATTTAGGTCATTAAAGAAAATAAGTCATATATTTGTAATAATCTACTGACAATTTCTGTCCTTCGCTGTACGGCGGGGTAAATCGGCCGCGCTATATTTTGACAGTTCCGGGAGATTCCTCACCTTTATAAGAAATAGCCTTCAGCCAAATTTTCAAACGAGAATCACAATTCACCTTTCATTCGGCAACGAATCGGTATCAGTCGCCTTCGGCCTCGCCTTTGAGATCCCGAATAGCCCTTCAGCAGGTCCTCCAGGTACTCTTGGCGTGGGCGTCCCCTAGAGTTGGTCCCCTCGGTCATCCCCTCCATTATGGCATGCAAGATACCTTCTTGTCGCATTACATGGCCGATCCATCTTGCACGCCTTACGGACAAAGTCCTGAGCAGGTGCCTTCCTCCTTTAATTCTTTGGAGAACCTCCTCATTTGTGGTGTGGTCTCTCCAGGAAATTCCTAGAAGCCTTCTATACCACCACATCTCGAAAGCCTCTAGTCTTCGTTTATCCCTTTTGGAAAGGCACCATGTCTCGCAGCCGTACATCAAGATACTCCATTCATATGTTTTGATGAGGAGTAGTCTCTACTATCGAGTCTATATTCTCTACTATCCGCGCCCAAATCTGATGAGAACTGGTGCTTTCAATATGGTATCGTCGTTGACCAACCGTCAACATTTTTTTCACTTTTATTTGATTTCACAAACCGTTCTGTCATTTTATAGTCGTCTTTCATGGGTTGCTCTTATCATAAGCGATTTCTCATAACAAAAGCATTGCCTCGGAGAAATAATGATAATTGATCCCTGGGCCCACCATTTCTTCCTGAAGAGGAAATGGAAAAATCCAGAGTATTATTGTAAAAAAAACGCGAACAGGCGAAAACTCCTAAATGAGCCGCATGGAAACGAAATTGGCAATCAAGGATTTATTCCGTAAGTGAAATTTATACATTTAGGAACGGAAAAACATTTTCTCATCATAGCCACGTGCGAACTTAATTTTTTTAAAATACCTAGATTGCCGCCTTTGGTTTTTTATACGACTGAAATAATAAAAGCGAAACCATGATAAATAATACAAGTGTGTTGAAGATTCTATTGATATTGAGATTTTTTCAATTTTCTGTTGAGTTGAATTTTTAAAAATAATATTTTTAAAAGCAAAAAGCTTGGGAGTTTTTTTTTACGAATAGGTACCTACTGATAAAGTGAGAGAGGTTCTGTTTCAAGAAAACACGCAAAAGTCTTGTTGTTTACCTATTTGTTTTTAATTTTGTTACAAACTTGCGCATGTCCTATGGATTGACCCTATTTAACTCTGCCTTTTTGAGTATATGCAAAGATTGAAGATTCCAAATGTTGATAAATATCCATGCAACTTAGATTATAAACAATGCGATAAAAATGTTACGAAAAAAATAGAGAACAACTAAAGATAAAATATAATTTTAAGTTGATTTCCTTACAAGTAACTATACGAAGTCAATCCATTCCGTAGGAGGTTTTCCTTTTTCAATTTTTTTTAGAAAATTTTGCATGAAGGAAAATCTTGTATTTTTGTGATTTATATCATCAATGCAAAAAAAAAAACATTTTAATGTTCTGAGACTCGATAAAAATATTAAAATATTTTAATGGCATACATTAATAACAAAGAAAATACAAATTTATGGTAATTTACAAACAGTACCGCAAGTATAAAGCCTTACGATCGAACTTAAAAATGGAATTTATCAAAAAATGTGTGGAATCTAAAGCAGCGACACTTGAGAGTTTTTAGTTTGCATATTTTTGTTGTTGTAAAACCAGATGGTTGAGTTTGAACGTTACGGGCACAGAACCAAATATTCTTCTTTTTGAGATGATAAAGGCTAAAAATGTATGCAAGCGAAAACGCTCTCTAGAGGCGATGTTTTAGATTTAATATTGTTTTAATAAACGCTATATTTCAGCGTAAGTTAACTTGGGGTATAGAAGCATTTTTTCTTCTTTTTGAGATAATAAAGCCTATCTACTGTGTCATTAGGAGGAGCAGAAAAAAACATTAAAGGGAGTTAGATAAAAAAATGTCCGAAATGACACCAATTAAATAACTGGAGTGTATAATTAAAAGAGCAGAGTAGGATACTTTATAGCAGTGTTCTTTAACCCGTGGTTCGCGAAAACCTCAGAAGTTTTCCACGAAAACCTCGGAAGTGGTCCGCCAAAATCTTGGATCGCAAAAACCTTGAAAGTGTTCCGCGTAAACCTCAGAAGTGATCCACGAAAACCTCGGTAGTGGTCCGCCAAAATCTTGGTTCGCGAAAACCTTGAAAGTGTTCCGCGGAAACCTCAGAAGTGATCCACGAAAACCTTGAAAGTGCTTCGCGTAAGCCTTGGAAGTGGTCCGTGAAAACCTTGGAAGTGTTCCGTGAAAACCTTGTAAGTGGTCCACGAAAACCTTGGAAGCAGTCCGCGAAAGCTTTGGAAGCGGTCCGTGAAAACCTTGGAAGTGGTCCGCAAATACCTACCTTGGAAGTACTTTGAAGTATTCTACTATTTTTTTGCTTTGAAGTGGTTGACAGCCAGGTCTTTGAGAACAAAATGTTTCGTCACATTCTCGGACCTGTATTTGAAGGTGACAGGTGGCGTATCCGGACCAACGCGGAGCTGAGATTCGTGTTTCAAAACCCAAACATCGGTAATGAAATCAAGAAGGCTCCAGCGGGCCGGACATGTAGCAAGTGCAGAGGTCAACAGAACTGTCTTGGATGGTGCCCCCTCAGGTATAAGACCACTCGGACGTCCCAGGATGCGGTGGGCAGACAACGCTGAAGTTCTGGGAGTGAGAGGACCATTGAGGGAAGCAGCAAAAGACAGGGACTCCTGGACTGGAAGTCTCATCACCACGGTAATTCTTACCTACCAACTATCGGTAATATTAATTAATATGAAGACTAATCAGTTGTTCACATGCGGCCATCTTGGATTGACAGGTCTTCAATATTACTTGGTGATGAGGTTTCCAGTCCTGGAGGATCGTGGTGCGGGAGGCCTTGAGCTTTCAAGGCTTCTTAGACGATGAAAAAAAAGTAAAGGATTTTCCCAGTAAGTGATCCCTAGTCCAAAATAAATAACGAAAGTCGTCCCGAGTCCAAAAAGTTTAGGGATCACTGCAGCTTTATGGGAGTGAAAAAATAATAATAATGAGTATGGCGGTATTCAATGTTCTTTTGAAAAAACAAAATGGTAATCATTATGTTGCTTTAAGAGTGGGAGAGAATCATGCACACAGGATGTGAGAGCTATTAGATGCTCAGAAAACGTACTTCTTGGGTGGGAAACAGTTCTGTGATAAACATTGCTTTTGTTTAAAAAACATTGTACAAATTTAGAAGAAAAATTCATATAATCTTCTCGTGACACTTCCATCGAAGATTTCATATTGCTACGAACTACGAAATCAGCAAGTTTACGAAATCAGTTACTCACGTAATCGAAAACAAAACTGTTTTTCTTTTATCATTAATGATGAACGATTACAAAGTTAATGCCTCTACAATCAATAAAAAATTAAAACAAAGTACTTACGCGCACTTATATACGATAGTGTGGGAGTAGCCCATGATGGTCTTAGTGAACGGCGTGTGGTGTGAGCGAGAAATCGAAGAATGATGTGGAATATGCGAGAAAGATCTCTTTTGTACCTATATATAGGGACTGCAATGCTGCGTAGAGCGATAAGTCAGAGAATTTTTGAACAGTCGAGAAACGTCCGTATTAAAGTATAAAAATGTAAGCCAATTGTGTGCAGGCAGAGTCGAATAAAACATTGAACCGTGAGGTCGAAAGCAAGAGCTAAAAATAAATTGTGAACCAAACCGTATACAATAAATTCTGTTAAAATAAATAATTGCAGTTTAATCAAAAGAGAACCCAGTACAATCATAGCACTATATTTCACACACACTTGTGGAGTCTATGAAATGAAATCATGGTTCAACTAACTTGTTACTTAGACCAGTCAGAGCGGGAAAGTTTCAGTTGGGGTTGATTATGTTATATTACGTTGTATAACTTTAATTTCTGGGGGTTAAAATTTGGGGAGAACGGTTCCGGCGTATGCTTGGAGCTTCAAAGGGTTGGATGAAGTATTCAAGAAAAACTACGAAGAAGGGTGCAGAGCTTGTTTGTTTTATGTATAGTCTAAGTAGCAATTATACATCAAGTAAATTTACTTTCAATTTTGGACTGGAAGTCTCATCACCACGGTAATTCTTACCTACCGAATATCGGTAATATTTGTATGAACACTAATCACCTGCTCATTGGCGGCCATCTTAGATTGATAGGCTTCATACAAATCTGTACCTTAGAGCATAAACAACGGAAGTCCACTTTTTTGCGTTTTTGAATTAATGATGCAGAAATTCTTATAATTAGCTGTTCTATAAGTGGTAAAAATATTAGAGTCCTCGGACTCATAGTTACTGAGATATCAAGTGTAATAAATATGGGATGCACATAAAAGTGCGAGCATAAACCACGGAAGTTCCACATACGTTGTTCATGCTCTAAGCGGGAACACATTTCTTATAAATAAATATTGATAAAAGAAGAGAAATAGTTTTTACAGATCAAACATATCTCGTCTAGTTTAGAAGTTATGATGGTTTAAAAAAGTGCACATTTTCACTAAAACTCGTCTCCTGCACATTTTACTAAATGTGACTACCGTTGTTTATGCTCTTAGGTACAGAAATATTACCGATATTCGGTAGGTAAGAATTAACATGGTGATGAGACTTACAGCCCTGGAAGACAAGACAAGATCTTACAAAACAAAATGTGTTAGTTAGTACTCCGATCGACATAAAAGTTCATATGATCCATCTCCAGGGTTACTATATGTTTTCTGAAATTTCGGTTAAAATCTGTTGAGCGGTACAGCTAGGCATAGAGAATATCGATTTCAATCGTTCACAATGCAAATGCAACAAGCTGCACATATAGTGTAACTTCCTACCACGTTGTCTCCCAAAGCGACCACACGTGGCGTGTGGAACCTTAAGCCTACCTAACCTAACCTGAACCGACTTTCTTTTAACTGTCGATATCTTTGCAACTTAGATTAGATTAGAGTCGCTAAACTAAATTAACAACATCGGGGGCTTAAATAATCCCAGCCTGGCTGATTGTTAATTAAAAAGATGCAACGTTGAAGCGAGCAAGATTCACTTTTTCCTTCTGTAGCTAATCCGATTGCCTGAAGGCGTAGACTAAGAGTGATCAAGGTGAGGACCCCTGATGTGGGACTAATTTATTCATGGGAATACGCAATCAAAGCTTCTTCAGCGCCAGGGCTAGCATTTAGTATCTATAGGCATGGAGGAAGTATCACAATGGATTTATAAATGTTTTTAGGCTTTCACGGCCGGATCTAGATGCTTGATTTTCTGGTACCGGGTTTTGACCGTGGTCCATGTTTTTGCTTATCTTCTTCTTTTTTCTTTTTATTCTTTCTTGAAGACTTTCAGCTTACGTTTCGTCTTCTCGGTGGGCGACTTCTTCGGAGTTCTGCTCGCTAAACGTAAGCTGAAAGTCTTCAAGAAAGAATAAAAAGAAAAAAGAAGAAGACAAGCAAAAACATGGACCACGGTCAAAACCCGGTACCAGAAAATCATAAAATGGATTTGTTTGCAATTTTTGAGAGTAAATTTGATAGAAACATTGACCGATCCGTAGCTCAGTGGTAACACTGCGGACTCTGAATGGGAAGGTTGTGGCTTCGAATCCCGGCGGAGCACAAAAAATGTAACATTTGAAATTTTCAAATTTGCTCTTCGCTGGGTTGAAAATTTCATTAAAATTTACCAATGACCGGTCACCAAAGGTCCATCGAGCCTTACAGCAACTGGGTCTTGCTTGAGTATTGGCGCAATTGTAGCGACGACCAAGCTCGTACACCTCTGCGGCACTACAACAAGTGTCATAGACCCCTAGAGTCTCTAGAATCTAGAGAATCTCCCACACAGGATTTCTTAAAAAAATAAAATAATTGAAAGTAAATTCAATACTAAAATAATGTATGTAGGGGAATTTGAATTAGTCAAGCTCAACTCTTACTCGTATTAAGCATTGTTGTATTTCTTTGATGGGTAGCAGGCTCATAATATAAAAAAAACACGGATTAATAAGCAGATTCGTCTTGTTACTAAATCAAATTGAACTCGAGTAAATTGTATCAAAAGTCTGTAATTTTCTAACAATAAAAGTGCTGCAACGTCCAATCTAAAATCCCCAGCAACCGCCAGAATCTTGAACAGGATTGGCTAAGAATGTGAATGTGTTCCAATCAAAATGATGCACGGTCTTTTACACCATATATTGTCGATGGTGCTGTCTCGCTGACGACGTATGAAATGATTTTGTCATTTTCTATGTAAGCAGCGTGTCTCTACTTCATCTTCAATACAAGAGCATATTACCATGGAAGCCCATGAAATCACCATGGCAAAGGTATTTGCTACTAATATTGTTGAAAGAATGAAAATATCTGATAAATTCCGAATTCAAAAACTCCGACCTCACTGTGTACGGGATGTTTTTCAAAAGTATCTATATTAATGCGAGCATAGAAGTTACATAGTCGAATAAGCAAGTACCTAAATACTTGAACGTTCATCACTAGTTTTAAAAATGGCTGTCACTTTCGCGAGTAAAATATTTCGACAAAAGAAAAATAAATCTTATGAATATAATCATGTAAAATAGTTTTTTTAAGTGAAATATTATTCCACATTTTGTAAAACATTTATTTTCTTTTGTTGGTAAGTTTAGAAAATATCCAGTTCAATTAGGCAACACACCTGTTGACAGTTGGAAGGTCACCGATATACTGAATTTGAATTTTTGCATGACGAGTGTGTTAGCGCATTCCGAATTCACAATGAATTACTTTCTTGACGCATCTAGTTCTAATATATCAATGTATCTAGGATCACTACGCCGAGTTCCTCAACAAACTCAATCAAATCGTTTCCCTGTTAATGTATGAAAATTAAGACAGAACGTCTAGTGAATGTATCAATTTCGATGTATTTTTTGGTGAAACTCAATGGTTACATAAATTTTCATACTTGGGAGACCAGAGGAATTTCTGCACGTACAGGGTTGAAAGTGAAAACGTCCAAATGTCGGGAGGGATGCGGACAGAGGGAACAAAAAGATACGGGAAGGCATAGCAGGGTTGAAGGAAAGATAACAGAAACTGCATTTTTTAGTCTCAAGTTTTTGTTTCAAAACTTTTACAGAAGAAATGTCCCCCCTGTCTCAGGGAAGGACGGCAAGAGTTGCAGGGCTTATGTTCATTTGAGATGGGTTCTTATAATGTAGGTCCACATGCGGCATGTGTTAGCGCGAAATTATACATGTCTGCTTGTGGGAATGCACTTGATATAAATCTTAAATGATATATATCCTTGCAGCTTAGATTAGATTAGAATCATGATAATCCTGTCAAAAGTTCAGTTGCTAGAGCTTTTGTTTTTAAAGACAGAGGGTAAGAGCGTGTTGCACCAACCTGCAATCAATATTTGATTGACAGATCGAATTTGATTGCTTGATTCTTGGTCTAAAAATGGTCTAAACTGGTTCGGATGTCGGAATCCGAAAGGATGGTAGGGAAGAGAGGAATCCTGGGCAAAAGTGGAGAGGACTACAACTCGCAAAAATCAAACTCGATGTATTTTAACACGCCATTCATTTGGCTCACTGCCGCAAACACATGTTGACAGGCGGATAGACAGAACACAAGAGAGAGTTTTACAACTAAAAAAATGACATAAGACGTCAGACAAGTCTTCTTCCTCTTTTAACTTTTTAGTTAGACAAAATGATATTAGACGTAAGAATCGTCTTCTTCTTCTTTTAATATTAGTTTTATTAAATACAGACCAATTCTGGTAAGGACCTCGGTTAAATATTTCTTGGAAGTGGGTAATAATATGATGGAATTTTGTCAGGAAAGATGATGAACATCAGCTGGTTTACGTATTTGCAACCAAATTTTTGATTTGTTGCGAGAAATCACACTTAATTTTGATTTTTGTCTGATTGGAGTTTGGTGCAACATGCCCTAAGGGTTTGGTCCCCACCAAGGGCGTCATACATGATATTCGGATCTGTTATTATTTTCACCACTTTTACTTGGCTTTCACAAGAGTTGAGAACCTGTGAAAAAGGTATTTCTGTAGTAAAAGAAAAATATCGTCTAAAGGTTCTAGTTTATGTAATCGAACTGTATCTCACTGGTTTTGAAGGCATGCATAGAATTTTTCAAAATGAAAAAAGTCCGGTCGATAGCTCAGTTGGTAGAGTGCTTGCATTCCATGCCGTGAGCTCGGGTTCAAATCCCAACGAGGGTGTCAGAAATGATTTCCCGTTTCAACGTTTATTTCAAACCCCAAAATAAAATACCACGCAAAGTTTACTCAGCCTTCACAATAAATGAGTACCAGCACCTTGGGAGCTGGGAAACCCCGACTTTAACTTAAAAAGTTGGCGTAAGGCCGGCCCCCTTACCTGTAAAAATAAATAGGTTCAACTCGCCACATGCAACCCCTTCGGAGATAACGCGGCAAGGAGTTACACTACATGTGTAGCTTAGTTGCGTTGTGTATTTTGTAAGAACACATTTTTCAAACACAAAGGCTTGTTCCTTGACTTATAGGTTGGTATGCGGCTTAACACCCATGCTGTAAAAATGGTTCACTTTGCCAATGTCACCCCTGTTACAGGGAAGGACGGCAAGAGTTGAAGGGTGTATGTCCATTTGAGATTTGGTTTTTATGTTGTAGGCTCACATGAGGCATGTGCAAGCGCAAACTTGTACGTGTCTGGTTGTAAGAATGCATGTAATGTGAATCTCCAATGTAACATATCTTTGCAACTTAGATTAGATTAGATTAGATTTGAAGGCGAAGCCCTGGTGGAAAGGGGCGTTGTAAAGTAAGAGAGGGAAGAAAGGGCAGTAAATGCGGACGTGAACCCACAGATCGTGAAATGTAAGCACCGCCTCTACCCACTGGACCACGGGCTCGGTTTACTGCTCTGCCCGCTGTTTTATGGGTCTACCTCTATTCAAATGCGGCGAGAATAATTAAATGTGCGTGAACAGTCCCTGAGATTCACTTTCTTGGGCATTCAGGCCCACAAAAGTGTATTTTTTTGTCTTTAAATAATTTTATAAAAAAACATCTCTAAAAATCTCATTAAAATTAAATCCAACATATTGTAATTATTTTATTTGAGTTCTTTTAATCACAATGCAATTTGTTTATTCTTTTAAGATTTATTTCACACAATGTCGGGTACACAGTACCTACTGATTACATTTTCTGGCTCTGCCTATGTCGATTTCACGGCTCAATGTTTCAATCGACTCTTCCCTCTGTACCATTGCGGCTCGTTTATATAGGTGCAAAAAGGACCATTCTTGCTTGTTCTAGATTGTTCTATAGTGGATTGCACCAGATCAGTCTACCATCATATATTCAATCATTATACTGGAGGCGGACACACACAAACACAAGCAAACCCCACGAACTCTAACGTTCTAACTCTAATAATGGAATTTAACATTCATAAGCAAAATTTGAGGTGAACAAGATAATGTAGTATTAAAAACGCTCAAGATTAGGGTACAGAGCATGGACAGATCTTACAAGATAATATATTTCAAGATAGAAAGCAGTAAAATATGGCTACACGTTAACTGATCTATATCATAAAGCTGATAGATGTACAGAACATTTCATATGAAAAACACAAATACAGCGATCAGCTGTTTACGCTCCGCCATATTTCATTGTATTCTATAGTCAAATAGGTACAGCAATATCTACCAATGCCATGCATGAAATATACAAAGGACCGAGAAAAGTATGGAGTGATCAGATCGAGGAGATTGTGAAAGAATGGGATATACAAAGTGAGAGTAAAATAAGAAAATGCATGAAAAAGGTGATGGATATGAATGAATTGAAAGAGGATAGGAGGATAGGTCAGGATAAGAAAAAATAGAGGCAGCTCTGCAGAGGCTCTAGCCACCCCTAGCAAGAAAAGTTGGAAGACCCAGACTGAGATGGAGGGATGAGTTGGGAGAGATGCAGCTAGTATTTTTATGAGATAGGCCGGTCGATAGCTCAGTTGTATTCCATACCGAGGGCATGGGTTCGAATCCTACAGAGGATGTCAGAAACGATTTCCCGTTTCGGTGTTAATTTCAAAGCCCGAAATAAAATAACGGCAAAGTTTACTCAGCCTTCACAAGAAATCGGGAGCTGGGAAACCGCTACTTTAACTGAAGTGGTTGGCGCGGGACCGGCCCCCTTATCTGTAAAAATAAATAGGTTCCACTCGCCACATGCGAAACCTTCCGGGGATAACGCGGAAGGAAGTTACACTACATGTGTAGGCGTTGGCTTTTTGCTTTGGCAGGATTGCGTGTATGTGCTTCATCATCATCATCTCTGAGTTAACCTACCGGGGTGGATCCGGGCCTCGCGGATTGCGTAGGGGAAGAATTAAGGTAATTAGATCTCTACTGTAAGTGGATTAGAGAAGATACGTACACATGCCTTTGGCGACGTGCAATGTTGGATTAAAGGAAGAAGTGATCAGGAAGGACTGATGGATTGATGAATGGATTGATAAAAGAGGAAACGCGTGCGATGGAAACATTTTTCTAATTTGTGTAATCTGAGAATTATTCAAGTTCTATTCCTTGACTTATAGGTTGGTATGCAGCTAAGCAACCATGCTGTAGTAAATTGTTCACTATTCTAATGTTATTCCTGTTTCAGGGAAGGTCGACAAGAGTTGCAGGGTGATGTTCATTTGAGATTTGGGTTTTTATGTTGTAGGTTTACATGTGGCATGAACTTTTTCGTGTCTGCTTGTGAGAATGCATATAATGTGAATCCCTAATGTTACATATCTTTGCAACTTAGATTAGATTCGAGTTAATAATTTAAAGGGCTTAAAACAGTAGCCGATAAAAAATGCATAGAGAATATTGGAGCGGGCCCACGTCCAACAGTGGACTGAAAAAAGGTGAGGAATAAGAAGAAGAATAATGTGTAAATCAAAGAAAAAACGCATAAGGGAACAGTCAAATGGAGATTTTCTCTAGAGAAAAGTATGACTCTTGAGGATGATGGCTATGGTATCAACGAAACGTCGGAAAAAAATAGTCCTCAAATAAAGTTACGAAAAGATTATTCTAATCTAATCTAATCTAATCTAAGTTGCAAGGATATGTTACATTGAAGATTCACATTACATGCATTCTCACAACCAGACACGTACAAGTTCGCGCTTGCACATGCCTCATGTGAACCTACAACATAAAAATCAAATCTCAAATGGACATACACCCTGCAACTCTTGCCGTTCTTCCCTGAGACAGGGGTGACATTGGCAAAGTGAACCATTTTTACAGCATGGGTGGTCAGCCGCATACCAACCTATAAGTCAAGGAACAAAAAAATCATTCGAGTAAATTTGTTAACAATAATTATTTTCTTCAAACATCCGGCAAAGATGTTAGGTTTAGAAAAATTGTAGTTTTTTTGGAAAAAAAAGATTACAGGAAATAACTTATTTAAACGCAATCAAATAAAAGAAAACACACAATGATTTTCAAGTCGACATAATTTTTTTTTGTGTCTTAACTTTTTTGGTATGAAGCTGACCACCAATAGTGTTTTTTTTTTAATGTCAACTTACAGGGAATGCCCGTAAGAGTTGCAGGGTGGTTAATTTTCCATTTGAGATTTGGGTTTTTATTTTGTTAAGTATACATGCAGCATGTGTAAGCGAGAAAATAGCATCTGCTTGTGGGGACATATTTAAGATATGAATCGCAAATATTAATATTGTTACGAACGTTTTTAAGGTTTGCTTGTGTGTATGTAAGTGGGTATCCACCTCTTAGTATAATGATTAAATATATGGAGGAAATGAAAGAAGTATGTAAGGACAGAAAGAAATTGCGGTTGATCTGTAATGTTGGCGGCTAGGGTTTATTAAATTGGAATTTGTTTTTATTTGTAAATGGATATTTTGTATTTGGATATTATTATTTAGTGATGTATAAAATGTAATTTGTCGTGTGTGTGTGTTCCTTGACTTATAGGTTGGTATGCGGCTGACCACCCATGCTGTAAAAATGGTTCACTTTGCCAATGTCACCCCTGTCTCAGGGAAGGACGGCAAGAGTTGCAGGGTGTATGTCCATTTGAGATTTGGTTTTTATGTTGTAGGTTCACATGAGGCATGTGCAAGCGCGAACTTGTACGTGTCTGGTTGTGAGAATGCATGTAATGTGAATCTCCAATGTAACATATCTTTGCAACTTAGATTAGATTAGATTAGATATGCTAGTAGACTGGTCTGGTACAATCCACTATAGAATAATCTAGAACAAGCAAGAATAGTCCCTTTCGTACCTATATAAGCGAGCCGCAATTGTGAGCAGGCCAGAGAGCCGATTGAAACATTGAGCTGTGAAGTCGATAAGCTAGAGCTAGAAAAAGTGATGATTAAATTGTAAAACGACATTGAGTAAAATAAATAAATTGCAGTTTGATTAAAAGAACCCAAATAAAATCATAACAATATATCCTTGCAACATAGATTATTATTTGAAATATTATTTAAGATTATTTAAAAAGGTGCAGAGGGCGTGGCGTGCCTTTCTTTAATTGATATTCTATTCTCTTTTTATGATGAAAATTTCAATGATCACAATAATCCAGTTGCAATTAAAACCTTCCCCCAAATTTCGATCGATAGCTTTGATTATTTAATTAATGTTGTTTTGTCCTCCACGGTCTCATTTTTGGGGGGAGTTACGTACCTCCCTTCTTTGGGGGAGGCATCAGATCACCCCATTTTGTGGGCAGGGTATTTCATCCCACTTTTAACGGAGAAATCTTCTTTTTCTTACAGTTTCACTCTATCAATGGGCAGCTAAAAATCTTAGAAGTTGTGGGACGACCTCTTTGTTTTCCCAAAAAATATCCTTTAAAGATGTCAGTAAAAAAGGTACTAATGGCCAGTTGCACCAACCTCCAATCAATATTTGATTGACACATCAAATTTGCTTATTTTGGTAAGGACCACGGTTCAATATCTCTTGGAAGTGGGTAATAATATAATGGAATTTAATCAGGAAAGATGATGTACATCAGCTGATTTACCTATGTATATGCAACCAAATTTATGATTTGATAGGAGGCGCATGCTTCGAATCCCATGGACGGCTAGACGCACCAATGAGTCCATTCGTCGGGAGCTGCGTTTGGATGGCTTGACTCTGGCCAACATGTGTACACGCCGTATTCTTCAGTTCTTCGGACACGTTGTCCGTGGCAATGAGGATAGCCTGGAACGACTGGTTGTGATCGGTAACTTGGAGGGGAAGAGAGGAAGAGGTAGATCCTCCACACGGTGGACCGATCAAGTGAAGACAGCAGCAGGCACCTCGGTAGTTGGAGCGTTGCGGGCAGCGCAGTCGAGGGAGAGCTGGAGAAGATTGGTTGCTTCCACAAGGGTCACAACCCTCAGTAATGAGGAATAGGATTAAGAAGAAGAAGGAGAAATCACACTTAATTTAGATTTTTTCTGATTGGAGTTTGGTGCATCAGACCCCAAGTCTATCAGTTTTGGTTTACTCTTCAAAATGTGTCTTATAAGCCGGCTCTCTTTGTTTCTTTACTTCCTGCAATACATTTTTGTTGGACTTCTTTCAACCCATATTCTGTTTGGAACTTCCTCCAAATTCAAATCGCCTTAGAACTGTGTTATGAAAATTATACGAGCCTTGTAAGCCTACATCATCACCATCACCTCGGATCTAATCTAATTTAATCTTTTCTAAGTTGCAAAGATATGTAACATTAAGGCACATTACATGCATTTTCACAAGCAGACACGCATAAGTTCGCGCTTAAACATACCGCATATGGACTTACAATATACACACCCAATTCTCAAATGAACATACACCCTGCAATCCTTACCGACCTTCCCTGAAACAGGGGTGACATTGGCAAAGTGAACAGTTTTCTACTGGTCAGCCGTATACCAATCTATAAGTCAAGGATACATCTGAAAAGTCGAAGTATATCTTATCAACCTATTTTATAGGAAGAAATCTCATCCTGGACCTGCATACCTATTTTTGAGGTGGAATTTCGTCTCCCACTGTTTTTGGATGGAATTTTGAGCACATCTTTTCGGGTGGAAACTTTCCCACCCCTCCTTTTTGGGGATGGAATTTTATACCCCCTTTTTGTGGGAGGAATTTCGTTCCCCCCCGTTTTTGGGTACGGGGGATGAACTTGCTCCCCCTCTAATTCCGTGTGACGGGCGGACGAGAGACATACGTGCCTGGACTGCAACTCAGGATGTGACAGAAGCCGCCCTAGGGGATGGAAACGGAAAATATTGGACGAGGGGGAGTTATATTTTGTATCAGAGATGTTGCAACTATCTAGTATGTGTGAACGACGTACTTTCATAGAATTTTCTATGTAATATTCATGCTAAGACCGGTCCGTAGTCCGTAGGTGGTTAACACTTCCGACTCGTAAATGGAAAGTTGTGGGTTCGAATACCGGCGGAGCACAACAAATTACCATTTATATTTTCAAATATCACTGGATGAAAAAATCATAAACCTTTACCAAAGACCGGTCATCAACAGGTCCATCCAGCCTTGCAGCATCTGGGTCTTGCTGAGAATTGGAGCTTTGTAGCGACGACCAAGCTCGCAAAAAGTCCGGTCGATAACTCATTTGGTAGAATACTTGCATTCTATGCCGAGAGCAAGGGTACGATTCCCATCGAGGGTGTCAGAAATGATTTGCCGTTTCGGTGTCTATATCAAACCCAAAATAAATACCGGAAAGGTGTAGTCAACCTTCACAAGAAATGAGAACCAGCCCCTCCGGGAGCTGGGAAACCCCCACTTCAACTGAAAGTGGTTGGTTTGAGGCCGGCCCCCTTACCTGTAAAAATAAGTCGGTCCAGATTCGCCACATGCGACCCTTTCGTAGATAACGCAGGCAAGGAGTAACACTATACGTGTAGCTTAGTTGCGTTTTTGTTTTTGCGTTACATGTCTGTTTGTGGGAATGCATTTAATATGGATGATATATATCTTTATCACTTTATTTCAAATTTAGTTTTCGAGTCTTTCATGACTCATCCAGGATACAACTTCTTCCTAAAATTGTCGCGTGGTTCTGGAGGCTAATTTTAAAAACCAAAAATGTTCGTCAAATGAATTTACCAATACAATGTTTAAACGCCAAAATTTAGGGCGTATTTTCATTTCCGATTGTCTAGAAAACCTTCGCCACGTTTCTCGGGTAATTCGTTTAACGTTTCCTTTCACAATTCAGAGATTAATTGAAACAATTATTTCATTCAGAACTCAAAGCCGCCCTGTAAATGTTGTTGTCTGTCCGCGGACAAAGTTAAGCCGGCAATAATATTGTGATTCAGAGCGATCTCTAAAGTCTAGATGATCCCTTCACTAAATTTCAACCGCCTGTTCGTAATTTCTGTTGAATCCTTGATTTTCTTGACTTATAGGTTGGTATGAGGCTGACCACCCACTGTAAAAAATGTTTCACTTCGCCAATATCAACCCTGTGTCAGGAAAGGTCACATTAAGTATTTGTAAGCGCGAATTTACAAGTGTTTGTTTGTGGGCATGCATTTTATATGAGCTTTAAATGTTAACATATCTTTACACTGAGGTCAGCTGCATCAAGAAGCAGCTGCCTGGACATCCCTGCAAGAAGGCCCCGCACTGTTTTTGGAGAGCTCCAATGATTTGGAATGCTATTCCCGCCTCACTGAGGGAATTGGATTTGGAGAGACTGTTTTCAAGACTCACCTCTTCGTCCAATCATATGGACAAGCGTCTTTGCAGTGACACACTGTCATAAAAAGCACTATGTAAGTTTTGCATTCATTGATTAATTCATCCGGATAGCAACTTCTCAAAGTAATAAATCGGGAAGACGAACAAGAGGTCGCCCAAGATCTTCATCCTTCCAGAATTTGAAGCGGCTCATGGATGTCTTCTCGTACTCGCAGCTCAAGAGGATGGCAATATATTTCGCCATGGCTGAGAGAGCTGCACTGGCTGAGGGTCCGAGAGAGGGTAGAATTTAAGTTGTGTCTCACTGTACATAGGGCCCTGAACGGCACAGCACCCCCATGTCTCGCTGAGCTATGTTCTGTCGATAAGCCTTCAAAAAGACCACTACGCTCTGCCCTCACTGCTGTCAACAAGGTCATAGTGCCCAAAAGAGCGAACACATCACATTTTGCAAACAGAAGCTTTGCGGTGGCCGGGCCGGTTGCCTAGAACAATTTGCCCGTCGGTGTTCGCGCGAACCAGCCTACCACCACCTTCAGAAAGGGACTGAAGACACTGCTTTTCTCTAGAAGACATGGAGCCCTTGAGATGGTCCTGGACCATTAAATGGTGCCACAGGAAAGAAATCATCCATCATCATCAGCAACCAAACAAACAGATGGCTGGCATAACAAAACATTGCCTTTAGAGCATGATGATGATCGCCAAGAAAGCATATTGTTAAAAGGGTTGGATTATGTCCCTGAATAAGGGGTTTAACGTTTGTCTTGACATTTTGTCACCCAGCGGGAAGCTAAGCGAGATATTTTGTTCCTCACCCCTTTTTAAAAGGGTGAATATAAAGGTTTAATACTAGTCAGAGTGCTCCTACGGTCTACTCCAATGACTTCTGATATCTGTGGACTAGAAATTATTTTCACGAAAATATACATTATATATCTGATTTTAAATTATGATTACGGTCGTTAGACTTTTTATGGAATGAAAAAAACGGATGTTACTGACCGTGTGTAAAGAGAAGAACGATTTTCTCTACGTTTCGTCGAAGTCATATGCGACGTCTTCAGGAGACGTGCGTCTTCGTGTCTTCGTTAGTTCGTGTTTCTTCCTTGTAGAAGACACACGTTTCCTGAAAACGTCAGATATGACTCCGACGAAACGTAGAGAAAATCGTACTTCTCTTTACACACGGTCAGTAACATCTAATCTAATCTAATCTAAGCTGCAAAGATATATATCATTTAAGATTTATACTAAATGCATTCCCACAAGCAGATATGTGTAATTTCGCGCTAACACATGCCGCATGTGGACCTACAATATAAAAACCCAATCTCAAATGAACATAAGCCTTGCAACTCTTGCCGTCCTTCCCTGAAACAGGGGTGACATTGGCAAAGTGAACCAATTTTTATATTATGGGTGGTCAGCCGCATAACAACCTATAAGTCAAGGAACATACATGACAAATTATATTTTTTAAAATCATCCGTTTTTTTCATTCCAAAAATATACATCTGTTTAAACATAGTACCTACTTACGAAAATGGGCATTAGTATGAAAGAGAACAAAGAACTTCACAGTTGCATTTCCATGTGTGCAATAAAAATTCGGGCGAATGTAAAAATGTTTCTCAAAAGATGGCAGCATCGCTGCGTTCGTACTATGCCCGGAGCAGTCCGAACATAGGCGCATGCGGTGATAATATAAATTTGCTTGTGATAGATAAAATTGACGAATTTTAAAGGAAAATGCATTATTTTAAGACATTATAGCATGTGTTGTAATTGGGTGTCAAAACACAAAATGGAGAAAGCAAGAAAACATAAAAGTTGACACGTAAAAACATGTTCTGTATGACTACACAACTGCAGTGTTTCACAGGACTGAGACAAATGTGGTAGATAGTATGTATCAATGCAGTAAATTTGTTTCTGCTCCTCTATGTTATTACTCATTGCTCTACTCAGTACCTTGACTTTGAAACAATCCATAAATACTAAAACATCGCGTAAATAGAAAAATGCATTAAAGCTACAACAGCGAATCTAGTGGATGTTTTAGCTTTTATACACTTTTACGTGATGGTTGAGTGTTAATAACACAACCGGTACGGTTATTTTATACTTAAGCTTTTCCATAGAAAGTCCTCTCTCGCTTGTAAACTTAACTGCAAGTGCTTCTGTTATATTTTTCCTTTACAAAAGTATTGTCTTAAGAAAGAGATTTTATTGCTTGTTTCTGGTAGGTACTTGAGGAGATATTAAAAATGCGAGAAGAATTGAAATGAACAAATATTTTTTTATCTCATGAACAAACAATTAGAACACATAATAACCCGATTTCCCAGCATGCTCTTTTAAGCTCATTTTAATTATAATTAATATCCTCAAGGATTCCTTTTTATTTTCATTAATTTCTTATTAAGGGTCTGTTGCACCAACCTCCAATCAATATTTGATTGACACATCAGATTTGATTGCTTAGTTCTGGTAAGGACCTCGGTTAAATATTTCTCGGAGGTGGGTAATAATAATTATGATATGAGAATTTTTATTTATTTAAAAGGGTGAAATGACACTTTTAATTTTAATTTTTATCTGGCGGTTGATCTGTAATGTTGGCGAATAGGGTTTATTAAATTGGAATTTGTTTTTGTTTGTAAATGGATATTTTGTATTTGAATATTATTATTTAATGATGTATAAAATGTAATTTGTCGTGTGTGTGTGTTCCTTGACTTATAGGTTGGTATGCGGCTGACCACCCATGCTGTAAAAATGGTTCACTTTGCCAATGTCACCCCTGTCTCAGGGAAGGACGGCAAGAGTTGCAGGGTGTATGTCCATTTGAGATTTGATTTTTATGTTGTAGGTTCACATGAGGCATGTGCAAGCGCGAACTTGTACGTGTCTGGTTGTGAGAATGCATGTAATGTGAATCTTCAATGTAACATATCCTTGCAACTTAGATTAGATTAGATTAGATTAGATCTGATTGGAGTTTGGCGCAACAGGCCCTAAGTATAGAATTCAAAAACGGATTTTACGAACCGTGTGATAGACAGAAATGAGTTAAAGTTTCGTCAGAGTCAGATCCATCCCTTCTACGCCAAGTTCATGTGCCTGTTTGGCGTAGATGAGATCATCCTGGTTGAATAACATGAGGATTTGGCAGAAGCACAAGATTCCTTTCATGCAGCAGCACGTATGAAAAGCGAGAATTACTATGATGCTAGTCGATTTTGACCAGTCCGTAGTCTAGTGGTTTACACTTCTGATTCGTAAATGGAAGGTGGTGGGTTCCAATCCCGGCGGCGCACAAAAAATAAACCATTAATATTTTCAAATTTGCTCTTTTCTGGGTTGAACAATTCATAAGCCTTTACCAAAGACCGGTTATCAAAAGGTCCATCCAACCTTACAACAACTGGGTCTTGCTTGAGAATTTGCGATTTGTAGCGACGACGACCAAGCTCGTAAACAGGTCGATAGCTCAATTGGTATAATGCTTGCATTCCATGCCGAGAGCAAGGGTTCGATCCCAAGGTGTACTCAGCCTTCACAAGAAATGAGAACCAGCCCCCCGGGAGCTGGAAAACCCCCAGTTCAACTGAAAGTGGTTGGTGTGAGGCCAGCCCCCTAACCCGTAACAATAAATAGGTCCCGAATCGCCACATGCGACCTCTTCGGGGATTGAAGTTGCTCTATACGTGTAGCTTAGTTGCGTTTTTTTTTGCGTTTGCGAGACAGCAATATAAATAATGTATGGTGTCAAACACGGTGCATCATTTCGATTGGAACTAAATCACATTCATAGCCCCACGATTGAATTACTAACTCCACGGTAAATGACTCTACAATCAATGAGGTTTTATTTAGGTTTTCCTGAGCTCTAGGTTTTGATAAACTGATATATTTTGATATTACATAAACCTTGATGTGAAGACTCTTGATGTGGATGGATGGTGCAAGGTTGGCATTGTCTCCCGGACCCTCGCAGGGAAGTCTAAGTGATAGGACGACAATGCAAACTGCAGGTCTGCGGTGAGGTGGCAACAGAATGCACTGACAGGGTGGCGCGGCTTACTATGAGAGCTGTGATATTTTAGATAACACGAAAAGAATGTGATAGATATATGGAGCGGTTTCGAGAATATTTCCATTAAAAAATGTATCAAAAGATTCTTAGTCAACGTTTCGGATTGCTAATCAGAATTAGATACATGATATGTTTCCTAGCACGATTCAAAGAATTTGCAACAAAAAAGTTTTTTAAATTTAAATTTAAATGAATTTTTACTCTGTGAATGCACTTACTGCAGAAAATTTATACAACAAGTATATTAACTAAGTTATTAAAAATAGCATATTCACTTTTAAGGATTATATTTCATGCAAATGTGTGTAAGTTTGCACTTACAAATGCTGCATGTGTACTTACAAAACAAACCAAACCCCACGTGAACATAAGCCTTGCAACTCCTGTCGTTTTTCCCTGAAATCGGAGTAGCATTAACAAAAGTGAGAAGTTTTTAGAGCATGGAGGGTTAGCCTCATTTCAACCTATAAGTTAAGAAACAAAAAATCAATTAAGACTTTTAGTAACACGAATGAAATTCTCTCTACTTTGAATTTCATTTAAAAATATCTTATAAATTTTCGCCGAAAAAGGCCTAATGATATAATATGTCTTGTTTCCATCATCAGTTAAGCTTACATACTAAAAATGAAAACCTATAAAAAGGGAAGGGTCGGAGGAAACAAATGATAGACTTAGTAAGAAAGTAAGCGATTTTAAAAACGTATAAATGAGTTGATGTAAAACATTTATTTATTTCATAACAATATTTCATAACATAACAATATACTTGGACCGGTCCGTAATCCGTAGTGGCAACACTTCGGACTCGTAAATGGAAGGTTGTGGATTCGGATCCCGGCGGAGCACAAAAATATACCATTTATATTTCGAATGTGCTCTTCGCTGGGTTGAAAAATTCATAAACCTTTACCAATGACCGGTCACCAAAGGTCCATCCAGCCTTACAGCAACTGGGTATTGCTTGAGTATTGGCGCTTTGTAGCGACGACCAAGCTCGTACACCTCTGCGGCACTACAACAAGTGTCATAGACCCCTAGAGTCTTTAGATTCTAGGGAGTCTCCCGCACAGGATTTCTTAAAAAAAAAAAATATCATTTTGAAAACATAACCTAGAATACGGCAGTTTTTCACTAACACGTTTCGAATTAAAACAAAAAACTTTAATTTTTTTATCGTTCGTCGCTAGTTCGCTTTGGTGTTGGGGTCGTGTATCCCGTGATACCACAAGGTGTACTGTCGGGATGGCTACAGCAGCGTGACGTCATTTGCCCCGCGCTCCATTAGTCTACGCTCATAAAAGATTCTCCCCGTTCCGTAGAGAGCAGAGGACAGGTACACCTAGAGCAGGCAACTACTATCAGCACCACTCGCTACAGCTGCGGGGGTCAGGGGGCGCTAAGTGAAGGAGGGGAGGCGAGGAAACGTGATAGCTGGATGAAGACCAGGTCACAACAGGACACTAAATCAACGGTGCAACATTTCATCTAACAGATAAAAAAAACGCAACTAAGCTACACATAAAGAGTAACTTCTTGTCTACGTTATCCCCGAAGGAGTCGCATGTGACTATTCGGAACTTATTTATTTTTACGGTAAAAAGGATCAAGGGTTCGATCCCAAGGTTTGCTCACCTAATCTAATCTAATCTAAGCTGCAAAGATATATATCATTTAAGATTTATATTAAATGCATTCCCACAAGCAGACATGTATAATTTCGCGTTAACACATGACGCATGTGGACCTACAATATAAAACCCAATCTCAAATGAACATAAGCCCTGCAACTCTTGCCGTCCTTCCCTGAAACAGAGGTGACATTGGCAAAGTGAACCATTTTTTACAGTATGGGTGGTCAGCCGCATACCAACCTATAAGTCAAGGAACAAGCCTTCAAAAAACACAACAGCCTTAACAAGATATGAGTACCAGCCCTTTCGGGAGCTGGGAAAGCCCCACTTCAACTGAAGTGGTTGGCGTAAGGACGGCCCCGTTACCTGTGAAAATAAAAAGGTTCCACTCGCCACATGCGACCCCTTCGGGGATAAAGCGGCAAAAAGTTACGCTATATGTGCAGCTTAGTTGCGTTTCTTTTTTTCTTTACATTCTTTCCTCGTTCTTAAACTTCCACACTTACCTTTCACAATCCCTTTGTACACTCTGTTGTCAGCTCTTTCTAGATGCCAAAACATCAAAGATTAACAAAATTGCATTTTTTACAACAGCAACAAAAGACTAACGGGCTATTCTTAGACTTTTTAGTCGTCGGTTGAGCCCACGCTTTAAAAAACTAATGATGCATTTGTATGAAGACCTGTCAATCCAAGATGGCCGCAAGTGAACAGCTGATTTGTCGTCATACAAATATTACAATATTCGGTAGGTAAGAATGACCGTGCTGATGAAGCTTCCAGCGCAGTCATCATTAGTTTGTCAAAGCGTGGGCTCAACCGACGACTAAAATGTCTAAGAATAGCCCCGTTAGCCGCTTTCTTTTTCGAGAGTGTCTGAGGGTTTTCATACAAAAGGCAGAGTGCACTTCATAAATTTATTTCAATACATCCCACGCTTACAGCAACTAATAAAGTGTAACATATTTTTTCATCCAATCAATTTCCCGCGCTCGGTGATTTTCGTACTAAATACGGAACGTGCCTAAGTGCATGTCGCGAGAGGCACTCCCCTCGGTTTTATGACGCACTCGAGCCGGAATATACTTCACAGGTCGCATGGGGAAGATATAAAGTTTGTAAAGATGCTTCACACTTTTTTTTTTTTTTACATGAAAATTTATGTATTCTTCTACTTTTATTGTTATTTTAGTAAAAGTACGATAAGATGGTTCGGACATCTCGAAAGAATGGATGATGAACGACTAACGAAGAAAGTGTATAAAGGAAATGTCAGAGGAAAGCGTGGAAGGGGAAGGCCGAGGAAAGAATGGTTAGATCAAATAGGTGAGATTGCGAAAGAATGGAACCTGCAGAGTGAGAATAAAAGAAGAGTGTGTATGAAAAAGGTGATGAATATTGAGGAAATGAAAGTGGTTTGTAAAGACAGAAAAAAGTGGAGGCGCATCTGCGGAGGTACCGGCCACCCCTAGTGGAACGGCGGCAGGATACAGTACAGTAACAGTTGGTAGTATCAGTCGGTGAAAGACCCATTACTCTTTAGAGTACGCAATGAAACTAAGCTACACATATAGTGTAACTGCTTGCCGCGTTATCCCCAAAGGATTTCGCATTCTTTTGTACCTTAACTTTCACATTCTCTTTTAAATTACATTCTTTCTTTACCCATTTATGCCTAACTCTATCCTTCAGAGTTTTTCCTGTCATGCTTAATCCAGAGTCATAATAAAAGGAGAGCCTGTATGAAGAAGGTTATGACTCTGGAGGAAATGAAAGAAGTGTGTAAGAACATAAATAAATGGCGGTTGATCTGTGATGTTGGCGGCTAGGTTTTTTTAAATCAGAACTTGTGTTCTGTTAGTTTTTGATATCCATACATATTATAATTTGTTGATTTTAATAATATTATGTGTTGTGTATGTTCCTTGACTTATAAGTTGGTATGCGGCTGACCACCCATTATGTAGAAAATGGTTCACTTTGCCAATGTCACCCCTGTTTCAGGGAAGGTCTGCAAGAGTTGCAGGGTGTGTGTCCATATGAGATTCGGTTTTTATATTGTAGGACCACATGCGGCATGTTTAAGCGCGAACTTGTGCATGTCTGTTTGTGAAAGTGCATATATTGTGAATCTTTAATGTTATATATATTTTGCAACTTAGATTAGATTAGATGCTTCACAACTGATATTTTTTTATTACCATGTTAAAAACATTACCGTATCTATTCTTTATATAAAAAAAACAAACTCTTGGCTGACTTATTTCCTCAGTTCTCAGAAGTTAGAGTTAAAAATGAACTAAATCAATGACAAACATTGATTTAGTTCATCCAAGTATTTCAACTTCCGACTTCTGTTCTATTGAATAGTTCTCACAAAATCAGATCGACTTCTCAAACAACTTAACAACGATTGTAAACTTTTCATTCCGATCAAATCCTCTGATTCTATTCCCGCTCGTTCTATTTCTACGGATTGTTCTATTCTTTTTGCTCTCCCTCCCGTAGATTCCAAAGAGCCATCCACGGTACATCTTTATTCTCTTCGATTCATCTAATTAAGTGAAGATAAGAGAGTTGTTTTGTTCTACGATCAACTGTTTTTTCAGTTGTTTTTTTTTATCCTCGTTTCGATTTGTTGCCGTATGTTTTTATTGTGAGTAAAATACTTTTTGTCAAAGCTACGTGTATAATCAAAGTTGCAAGGAGAAATAAACATTTAAGATTCATATTTAATGCACGCTCACATGTAAGTTACAAATGCTAAGACTCAAATAAACATAAACCCTGCTATTGCGTTATGTTTCAGCTAACATAGGCAGGATTAAATAGTTCATCTGTTAACCAAAGACCAGTCATCACATCAAACACATCAAACTTTGCAGACAGAAGCTTTGCGGTGGCCGGGCCGGTGGCCTGGAACAATTTACCCATCGGTGTTCGCGCGAACCAGCCTACCACCACCTTCAGAAAGGAACTGAAGACACTACTTTTCTCGAGAAGCATGGCGCCCTTGAGATGGTCCTGGACCATTAAATGGCGCCACAGGAAAGAAATCATCCATCATCATCATCATCAAAAGTCTATCCAGCCTCACAAGCCACTCTTGCTCGCAGAAGGCTCTTGAGGTGTGCTCACCAAATAACTAGACAACAGGGCCCCTAGTATAAAACATTACATGACCAGTCCGTAGTCCAGCACAGCGGTTAACACTTCTGACTCGTAAATGGAAGGTTGTGTGGGTTTTAACCCCGGCGGAGCACAAAAAATATACCATTTACACTTTCAAATATGCTCTTCGCTGGGTGAAAAATTCATATACCTTTCCCAAAAACCGGTCACTAAAGATCCACCCAGCTTAACACTAACTGGGTCTTGCTTGAGAATTGGCGCTTTCTACAGCGACGACCAAGCTCGCAGAGGGCTCTTCAGGTGTGATACACTCAAAAACAGCGCTCACCAAATAAATCATCCTTATATTAGATTTATTACATCCTTATATTACATCCTATTATTATAAGTGTTTTTAGGCTTTCATGGCCGGCTTCAGAAGCTTAGTCTACAGAGCTTGGTCTACAAGCCCGGAAAGATCGATTCTACATCCTTATCATCATCATCCTTATAATATTTTAAAAATAATGTTGTTATTTGTCAAATAGTGCGACCGTCATTCACTGGGTAATGTGATCTCAATGAAAATTGATGAATTAAAAAATTTGGTCACCCTCTCCCTTCCCACAAAGCGTGCATTAACCAAATATAAAACCATCGCGTACAAAACATGAATAATGCCCTTATTATTTGACTAATGTTTTTATGTCTTCATAATCTAAGTTGCAAATATGTTTCAGGTTCACTCTGCGTGCAAATAACCAAGAAGATAAATGCAGATTTGCGGCTACACACGATGCATACGGGGTAAAAAAGGAAACCTGAAGAGCTATTCTGCTAAATTCCTTACACTTCGGATATCTATACAAGTCGAAGACTACTAGCGCTGGCGAAAGAACTCCATACATAAAAAAAAACACAGTACATCTTATTTTTGGACACAAATCGCCAGCTCGTCGCCTCAGGGTGTAAGAAATTTATCAGAAAAGAGCTTCAGAGTATGTTCGTAAAGGTGTAAAGGGATCGCTACTTTTATGTTTCATTATAATGTGATCTTAAGTTTTTTATTTGACTTTTTGAATATTTTAAAAAGTACTTTACTTATAGGTTGGCACGAGGTTGACCCCCCCAAACTGTAAAAAGCTGCAAAATTAGGCACGGGTTGTTAAGGTTATGTTCATGTGAGGTTTGTTTTATTTTGTATGCGAGAATTGAGAGAATTGAAAGGAGTTCACAAGCAAAGTGCTGCAATCTGGGATACATCCAGCATTATTTTTTATAAAAAATATTCCTTAGACATAACAAAAGGGGAGAGTGCATGAAAAAGATTATGACTCTGAATGAAATGAAAGAAGTATGTAAGGACCGAAAGGAATGGCGATTGATTTGCAACAATGGCGGCTAGGGCATTAATTCTAAGTGCAATATTAATTTTAATTTAACATTATTTTAATTTTAATTTGTAATGTCTCATTATGATTTTTTTGTAAATCATTTATAATTTTTTGTGCTCCTTGACTGATAGGTTGGTATGAGGCTGACCACCCGTGCTGTAAAAATCGGTTCACTTTTGCCAATGCCACCCCGGTTCAGGGAACGGCGCGGCGGCAGGAGTTGCAAGGTTTATGTCCATGTGAGGTTTTCTTTATTTGTATGCACACATGCAGAATGTGTAGGCGCGAACCTACATGTGCCTGTCTGAAGGCATGCATTTCATATGAGCCTTAAATGCTTACATATCCTTGCAGCTTAGATTATAGATTATAGATAGATTATAGATAGACTCGAACCCAAGCTAGACAGTTTACTAAACGCAAACCCTGGCAACTGATCCATCGACCGAAACGATTCTTATGCTTGTAGCTTAAATTGTTCCATAACTTCATTGTATTGCATATAGTGTTGAGTTTCCATTATTGTACACCCCCCTCTATTGTTGTGGGCGTGCTACGGAACGCGATAAATTAAGATTGATGATTGGCGGATGCATTCACTGTACAGCGACTGTCAAATGAGATCACTCACGGCGGGGAGAAATGTGTGAACATGAATATACCAAAAAAATAAACGTGCATGCATTCTATATTCACTCATCAGGCCTGTTTGAAACTACCAACTTTTGATAGGTTATAATCCAATCCGTTTCAGCTGTGACATCAAAAAATTATGGGTTCGCAACGCAACTCGCAACTAAGCTACACATATAGTGTAACTTCTTGCCTGCGTTATCCCAAAAGGGTCGCAACCACTATCACTTGCAGTGGGGGTTTTCCCAGCTCCCGAGAGCTGGTTTTCATTTCTTGTGAAGGCGCCTTGCCGATATTTATTTTGGGTTTGAAATAGACACCGAAACAGGAAATCCTTTCTGACACCCTCAGTGGAAATCGAACCCTCGCTCTCGGCATGGAATACAAGCACTCTATCAACTCAGCTATCGACCGGACTTTTTGCGAGCTTGGCCTGTTTCAGGGAAGGTCGGCAAGAGTTGCAGGGCTTATGTTCATTTGAGATTGGGTTTTTTATACTGTAGGTCCACATGCGGCATGTGTGAGCGCGAAAATAGGCGTGTCTGCTTGTGGGAATGCATTTTATATGAATCTCTAATGATACACATCTTTGCAACTTATATTTAGATTTAGTCATCGCTACAGAGCGCCAATTCTCGAGCTAGACCCAGTTGCTGTAAGGCTGGATGGACCTTTTGAAACGAGCACCAATTCTCAAGCAAGACCCAGTTGCTGTAAAGCTGGATGGACCTTTTGAAACGACACAACATTATCAATTTGTTCGTGTTATCAGTATTATAATCGTTCAGAATAGTGTAAGCTAAGTCCATCATAACGCCCTAGTCGGACCACAATAGCGACTAAAAGCGGAACTTCACACAAAGCTGACTAAAGGCGCTAAACGCATTACAGGCAGTGAAAGGGTTGTTAGACGCTACATACATACATACAAGCTGACCTCCCTCAGTGGTCAAAACTGTAATCTAATCAATTAGACAATATGCATTCTGAATATTATAACAGGGTGCTGGGTTCGAGTCCCCCTAAAAATATTTCTGCATAGAAAAATGATCGCGTTAAAAATTAGGCCTACTTTTAAAAATATTATAACGAACTACTGTACTTCTAACGGTTAATAACTTGGACCGGTCCGTAGTCCGTAGTGGCAACACTTTGGACTCGTAAATGGAAGGTTGTGGATTCGGATCCCGGCGGAGCACAAAAATACCATTAATATCTCGAATGTGCTCTTCGCTGAGTTGAAAAATTCATAAACCTTTACCAAAGACCGGTCACTGAAAGGTCCATCCAACCTTACAACAACTGGGTCTTGCTTGAGAATTGGCGCTTTCTACAGCGACGACCAAGCTCGCAGAGGGCTCTTGAGGTGTGATACACACAAAAACAGCGCTCATCAAATAAATCATCCTAATATTATTATTATTATTAATGTACGCTAGTGTGTAGAAAAATCTACCTCTAGTATGATGATAGTAGTAAGGTACATAGAACGGCGGTCTGGTATGAGCGAGAGATCATATATCTGGAATATGCAAGAATGATCCCTTTTGTACCTTTATACACGGACTACAAAGGGCATGTTTATATATAGATTAGAAAATAAGTTATTGCCTGTTTATTTGGATAAATTCATAATTAGAAATAAGGATGTACATAGTTATGATACTAGAGGGAAAAATGATTTAAGAAAGTTAAAAGTAAGAACAGTGAAATATGACAGAGGAGTTGTGCACAGAGGATTTGATGAATATAATAAAGTACCACCGGAAATCAAGCAAACTAGTGACGTAATTAAATTTAAGGAGAAAACTGTCAGGTTCTTACTTGCACAGCGCCTCTGATATAACTGTTGTTGTTTTGACTTGATATGAAATTGTTTAAATTAGCATTATTTTGCTACAATAAAAAAAACAGTGGATTAGTCGCTTTAAGCATTTTGCCGTGAATACCACTAAGCAGAGATTATCAATGTTTGTAAATTGAATTTACACATGTCTGCTTGTTGATATAGCTTTACAATTTGGATTATGGATTACTAAATGATAACATGAATGTGCTTTACAAAAGTAGACCGATCTGAGTTTGTAAATTGTATTATTTTTATTGATATTTTTATGCTTTTAGTAGGGTTCTTTTAATTAAAAAGCAATTATTTATTTTAGCAGAATTTATTTTACACGTGCTTTCGACTTCACGGCTCAATGTTTTAATCGACACTCTGGCCTGCACACGATTTCGGCTTACATTTATATACGTTCATACGGACGTTTCTTGACTCTTCTTGATTTCTAGTGCGTTGTTCTACCAGCGTGATTAGAATGAAGTATGCACTGCAACCATACGCTTGTAACACTGCTCCTCTCTTAGACTTGTTCCGTCCTGAACCTTCGTATGCCTGTCTTTTATAGCTGTCAGGGCATCTTATGTAGGTACATCCCACAAGCAGTAGCGTAGCATTCCATTAATCACAATGACGTGATGCTTGTCTAAGTTCTGTCAAATTGTGCTGATCAGATTGACAAGCTGTGAGTAATTGACGCATGGTGGCTTCGAGAGTCGAGAGGCAGAAGGCTCTAACGTGCACACAGCACTGCATTTACGGAAGTGGCATTTCATCACAGCAGCGCCTGAAGTCGAGACACAGCTTCCTTAGTTCCGTGCCGCCCTTGTCTACGGATCCAGTGGCGGAGAGACTGCGAATGTGGAAAGAGGAATGCCCTGAGAGCTTTGTGCAGCCTGCAGAGAGCATACCTCCAGGAAAGAACCTCGAGTGGCCCGTGTGGAAATCTATGAACAGATTGAGGACCAATGTTGGAAGAGCCCGGGCCAACATGTTGACCTGGGGATTTCTGGGACGGGAGGACTCTACACTATGTGAGTGTGGAGCTCAGCAAACTATGGAGCACCTGCGGTGTTGTCCCTCCTGTCCGAAAAGCTGCTCCATGGATGATCTCTTTGCGGGAAACCAATGAGCTGTAGATATTGCTCGTTACTGGGACAATACGGTGTGACGCTGATACGAAGAAGAAGAAGCTGTGTGTAGCGTTCCGAACACTTTGAAACGTGAGCGGGAAAAGTACTTGAACAAAAGCCCTGCAACTCTTGCCGACCCTCCCTGAAACAGGTTTGACATTGGCAAAGTAAACCATTTTTTTTACAGGATGTGCGGTCAGTCTCATATCAACCTATAAGTCAAGGAGTGAGTACATTAAATATGAATATTTAATAATACGAGTACAATATATTTTCAACTTAAATTATAGATTACAGCGACGGGTTTAGAGATACAAATCTGGTAGCTAGTATATGTTCAAAGACTTTTCAAAATGTATTTTTCTGTGTGTGTACATTTTGTATGTTGGTTCACCGTACATACAATATTTGAAAGGCGTTGGAGTTGAAATGTACTGGTATATTCCCTGAGGACAAACCGCCTTTCAAGTGCAAATATCCTCGCAGATTATTGCGGAGTCATATACTGCGGCAGATTGTGTTTGATGCTTTTCCCGAGGAGGGGAAAGCGAAAAAACCAATATGAGATTTGTAAGATTTAAAATATGTACAGACGTTTTTATGTTATAGACGGTCCTAAAGAAGATTTCTAGGATTTTTTTGAACGGCCACAAAAGAATTGAAAATATTTATAAAGAAATGGAGGACTAGACACTTGTCAAAGCAGTGTCCGAAAGGTGTGACACGCAATACGCTAGGTAGGTCTCTTACATACGATAATTGACGGGATGATGATGATGATTTGTAGAGCGCCGTTTCGTGACTACTGTCACTGCAAGGGCGCTTTCAGGCTTGACGCAGCAGTGAACGAATGGGTCTTAATTCCTTTCTTACAGTTCTTAATCCCTTCCTTGGCGCGCACTTCTGGGGGCAGCTGATTCCAAGTGGAGGTTTCTAATCTAATCTAAGCTGCAAAGATATATGAAAGAAGTATGTAAGGATAGTAAGAAATGGCGGTTGATCTGTAATGTTGGCGGCTAGGGTTTATTAAAGTGAAATTGATTTTATGTTTTAGCTTTTTTTATGACCATGTATATATTATTATTTATTGATTAAAAAAATGTAATTTGTAATGTATGTTCCTTGACTTATAGATTTGTATGCGGCTGACAACCCAACCTGTAAAAAATGGTTCAATTTGCCAATGTCACCCCTGTTTTAGGGAAGGTCGGCAAGAGTCGCAGGGCTTATGTTCATTTGAGATTGGGTTTTTTATAGATCCACATGCGGCATGTGCGAGCGCGAAATTATGCGTGTCTCTTGTGGGAATGCATTTAATATGAATCTCAAATGATACATATCTTTGCAACTTAGATTTAGATTTAGATTTAGAACGGGATATCCAGAGTCATAATAAAAGGAGAGCTTGTATGAAAAAGGTTATGCTTGTGGATGAAATGATAGAAGAATGCAACGACCGAAAAAATGGCTGCTGATCTGTAATGTAGGCGGCTAAGACAAAGACTTAAATTTCATTTTTATAGATGTTTTTAGATTCTTTAGTGTGAAAGTATTGCCAATATTGTAATAAATCGGATTTGAAAGAAACATCGAAACGGGAAATCATTTCTGACAACCTTGGTAAATAAGTACCCTTTTCACAAAGTTTTTTCTTCAATTATTGCGTACTTTTCCACTAAGATCTGTAGGTTTTGTTGATGCCACCTTATTTATATAATGATAGTTTTCTCCGAGCGCATCTGTCTCCTCCCCCCTCTGCTAACTTAACTATTGCCACCCCGAAAAGTTGTCCGGCGGCAATAGTTAACCCGTCTGTCGCGGACCAGAAGTGCAATTCTCGATGTTCGGTTGCACTAAAGATATTAGTTGCCGGTGGAGATTAATAGCCCTTGCGAAAGAGTTCCTTTGCCGTTTTGCGATTCTCGTTCCTACCGACCTTCCGACTATCCTTACAAGGGACAGCAATGGGTTTTGTATGTTTTTTCTCGATTGGCCAGACTGACGGATGATCGATGTGATAATCGTCCGACAGGTGCCAGCCCAAAGGGTAAATTTCCCCATATATTTAAAAAAAATACTAAAACTTCATCAAAAAGTAGTAAAACAATAATAAGTGCAAATAAGTACGAAACAACGGAATGAAAATACATAAAACTACATTACAATGTAATAAAAAACTCAGTTCTGAACAATACAATGTTTGGTGAAAACTATTGTTTATATTGTACTTTTACTCCTTCAACTTGTTAAAACTAGCCCAATTTATTTTAATTAAAAAATTTAAGGTGATTTGTTTATTTCAAATATGTTAAAATTAGGAAATGATTATAAATAACATTTTATGTGAAATTATTTTTCCTTGGACTTTGGGGGCAATTCTCATAGTTCACAGCTCTCGCATAGCAGGCTGGCAAATCAGGCTAACTTCACGTCTGCTGTCAACTGACATTTGACAATTAAATCTATGCTTAAATCTTTGTAAATTGAGCGTTATAATGATTGAAAATCACTTGTAAATAATTATGTTTACAATTTATCACAAATGAAGATGAAACTGTGAAAAAATAACGCAATTTCTTAGTGCAAATTTATTGTTGTCAAAAGCATAATAATTATCTGCATGACGTACTTAGCGACGCGCATATTATGCCGTTCAGAATGCCAATTTTCGTAAGATCGTAATTCCTATTCTACGTCATAATTTCCTATAATAATGTCACGTGGGTCACAAATAAACATAAGGAATGAGTTTGCGAATACATTTATTTAGGTCATTAAAGAAAATAAGTCATATATTTGTAATAATCTACTGACAATTTCTGTCCTTCGCTGTACGGCGGGGTAAATCGGCCGCGCTATATTTTGACAGTTCCGGGAGATTCCTCACCTTTATAAGAAATAGCCTTCAGCCAAATTTTCAAACGAGAATCACAATTCACCTTTCATTCGGCAACGAATCGGTATCAGTCGCCTTCGGCCTCGCCTTTGAGATCCCGAATAGCCCTTCTGGGCGGATGGTAATGTGCGCGAGGCAGGAAACATCTGCCGAGGAGAGATCATGACGCAGAAGGAGATGCTTGTGGTGACGTGGGAGACAATTCTTCAACCCTGAAACTAAAACTATGACCTACTACGACGTACTGATGCAATCCAACTAACTTGTTTCTAATCTAATCTAAGCTATAAGGATATATAACATTTAAAATTTATATTAAATGCATTCCCACAAGCAGACATGTATAATTTCGCGCTAACACATGCCGCATGTGGACCTACATTATAAGAACCCATCTCAAATGAACATAAGCCCTGCAACTCTTGCCGTCCTTCCCTGAGACAGGGGTGACATTGGCAAAGTGAACCATTTTTTCACAGTATGGGTGGTCAGCCGCATACCAACCTATAACTCAAGGAACCTTCCTTGTATTAACTGCGTTGTTACCGTGGACAAAAAAAAACGATATAATTGAGGAAGACTGTAAGGACCTGTTGCACCAACCTACAACCAATATTTGATTGACACATAAAATTTGATTGCTTAATTTTGGTAAGAACCTCAGTTAAACGTTTCTTGGAGGTGGGTAATATTATGAGGGAATTTGAACAGGAAAGATGATGTACATCAGGTGATTACATAAATGCAACTAAATTTTTACTTGATGGGAGAAATCACACTTAATTTATCTGATTGGAGTTTTGTGCAATAGGCCCAAGTCTGTTAAGCTATTCCCCAAGGGGCATCCAGAGATTCTGCAAAATCACTTCCACATCGTACAATAATTTAATACCTCTTTGTTTTTGTTGATTTAGATCTTTCAATCTATGTTTCACAAAAAAAAAAGATGTCTATCTGCCTTTTCACCTTTTAGTAGGTTTTCCAGCTGGATGTTGATAATTATATTGGAATATCATAAGCTACGATTCTTTCATGACTCATTCTTGAGATATTTCTCAAAAATTGTCACCTGGATCTCTTCCATTTCAAATGCCCTCTATTCCAGTTTTTCATTGTGCGTGCGATCTTCAATATTCTACTATTGATCATTCTAAATACCTTTCGGATATTCTAAAAAAATCGTTTGGGTCTTCTTGTGTCTGCTCTAGCTTCTAAAACGCAAACACAAAAAAATTTAAATCGTAGAGAGACAGAAATGTCTTTTTGCCTTCTGTAAGAAACTCAAAGTCTACTGATAGCAATGTTGACTGTCGATTTTGAGAATAAGTCGGATGACATTTGTCAAGTTTACGGCATTATTTTAGGAACTGTCCCTCGCAGTGTGACTTGCAAGTTGAATGCGGGAACTTTGTTAGCAATTGTCAGCATTTGAGTCAAATTTGTACAAGACTGTGAGTGGAGCGAGTACCCCCGTGTCTTGGTATACAAATATAAGTAACTTTTAATAAGCCTATTCTTCTTTTTTAATAAGACAAACTCTTCTTTAGGAAATGTAAGCACTTTTTTTTGAAATACAAAAAAAACAGCGTTTAATATGAAAAAGACAAACGCAAAGCAGCTGAGGTGCACATGCAGTGCAATTATTTACCGCATTTTCCATATGGCGAGTGGAACCTATCTATTTTTACATGTGAGCCTTGCGTCAACCACTTGGTAGCGATGACCTAGCTCACACAGATCTATTGAGGTTTGATTCACACAAAAACTGAGCGCACAAAACAAATCATGCTGATTTTTTTTTATTCAATCTAATCTAATCTAAGTTGCAAAGATATGTTACATTGGAGATTCACATATGCATTCCCACAACCAGACACGTACAAGTTCGCGCTTGCACATGCCTCATGTGAACCCACAACATAAAAACCAAATCTCAAATGGACATACACCCTGCAACTCTTGACGTCCTTTCCTGTAACAGGGGTGACATTAGCAAAGTGAACCATTTTTACAGCATTGGTGGTCAGCCGCATACCAGCCTATAAGTCAAGTAACATACACGACAAATTACATTTAATAAATCAATAAATAATAATATCTATGGACAACAAACAGCAAATAAATTCCAATTTAATAAACCCTAGTCGCCAACATTTCAGATCAACCGCCATTTATTTCTGTCCTTACATACTTCTTTCATTTCCTCCAGAGTCATAACCTTCCTCATACAGGCTCTTCTTTTATTTTGACTTTTCGAAACATTCCATTCATTCGCAATTTCGGATATTTGGTCCATCCATACCTTTCTCGGTCTTCCTCTACCACGACACCCATCTATTCTACCAACATATACTTTCTTCGTCAGTCTTTTCTCATTTCATTCTTCCATTTCCTCTTTCCTCATTCAATGTAGACTAAAATACAAGTACACACTTTTGAATAACAAAAGCTTCTTTTTGGTAACGAACGATCAGTTTTCCTAACGAACGATCAGTTTTCCTAACGAACGATCAGTTTTCCTAACGAACGATCAGTTTTCCTAACGAACGATCAGTTTTCCTACAAAAAAATAGAGTGTTATGAAACACACATTTAACATTTATTTATTTAACGAATTGTTTTTTGTTTAGACCATGTTTTATTTCGCGCTTTTTTATTTATTTATTTGCAGCTATTTTTTTTTTTTTTTTTGCTTTGTTATTTTTAAATTAAAATTACTAAAATAAACAACGTCTGTGTCTTCATTAAATAAAATTAAACACAAAACTGTGTGCTGGAACTTTTAGCAAAAATTAATTTCATATTCAAGCTTATTTAATAACATTATAATTAGAGGAAAGCTTATACAGTTTTGCGCAAGACGGCTGTGGGTACCAACGGCGGAGAGTGAGAATTTTTTTGGAAGGGAACCTATTTAAAATCTTCAGAAAAATACAAAACAATTATAAGATAACCTTAATTTTAGCGTTGTAGAAAGAAACATTTGATTTTCGTAAATAACATATTTTATAATAACATATTTTATAATAATAACTAGTTTGATCGATGGTTCAGTTGGTGAAGTGCTTGCTTTAGTAGAGATGGGTTCTTATAATGTAGGTCCACATGCAGCATGTGTTAGCGCGAAATTATACATGTCTGCTTGTAGGAATGCACTTAATATAAATCTTAAATGATATATATCCTTGCAGCTTAGATTAGATTAGATAAGATTAGATTACATGCCAGAGGCTAGGGCTATTTCACCATAAATCCGATTAAATAGAGGCTTTTCAAACATTCTTTTTTGCTTCAACAAAAGACGTTGCATGTCAACAGTAAAACCTTTTACTTTCGAAAGAAAAAAGGACCAGGGTTACGCCAACCACGTAACATGGAGAGGGGGTTTCCCTGTTTTCGTGGGAGCAGGTTGTGAAGGCTGAGTAAATCTCACCCAGTTTTATGATTTTTGGATTTGATGTTAACACTGCAACGGTAAATTATTGACACCTTTCGTGGGACTTGATGCCTAGCCCACTCGTTTTGAACGCATGCGTTCTACCAAGTGAACTATTGTCTTGGGCTCTTTTTAATTCCTATTTAACTATTGAAGTAGTTTCAAAACATATTTCTTGTAGAAAAAAAAAGTGATGAAAATCGTGTAATTGGAATTCTACGCCACTGGTGGGTACACAAAACTTTGAACACTTTCCGCTAGATGGCAAACTTTATCCGAGGACACAAAAACTTATCGGTGTGTGGAGCGCCTTTGGGAACTCTCAACTTGTCTATTGTGTCATTAACGAAACGTCGGGAGAGTGTGGGGTATGCTAATGTTAGCGACATCATTTTGCAACTTTCGATTCTTCGTATTTATTTGAATCTTAAATACATCGAATTTCAGCGTCATAATAATCTATACGCACATTCAATTTTCAATAAAAAATGTTCCCTATATTTTAAGAAGTAAAATCAGATATAGATTACTATGATATTCCTTGACTTATAAGTTGGTATGAGGCTGACCACCCATACTGTAAAAAATGGTTCACTTTGACAATGTCACCCCTGTTTCAGGGAATGTCGGCAGGAGTTGCAGGGCTTATGTTCATTTGAGGTTCGGATTTTATTTGTAAGTACACAATCAGCATTTGTAAGCGCGAACTACACGTGTTTGTTTGTGGGCATACATCTGAGAGCTTTAAATGAATATATCCTTGCAACTTAGATTATAGATAGATTATAGATTACATACGAATTATTGATTTAGGTAAATCATACAACAAAGTACAAAAATAATTAAATTTTAAACAAATAAAATTTTATTTCTTTTTTGTGCTCGAACATTTTCGCCTAATGAGGCGAATCTTCAGGAGCAGAAATAAAATATTTTGTTATTTGGTAATTAGCAAAAATACGGCCCAAGTCCCTGAATTTTATTAACTACATAGTTTAAAACTGGTTTGATAAAACACAGTCAGATGGATCTTGTAAATTAAAAAAGCTGCTAAATATCACGCACGGTAAGCGAAAGTTTGTACGAAAATGTATGGCGACAATGAGGGTGTCGTGTGAGCTATAAGAAAAAAAAAATCTGTTTTTGTCCAAAAATCTGATAAATATTTTTTACCTTTTTAAATGCATTTAGGTCTTATTCTCGATTTGCCAAAATATTGTACCATACCGTCTTATATTTTTTTGACATCAATGAAGATCGACATACCTGAAACAAAAGAGAATAAATAATTTAAAAAAACAGTTCTTACACAGGTAAAAATCTTGAACAGATAAGCGGCAATAATTGCAAGGGTTTATGTCCATTCGAAGTTTTTTTTTTTTTGTAACTTCACGTGCAGCGTGTGTAAGCGTGAGCTTTCAAATTTGTGCGAACAATAAATATAAATCTTTTTTTTTTTAGATATTCAGTCTTCTTACATTTGTAATTACTCCTGAAGATGCCGCCTTAGTTTGGCGTTTGAATTAGTTTTTTTTTTAATAATTAAGGAGAATTTGAGGTACCTACACGTGTTTTGAATTAATTACAGTTTTTAAATTGATAAAAAATGTAAATATAAGTACATCTTGAATGTGAATTAATCTTTTAACTAACATAATAAGTTCTAACAATTTAAGTTCCTTGACTTATAGGTTGGTATGCGGCTGACGACCCATGCTGTAGAAAATGGTTCACATTGCCAATGTCAACCCTGTTTCAGGAAAGTTCGGCAAGAGTTGCAGGGCTTATGTTCATTTCAGATTGGGCTTTTATATTGTAGGTCCACATGCGGCATGTGTTAGCGCGAAATTATGCGTGTCTGCTTGTAGGAATGCATTTAATATGAATCTCAAATGATATATATCTTTGCAACTTAGATTAAGATTAGATTAGATAGAGCGTTTTTAAATTGGAGCAACTATTCTTAGTTGATTATAGGTACTATAGTAAAATCTTTCATCTCACTTTTTTAGTTTTACAAAAACATGTTTTACAAATTTAAGGTAGCACAACATATGGCGGCAAAATACAAAAACAAAACGCATAATCTGAGTTGCAAATGATGTCATTCAAGATGGCGGGGAAGCGGAAGCATTAAGGGGCGCTAGATAATGGCGGGAATTAAGACGATAACTCCCAGAACATTTCCAATAAGAGAAAAACAAATTCCTTCACCAAAAGTATAAAACCCAACGTTCAAACTCAAACTAGAAATGTATAGAAGCTTAAATACTCACTAGGGATGCTCTTCTAGTTTTGATACCTTTTTTGGAAAAACGCTCGAGTTTTAGCGTAGTTTTATATTTGAAGTGTGGATAGTTTTGTCCCAGATAGAGCCGCATACTGTAGAGGACGTTTGCTTTTATTCGCGCCTTAATTGTGGATAATTTTCTCTAATTAATATAAGAAGATTTGTAAAATTTCAGTTATGGCATGAAAGCAGGATTTACAAAATTAATACTTGTATATAATTGGTAGCAAATAATATTGGTGAAATAAATGGCAGAACAATCGGATCAAGACGGTAACTTTGATGAGTGTGTTTGAAATAAAAAATGAAGCTGGTTCGAGTCCAGCAGGTTGATTAATTAGTGAATTTCGGATGGTTGGTGAATTAACACTGAAAATTCATCTTTCTTTAGTTATTACAACTAATCTAATCTAATCTAATCTAATCTAAGCTGCAAAGATATATATCATTTAAGATTTATACTAAATGCATTCCCACAAGCAGATATGTATAATTTCGCGCTAACACATGCCGCATGTGGACCTACAATATAAAAACCCAATCTCGAATGAACATAAGCCTTGCAACTCTTGCCGTCCTTCCCTGAAACAGGGGTGACATTGGCAAAGTGAACCAATTTTTATATTATGGGTGGTCAGCCGCATAACAACCTATAAGTCAAGGAACATACATGACAAATTACATTTTTTAAAATCAAAGAATAAAAATAACAATATATACATGGACATAAAAAACTAAATCATAAAACCAAATTCACTTTAACAAACCCTAGCCGCCAACATCACAGATCAACCGCCATTTCTTTCTATCCTTACATACTTCTTTCATTTCCTCCAGAGTCATAACCTTCTTCATACAAGCTCTTCTTTTATTATGACTCTGGATATTCCATTCATTCGCAATTTCGGATATTTGGTCCATCCATACCTTTCTCGGTCTTCCTCTACCACGACATCCATCTATTCTACCAACATATACTTTCTTCGTCAGTCTTTCCTCATTCATTCTCTCCATATGCCCAAACCATCTTAACAAACTTCTTTTAATCTTCACTTTCACACTTTCTTTTGCACCACATTCTTTTCTTACAAAATCATTCCTCACCCTGTCACTCCGTTTTTTCCCAATCATACTTCTTAGAAAGTCCATTTCAACAGTATGGACTTTACTAATTTCACTTTCATTCACCGTCCAGGCCTCGCTTCCATACATCAAGGTGGGTAAAAGTATGCCACTGCGTACCGCCAATCGAGCATTTTTAGAAATGTTTTGATTTTTGGCGATACAAGCTGTGGCACCCAGTACACACCTGCCCTTCATTACTCTTCTTTCAAGTTCACCTGTCATTCTTCCATCTTTCTCAAACTTACTTCCCAAGTATACAAACTCATTTACCACATCAACATTCATTCCGTTTATTCTAAATTCGTAGTTCGTATTTTCTTCATTTCTTTCAAAAATCAAAACTTTCGTCTTACTTGCATTCAATTTCAAATAATTACCTAGCAGAGCTTCGTTCAATCTAGAGAGCATCGTTTGCAATTCTACTGCTGTGTCCGATACAAGAACAGCATCATCCGCATACAGTAGAACACTCACTTTGCTCTCTCCTATCATTAATCCACAATCATCAAGTCTAGCATCTCGAACACACTTGTCCATGACTATGTTAAATAGCCATGGGCTCATCACACATCCTTGCCTTACACCCTTAAAAACTTCAAACCATTCACTATACTCATCATCAATACGAACACATGCTGTACTATTTTCATAGTTTGCATGCACCGCACCTAGGAGAGCCCCATTCACTCCGTATGCTTTCAAAACATCCCATAACATACCTCTGTCTACTGAGTCAAAAGCCTTTTCCAGATCTACAAAGGCCGTGAACAGCTTCCGCCTCACCGACAATTGTTTTTCAACAAGTTGTCGTAGAGTAAAAATCTGATCAACACAGCCTCTACCGGCCATAAAGCCGGACTGTATATCGGAAATCCTTTCACTAGTAGTCAGAATCACATTTTTTATAATCACCTTACAGAAGACTTTTCCTGGTATACTGAGTAGACTGATTGGTCTGAAGTTCTGACAGTCTTTTTTGTCCCCTTTACCTTTGTAAATGGGAACAATGACTGCCTTCCTCCAATCCATCGGTACTACTCCTGCATTCACACAAAGCTTACATAATTCGTACATCCAATCTATCACGCATTCACCTCCTGCTTTCAACATTTCACCATTTATTCCATCAAACCCAGCAGACTTTCCATTCTTCAAACATTCAATAGATACTTTTATTTCTTCTTTCAAAATCCTAAATTCATTCTCTTCTGTCATTTTTCTAAACAAAATTCTTTCGCCCCGACCAAAAATCCCTTCAAAATATTCTTTCCATCTCTTACATACTTCATCCTTCTCCCATACCATCTCACCAACAGCACTTTTGATTCCTGGGGTGGTCAATGCAGAATCTTTATTCCTATTGGCACCGACCCATCTCCAGAATTCCTTCCTACTGTCGGTGAAACTCCTGTTCATTTTTTCATCAATCTTTCTCTGTTCATTCGCTTTGCTTTCATAAACTACATTCTTCGCCATTTGCTTGGCTATCTTATATTCATCTTCTAGCTTTCTATCATTCCTGTCGTTCAGCCACTTTTTGTAACATTCCTTCTTCACTTTCACAGCCTCTTTTACTTTAGCATTCCACCAGGCATCCCCTTTCAATCTTCCACCTTTCGTTTCTCCACATACTTTTCGAGCACATTCAATCATTCCTTCTTTCATAAACTTCCACATGCTTTCAATATCTTTTTCATTAACATTCTTTTCAAGTTCATTCACACTTAACTTTTTTTGTATTTCTGATTTATACTTCACTTTCACATTTTCATCACTCAGACTTTCTACTTTTATTCTTGGCTTTCTTACTTTCTTCTTACGTTTCTTCTTTCTTACTTCTCCAATCATTATTTTAGCGCATAAGAGATAGTGGTCACTGCCTATTTCACAACTCTGTTTTATTTTTACTTTTTATTATTTTTTAAATGGATACAAGCGTTTTCGACTACACTATTGAAGAATGAAAAACACAATTATTGAATTAGTTAATACTGTTGCGAACTTGGAGTACCAACGTGCGCCTGTACATGCATACATAGTTTGTAGAACAATCTGGCTCTAGTGTGATGGTGGTAGTGCATAGAACGGCGTTTTGGTGTGAGCGAGAAATCGAATAATGATCTGGAATATGCGAAAAAGTTTTTTTTTTAAATAGATTTGTGAAGAGGAATGCAATTCACCAACCTATTCTACCTGGCCAGAATTAGGTATTAATATCATCAATTATTAATTATTTTTTGTGTATTTCAATGACTTATTAATTAATAATTACCCAATAACATCTGTTGAACTAGGGTCAAAGTCAAATGACCCAAGCGGGGATCGACCCAACGTTATTATATTCCAAATACGTTAGAAAGATCAGCCCGCTTTTGGCCCCTCGGCCAGAACACCGACAAACTATATATAGGGACTGCAATGGTGTGGAGGGCGATAAGTCACTCCAAGCATTTTGCCGTGAAGACCTATTGTTGTAAATTGTGAACCAAATTAAAAAAAAACATTTGTTCATTAATCCATAATGTTAAAACATTTCTTTTCACTGGTACTGTTTGATAGTCTAACAATATTCATGTTTCCCGAGAAGAAAGTTACAGTAATTTAATAAACCTAAAAATAATGCGGGTTGAACAAAAAAAAATGCATTGAATCGCTTTGACAAAAAAAAAAAAGCTAAAAATACACACCGGGAATAAAAAACTGAATTGTCATCCTCCGCAGTTTATCAAAGCCGGGCGTTCAATACATTACTCTCGGCTGACTTGTTCACACATTCGATAACGTGAAAATAGAAAAGCCGAACCGGAAAATTCCTGCAATACGACTGGGGAGCCTCTTTAATCTGGGACCAGAGGCGGACCTAGCGTAGAGGCAGGTTACTTACAGTGTTAAGTATTGTTATGATGTTACTGGGTTTTGATGATGATGATGATTTGATACAGCGCCGTTTCGTAAAGATTGTCTCAGATAGAACCGCATACTGTAGAGTACCTTTGCTTTTATTCGCGCCTTAATCCTTAATTGTGGATAATTTTCTCTAATTAATAAATCTCTTGCTGTGCTATCACTGCGAAGTAGTATGTCTTGAGGGATGTTTTGAGGTTTTCCCTGGTTTTCGATGCGTTACAATTAAACTGCAATAATTTATTTTAACAGAATTAATTTTACACGGTTTGGTTCACAAATCTTGCTTTCGACTTCGCGGCTCAATGCTTTACTCGACACTCTCTTGCTGCCCCATTTCAGTCCCTTTATATAAGTACAACAGAGATCATTCTTGCATATTCCAGCTCATTCATTCCTCGTCCGATCTCTCTTTGTTGTTAAACACATTTAATATTGTTACATATAAGTACAACAGAGATCATTCTTGCATATTCCAGCTCATTCATTCCTCGTCCGATCTCTCTTTGTTGTTAAACACATTTAATATTGTTACGAATATTAAGTATTATTAATTTTAACTGAATTCATTTTCACAATTGCAAGGGTACGATTTCAAGGTTTACTCAGCCTTCACAAGAAATTAGAACCAGCCCCCTTGGGAGCTGAGAAACCCCCACTACAACTGAAAATGGTTGGTGTGAGGCCGGACCTTTTACCCATAAGAATAATGTCGGTGTTATGGCCGAGGGGGCCAAGTGGGCTGATCATTCTAGCGTATTTGGAATAGAATAACGTTGGTTCGATTCCTGCTTGGGTCAATTGACCATAACTTTGACCCTGGTTCAACAGATGTTATAGGGTAATTATTAAGTCATAGTTCATTAAAATAAACAATAATGGATTATTAATTGATGATATTAATACTTGTTTCTGGCCAGGCAGAATACGTTGGAGAAACATGGGTCCCGAATCGCAACATGCGACCCCTTCAGAGATAACACAGGCTTGAAGTTACACTATATGCGTAGCTTAGTTGCGTTGCGTTCTATAATTATATTGTGGATACTCTACTGCCCTTCAGGCGCTACGTACGTGCTCCCAGACAGTGATATACCATCATGAATCATACTCGAGAAAAGCCCAGACGCCCTCACCCACTCACCTGTACTAATGCGGGGCCTATTCTTGCGGCCCCTTTTCCGTCTAGATCCATTCTCATCGGCCCCAAGTGATTTTCAGTGTAAACGCTTCAACAAGGTAGGAAAACAGATTTAGTTGAAAATTGTGTAAGATGTATATTTGAAGGTTTTTTTTTTGCCTCTTTTTCAACAGTTTTTTTTCTAATTTTTAATTATGCAGACCAAACTGCCAATACGTGTTCATAGAATGGCAGACAAAAATATTAAATAAATCATTGGTTGGTATGCGGCTGACCACCCATACTGTACAAAATGGTTCACTTTGCCAATGTGACCCCTGTTTCAAGGAAGGACGGCAAGAGTTGCAGGGCTTATGTTCATTTGAGATTGGGATTTTATAATGTAGGTCCACATGCAGCATGTGTTAGCGCGAAATTAAACATGTCTGCTTGTGGGAATGCATTTAATATAAATCTTAAATGACATATATCCTTGCAGCTTAGATTAGATAAGATTAGATTAGATGAAAGATTGACAAATAAAGTATATGTTGCAAGAATAGATGGATGTCGTGGTAGAGGAAGACTGAGAAAGGTATTGATGGATCAAATTTATGAAATAGCGAATGAATGGGATATCCAGAGTCATAAAAAATGAGAGTTAGTATGAAAAAGGTTAAGACTCTGGATGAAATGAAGGAAGTACATAAGTAAGGCCAGAAAGAAATGGCGGTTGATCTGTAATGTTGGCGGCTAGGACAAGAGTTTTTTAAATTATAATTTTGTATTATGTTTTAGTCTTGATGTCCATACGTTATTTGTTAATTTTAAAAAATGTAACTTGCTGTGTATGTTCCTTAACTAGTAGGTTGGTATGCAGCTGAACACCAATGTTGTAGATAATGGTTCACTTTGTCGATGTCATCCCTGTATCTGGGAATGTCGGCAACAGTTGCTGGGTGTATGTTAATTTGAGGTTTGGATTTAATTTCTAGGTACACATTCAGCATTTGTAAGCGCGAACTACACGTCGCTCCCCCAGTTCTTGTTTACCGTATACGCCAATCTTGTCAAATATGGCATATTCATGCAGTTGTCTAATGAATCAAATTCTACACAATCTGAGTTAAGAAAAACCGTAAAACTCGATAATGTGAGAGTTCTTTTAAATATTTTTTAAATAAATTTCTTGTTTTCATAAGACACATTGGTCCAGTACACATGCAAACATTGCTCATGTAAAATTTTCTCAATGGCGTATACGGTAAACAAAAACTAAGACAGCGACGTGCCTGTTCGTGGGCATGCATTTGATAATTGCTTTAAATATAAGAGCAACTTAGATTGTTTATTGTAGATAAGACGGTCTTAAATTGAGTGTAAGTCAGCATCCTTTTTTGCTTGTTAAAACTGAGTTTCAGCAGCAAAGGGTTAAAATTAAAAGCGAGCCATGAGCACACAGAACGAGTAAATACAGTTTGTTTTATCCATTGAGTAATAACATAGATGAGCGGAAACTAACTTACTGCATTGATACATACTATCTACCTTTTGTCTCAGTCCTGTTAAACGTTGCAGTTGTTTAGTCATACAAAACATGTTTTTACGTTTAAAAATGTATGTTTTCTTGCTTTCTCTATTTTGTGTTTTAACACCCAATCACAACGCATGCCATAATGTCTTAAAATAATGCTTTTTCCGTTTAAAATTCGAAAATTTTATCGATCACAAGATTTAAACCGCATGCGTCTATGTTCAGACTGCTCCGGGCATAGTACGCACACGGCAATGCTGCCACCTTTCTAGAAACATTTTTACATACGATTTTTTTTGCACACACGGAAATGCAACTGTGAAGTACTTTGTTCTATTTCTTACTAATGACCATTTTCGTAAGTAGGTTGAAACAGATATGTATATATATTTCCTATTTTCGTTAAAATAATTTTTAGTCCGCAGGTCAATGGTTTTATCCAAGTAAACACGGTTAATGAAAGTCTGCTCTACCTGCTCTAGAAGCGGAAGAGTGGGATAGTTTACAGATTACGGTGGAGCATATTTCACACCACGACTGCTGTATTTTATAGTTGGTAGGGGGAGGGAGCTCACTTCGGGTTTATTAAATTTGATATGAAGCAAAGCTGTTGAGAATTACGGGGAGAAACTGAAGAATTAAAATTGAGCCTTGAAAGGATCATCTTATCTAATCTAATCTAAGTTGCGAAGATATGTAACATTGGGAATTCACATGACATGCATTGTCACAAGCAGACACGTACAAGTTCGCGCTTGCGCATGCCGCATGTGAACCTAGAACATAAAAACCAAATCTCAAATGGGCACACACCCTGCAACTCTTGCCGACCTTCCCTGAAACAGGGTTGACATTAGCAAAGGGAAGCATGTTGAATGGTACGAAAGTTGAAACTGTGGATGAATTTAGATACTTGGGAAGTATGTTTGAGAAGAATGGAAAGATGACAAGAGAACTTGAGAATAGGATGTGTAAGGGCAAGCAAGTGGTCGGTGCAATAGGAAGAATAGCAAAGAACAAGCGATTGACGATGGATCTGAGAATGGCGGTACACAATGGCATATTGTTACCGACTTTGATGTATGGAAGTGAAGCATGGACAGTGAATGATAGCGAAATGAGTAAAGTATGTACGGTGGAAATGAAGCATTTGAGAAGCATGACAGGAAAAACTCTGAGGGATAGAGTTAGGAATGAATGGGTAAAAAAAGAATGTAATTTGAAAGAGGATGTGAAAGTTAAGGTACAAAAGAATGTGATGAGATGGTTTGGGCATGTGGAAAGAATGAACGATGATAGACTGACAAAGTATGTATACAAAGAAAGTGTGAAAGGAAAAAGAGGGAAGGGACGACCGAGAAAAGTATGGAGTGATCAGATTGAGGAGATTGTGAAAGAATGGGATATACAAAGTGAGCGTAAAAGAAGAAAATGCATGAAAAAGGTGATGGATATGAATGAATTGAAAGAGGTATGTAAGGATAGGAAAAAATGGAGGCAACTCTGCAGAGGCTCTGGCCACCCCTAGCGGAATGGCGACAGAGTTACAGTTACAGTTACAGCATTTTCTACAGCATGGGTGGTCAGCCGCATACCAACCTATAAGTCAAGGAACCAAAGCTGCAAAGATATATATCATTTGAGACTCAAATTAAATGCATTCCCACAAGCAGATACGTATATGATCGCGCTTACATATGCCGTACGTGTACTATATTCTATGAAAACCTTAAAATGAAATACTAACCTACAACCATAAATTCTTGCCGACCTTCCCTAAAACAGAATGACATCGGCAGAGTGAACCATTTTTTCTTATTATTGTTGGTCCATTTCATCCCAACCCATATGTCAAGGAGGGCAAATGAATAACAAAATATATGAAACAATAAAATTATTAAAAAAAAAACTGTTAATACACAAACCATAAAAAATATTTATTATTAAAAGTTCATTCACACAGGTTTCAGTCCCCCCTTTTGAAAAGTTGATTAACTGTAACTAGAATACATGCCATAAAAAAAAATGAAAACTCCAACTTCGTTGATCTCTCGTAAGGCTTTGTTACAATTGATTCGACCAAGTAAGGGAATAATACAGAGAGCGCGAATCAAGAAACTGAAAAAAAAAAACGAAAACAACAACTTTTTCCTTTGGATTCTCCATTGCTCCATTTTCGGTGAGAAATTTGAATCCATTCCACACACTCGGTACGCAGCGTCCCATTTACTTGATAATTGCGTACTCTCTAAAAATATTAAAAAAAGTATCAAAACTAAATCACTCACTAGGAGTGCTGTTGTATGTACGATACGTTTTTCTATTAACGCGATTGTGGGGAGTATACTTGATTTTTTGTACTAAGGGTAACATTTACTGGATAATTTCGGCAGTATCTGTGAGATAAGGCGCTATCAGTACTCCGAGTATAACGCATTAAGTTTTAACTTACACAAAGCGTAAAGCAAAAATGTATAGTAAATCCAACAGCGCTTTTGGTGGGTGTTTTAGTTTTCATTGATTTCTCAGTGAAACATTTTGGATTAGTTTATACTTGGAGTGTTTTGGATGAAACCGCCCGTATAATGGTTTTAAATAAAAGCAGAAGGGATGATCTTAAAGGAAGAAGACATTTTCCAACGAATATAAAGAAGGGAAACTGAAATTTCATGGTTTAAGGGCCGATCTTATAAACGTTGGAATAAATATCCGTAAGTAAATCCTCATTTTACTAACGGACGGACGTTACCGGACTGATCTTACCGATGGTCGTCCTATAAAGCTTTTTTAACCGTCCGTTAGTTCTCAATAATGCACTCGTATTTTCGATGATTTTTTGCGTGCATTCATGAACATATGTCATCCGTTTGCTGTCAGAGAAAAAACATAACCTAAAGTTGCGGATGACAAACACGAAAACGACTGATACAGCCCTATTTTAATGAATTCTCTATAACTGTCGGAAGAAATTATCTTCAACAGGGTAGAGCGTAGAAGTCTAATGACACGCAAAACTCACCGAAAAAAAGAATGCTTTGACAGCTGACCTAACCTCAAACCTTAACAAACCGACCGGTATCTACCTGGAAACCGGGGGTCGGCTGTCGGTTAGATCCGCCGGTAAAATTCAACCAAAAATTTACGAACGAATTGTTATAATATAGAAAAACGAAATCTGTACCTACCAATCTTCGGTTTATTAGATTTGACATTTAACAAACGGATGTTTATAAGATCGGCCCTAAATTACCCATTTTGGTTTTATACAAAAAAAAACCTTGACTTGATAGGTTGATGTGAGGTTGTGAGGCCATCCATAAAATACAAAACGTGTACATTTGCCAATGTCCCCCCTGATTCAGGGAAACATGACAAGAGTTGCAGGGTTGATTATTGACATTCCCACAAGCAGACACGCATGGACCTACAATATAAAAACCCAATCTCAAATGAAATAAGCCCTGCAACTCTTGCCGAACTTCCCAGAAACAGGGGTGACATTGGCAAAGTGAACCATTTTTTACAGTATGGGTGGTCAGACTCATTAATTAAACATAAATTAAAATAAATGGAAAAAAGTCCAAGGACCGAACAAAGTGGAGATCCATCTACGGAGGTACTGGCCACACCTAGCTAAATAACGGCTGCGTACATTATTGTAGAGATTTAAAAAAAAACTGAAAAAATTAAACTTTCACTTTTTTTGGTCTACGCTTTTGTAGGCTCTACGACTCTACGATTCTCTTCGAAGTAAACTGTAAGCGAACGCTGTAATAAGCGAATATAAGCGTTAAAACCTTGGAAGGAAGCTTCCAATGAAAGCCTTTGCAAGTCAGGACCGTCTAATGATCCACCATGATGGCTGATATCCTACCAAAGCGTTCCCATTTTTACATTAAGTATACAACTTTACGTTTCCACTGAAACGTAGCGTTCCTTGCAAAAATCATACACACTAAAACAGTTCCTCTAGTGAAGGTTATAATTTCCTACACGTTTTGATGTTACGTTTTTCTTGAGTTTGAACGCATTTTTTTTTACTTTGGGTAGTGTAGATTGAAAAAAAAGCAACGCTCTTTCTCGTGGCTTATTTGGATTTTTATAAAAACTCGTTTTTTTCTTTAAAATTGAAATTAATTTTTGATGTAAAAAATAATGACGGGCGTAAGAGGGTTCAGGTATTAGGGTTTTGAAATTTTTAGAATACTCCATTATGTTTATGATTTTGCAGGGAAATACAAAAACGGATTTAAGGAAACGCAGTGGGTTACTCAACGTTTCGTCGGAGTCTCAAAATCGAATGAATAAATGATGAAAAAAATCGTGATTCTTTGGCGCAGAAAAGAAATGTCTCCTGATGACGTCGGATACTTAATCTAAATCTAAGTTGCAAATATATATCTCATTTGAGATTCATATTAAATAATAATAATAATAATACAATATTTTTATAGCGCCCTTTCATGACTCTTGGTCATCCCAAAGGCGCTTGCTCATATGAGCGCGCGAACAGGTGGGTCTTCAACCCCTTTCTAAAAGTACTCTCCAGATCCATTTCGCGCAGGTCATCTGGGAGGCCGTTCCATATCGTTGGAGCAGCCACCTTGAAGGCTCGATCTCCAAAAACGGTCTTCTTTTTCCTTCTTGGAAACTCTATCCGACTGCGACATGATGCTGCTGATCGCAGTGTTGCTGTTCTGCTGCTTGTGGTGGCTGGAGTTATCATATCCTTTAAATATTTCGGTGCGGTCCCACGCAGGCTCTTGAAGACCAGCAACCCTATCTTATACTGGACCCGTTCATGAATCTTGAGCCAGTGAAGAGACTTCAGGTGCGGCGTAATATGGCAAAACTTTGAGGCACCATGTATAAGTCTGGCCGCGGCATTCAGTACAGACTGGAGTCTCTTCAGCTGGCTCTGGGGCTGTCCGGCATATACGCCATTGCAGTAGTCGATTTTCGACAGCACGAAGGCATTGACAACAGTTTTTAAGGCCTTTGTTGTCAGATTTCTTCTGATTGCTCTAATTTGTCGGAGAGCGAAGAAACCTGACTTAACTGTTTTGCCAATTTGCCTATCGAGTACCAAGTGCTGATCAATTTCTACTCCAAGAACTCGGACATGGGTTGCTGGGATGACAGCACTACCACATATGTCAACCGGAGACTGGTCAAGGAGGGGCTTACGCCTCCTGGTCACTAGGTATAGTAGTTCTGTCTTGTCTGGGTTAAGGATCAGTTTGTGAGATGCCATCCAGTGCCCTATCCTTTCGATGCCTTCTGCAATTTTTTGAGATGCTTCTCGCATTTTCTCAGGCTCACACTCCAGGTAAATTTGGCAATCGTCAGCGTAGCAGTGAACGTTAAGTCCAAGACTATGTATCAGTGTCTCGAGTCCATAGGTGTACATTAGGAACAAGAGCGGCCCAAGAACGGATCCCTGTGGGACTCCTGTTTCCACTGGGAAGGAGAAGGATGCATCGTCTGATATGCGGACAATTTGACTTCTTCCATTTAGGTAGGCAGTCAACCAGTCAAGGGCCTTTCCTCTCACTCCGAGGGTAGTTTTGAATTTCCTCAGAAGGATCTGATGGTCTACTGTATCGAACGCTGCACTCATGTCCAAGAGAGCCAGGACTGCGGCGTTTCCTTTTTCGATGCTAAGGGTTAATTCTGAGAGTAGTCCTACTATACTGGTTTCGGTGGAATGGTGCCTGCGATAAGCTGACTGTTTATCAGCATACAGCTCATGTTTGTGCAGATATGCAGATAACCGGGCAGCTACAACTCTCTCATATACTTTGGCAACGAAGGGTAGATTTGATATGGGCCGATAATTGTAGAGCTCATTAGGATCAAGTTGCGGCTTCTTTAGAACTGGGGTAATAAAAGCTTGTTTGAGCGTGTCTGGGAACTGGCCGTTTTCGAAAGAACAGTTTATGACATCGACTAAGAATGGAGCAAATACAGTTTCACATTTTTTCAAGAGCCATGTTGGTATGGGGTCCAGCCTACACTGCTTATTCGGAGCTCTCCTCATCAAAACAATAACTTCCTGGATGGACGTGGGTAAAAAGCTGTCAAGTGAGATATTTGGGGAAATCGTTTCAAGATTTGGGTGAGGAGAGAGTTTTGTTGAGCTCCTGATTTTATTCACTTTTTCCCGAAAAAAATCCGCAAAATCTTGGGCTTTTGCATCTGTTTCTGACTTGTCTTGTTTGTTACCATGTATGCTGCTGATGGCCTTCCATAACTGTTGTGGATTTCGTTCATTTTCAGCCAATAGTGATTTCCAGTAGGATGCTCTTTTGTTCTTCACTAGAGTCCTATAAGCGTTGAGCGCTATCGTCCATGCCTCTCTGGTTGTCTCGCAAGGTGATAATTTGTAGTTTCTTTCCTGACTACGCGTCTCTCGTTTTGCTTTTCTACAGTCGCTGTCAAACCACTTATCAGACTTCCTGATTCTTACTTTCTTGGATGACTCAGGGACATGTTGGTCAACATGTCCCTGAAATGCATTCCCACAAGCATTCCTTGACTTATAGGTTGGTATGGGGCTGACCACCCATACTGTAAAAAATGGTTCACTTTGCCAATGTCACCCCTGTTTCAGGGAAGGTCGGCAAAAGTTGTGGGGCTTATGTTCATTTGAGGTTTGGATTTTATTTGTAAGTACACATTCAGCATTTGTAAGCGCGAACTACACTTGTTGGTTTGTGGGCATACATCTGAGAGCTTTAAATGAATATATCCTTGCAACTTAGATTATAGATAGATTATAGATACGCATAATTTTGCGCTAACACATGCCGCATGTGGACCTACAATATAAAAAAAACAATCTGAAATGAATATAAGCCCTGCAACTCTTGCCGACCTTCCCTGAAACAGGGGTGACATTGGCAAAATTAACCATTTTCTACAGCATGGGTGGTCAGCCGCATACCAACCTTTCTGACATAACTTTCTGACATAAAAGTGCTGCGTCATCAACCAAAAAACAAGTATTTTTAATTGAAGCCAAATCCGAAATCACCAGCGGAACCACCAGAATTCTGTACCCTTAGTACGAGTTGCAAAACTTGAGAAATGTAAAGTTTACGGCAATTATTAAAGAGTGATTTCCCCCAAAATCTGCCGTTTGTGTTTGTTTGAACTTGATTTTCTTTATCACTGTAACTCTTTCGCTAAGACCATAAACTGAAAGAAACAAAAACGGCAGATTTTGGGAGAAATCACTCTTTAATATTTTCCGTACACTTTACTTTTCTCAAGTTTTGCAACTCGTACTAAGGGTACTGTACACAAACATTATTTTTGTTTTTTTCAACGACATTTTACTTCTTTGGATTCATCCACAGATCACGTGGATTCATCCATCAGAAACTTTAATGAAAATAAGATGAGCTAACAGTAACAGATACTTCATATGAGTATTGAGAGCGTATTTGGATGTACACTTAGTACGAGTTGCAAAACTTGAGAAAAGTAAAGTTAACGAAAAATATTAAAGCGTGATTTCTCCCAAAATCTGCCGTTTTTATTACTTACACTTTGTGGTCTTAGCAAAAGAGTTACAGTGATGAAGAAAATCAAGTTCAAACAAACAAAAACGGCTGATTTTGGGGGAAATCACTCTTTGATAATTGCCGTAAACTTTACACTACTCAAGTTTTGTAACTCGTACTAAGGGTACATCCCAATATACTCTCAATACTCATATAAAGTATTTGTGACTGTAAGTTCATCTTATTTCCATTAAAGTTTATGATGGATGAATCCAAAGAAGTAAACTGTCGTTGAAAAAAATCAAGAATAATGTTTGTGTACAGGATTCTGGTGGAAGCTGGTGATTTCGGATTGGGCTTCAATTAAAAATACTTGTTTCTTGATTGATGATGTAGCACTTTTATTCAATTCTTTTATCAAGGGTACTGATACGGAATTCTTTCTTTCCTTTCGCCAACATGAAAAGTTGCGGTATCATTTTCGCGGATCGCCGCCGGTGAAATGGCCAACTATTTTTATTGAAAGATATCTGCGGAGTATCAGCAAAAGTTTCCCGGATAATTTTGTTTATTATTGTGGCGGGAAAAATTCCTAGGGATCATATGGCAGTGGCAGCGCATCATTTTATCCTTTTTTTTTTTTAAGAAATCCTGTGCGGGAAACTCCCTAGATTCTAGAGACTCTAGGGGTCTATGACACTTGTTGTTGTACCACAGAGGTGTACGAGCTTGGTCGTCGCTACAAAGCGCCAATGCTCAAGCAAGATCCAGTTGCTGTAAGGTTAGATGGACCTTTTAGTGACCGGTCTTTGGTAAAGGTTTTTATGATTTTTTCAACCCAGCGAAGAACATATTTGGAAATAAAAATGGTATATTTTTTGTGCTCCGCCGGGATCTGAATCCACAACCTTCCCTTAACGAGTCCGAAGTGTTGCCACTGGACTACGGACCGGTCGAAGAGGTCATCGACACGCGGTGTACCTGAGCGGTCACCCATCCAAGTAGCATCCGCGCCCAATGTTGTTCATCTTCGGTGATCTGATGAGAACCGGTGCTTTCAATATGGTAAAAATCTAAAAAGGGTATGCAAGGATATGAAGATGTGGAGGCAAACCTTTAGAGACTCGGCCACTCCTACTCTTCTGTACCTTAACTTTTACATTCTAATTCAGATAACGTTTATCTTTTACCCATTTAATCTCAATTCCACGAGTATCTATTAGAATCTCCTGTCCTATAAGGGATTTGAACGCTCTACAACTATTTTTACGAACTTGGAGTACCTACACGCGCATGTTCAGGCGCAATATTGTGTGTAGAGCAGCCCAGTATGATCCATGATGGTAGTAGTAAGGTACATAAACAGCGGCCTGGTATGAGCGAAAGATCGAATGATCTGGAACATGCAAGAAAGATCTCTTTTGTACCTATATAAAGAAACTGCAATGGGTCATCAAGAGTGTCGATTAACAAATTGAGCCATGAAGTCGAAAGCAAGACCTAGAAATCAATCGGTACCTACCAAAAACCGTGTAAAATTAATTCCGTTGAAATAAATTATTGGCAGTTTAATTCAAAGAGAATCCAGTAAAATCATAACACTTTTTTAACTTTAATAATACGAACTTTTTAATACTTATTTTACAGAGAAGCCGATGAACATCGAGTAACAATGCCCACCCTGCGTCACTGTTCTTTGTACGCGCTGGAATAAAGTTCAGATCAAATGAAAGCCCCAGAGGAGATGAAATGTTCGGCGAGGAGAGAAGAATATGAAGTTGAAAGGAAAAATGTATGAGGGATGCATTAGGAGTTTTCCATTGGTTATACGGAAACTGTATGTTCCTACATTTTATGCCTCACATTCTTTAGGTATAAATTAATAGTTGATACAGCAAGTTAGCACCTAAACTGAGAAAAAGAGTAAAACGTCTATGAGAAGGTTGAATAATAATTTATTGTCATGCAGCTTGCCATGAAATATTTAAAAAAACTGTAGTTTACCGTATGTTATATTTATTGAATTTTTATATTTTCTAAAATTCACTTAACAATGTTTTAACCCATTTTTAATGCGTACAAATATTTTTTAAGGAGACTCATATTTAAGTTGCCTTGGCAAACCTGTACCTGTACTGTTACATATTTATTTATTGGAAGCGAATGCATTTTTCATTCAAGTGATTACGGATCAAATAGCAATTGAAAATTAATTATAATAGTATCTAGGTTTTTTGCAGTAACTTCGTGAAAGTTCATCTTTACAATTTCCGTCGATGGCAGATATTTCACTGCCGAAACTAGTAGTGCATTATAAAAATAAACTCACAAGTGAATTAAAACAAAGTTTTTTATTCTTTTTTACAAATTAATTATAACCGTCTCCATTTTGTAGAAAAAAAAATATAATTCCTTCCAGACAACAACAAGCCCAACGGGTTATTTCTTGTCTTCGAAATGCACCTTGACTTAAAGCTTGGTATGCGGCTGACCACCCATGTTGTGTGCCAGTGTCACCCCTGTTTCAGGCAAGGTCGGCAAGAGTTGCAGGGTGTAGGCCCATTTAAGATTTGGGTTTTTTTGTAGGTTCACATGCGGCATGCTCAAGCGCGAACTTGTACGAGTCTGCTTGTGAGAATGCATGTAATGTGAATTCCCAATGTTACATATCTTTGCAACTTACATTAGATTAGATGAGATAGTTCCAACTTTCTAGGAACGTTTTTACATTCGCCCGAGTTTTTTTTAACACACAGATAATTATGCAACTGTAAAGTTATTTTCTCTCTTTCTTACTAATGACCATTTTCATAAGTAAGTTGAAACAGATCTATCGCACGCTTAATAATAAAGAGAAATAACTCAAAAATTGGGAAAATTGAGATTTTAGAATAGGTAGAATGCGACAGCCATTCAATTTGGACGAATATGACCGAGATAAAACATCGGTCGCCTTTTTCATCCCATACAAGTTGTACTGGTTGTTTGAACTTCAAACGTGATTTCCCAACATTCTTATTTTTTGAGTTATTTCTCTTGATGATTAGGCGTGCGATATATTTTCTATTTTCTTTTAAACAATTTCTAATTACCAGATATCATAAGTCAATGTTTCCCGCTATCTATTTCTAGATGCCCAGCTCCGTAAGACAGGCGCCGATGGGCGACACATTTGTGATATATCATGACGTCATTAGTCCCGAGTCTCACATGTGATTTATGGCGGGCTCTTCACTGACACAGATCTGTCATTTCAGGTCCGTTTGACGCGGCGACTCCTACGGAAATCAAGTTTATATTTGGATGAAGTTAGTGTAACTGTAACGTTTTAGCGTTTTCGGTAGAGGTGTCCAAGGTCCGTATTTTTAAAAGGGTATCGGTAGACATCACCGTAGCCATTTGAAGATACCAGCTTTGAAGCAAAGCGGCGTGTAAATACATAGCTTTACTAGTCATATCCTAGTAAACGTCATTCCTATTCCTTGACTTAGAGGTTGGTATGAGGCTTACCACCCATACTGTAAAAAAAGGTTCACTTAACCGTTATAAGAGAACTAGCATTACTCTCGACGTTTCCTTAGTGATTTAGCTAACGTCTTTAGGAGACACCCTCTCTGCACAACCACTGAGGATGAACTAAGCTCGATAAAATGAACTAAATAACGGTTTGTCTAATATCCGATTAATAAATTTTAGCTGTGTAGGTATTATTATTGTAAATATGTCAAACGACCGTAATTCCAATCTAAACCTAACAATAACCTCTTTGAACATTCATTGAATATAATATTTTAATGCTGGAGTGATGTTTTCCAGGATCTGTTGCCGTGGTCTGTGGGAGCTGGAGCTTCCGGGCGTTTCCCCCGTTTCTATGATGGGCTTCTTCAGCGTGAAGTATGATGATGAAGATGATCTTGATGAGAACTGAGATGCAAGTGTGTGTACACAGCGGGTTTATATGTGCAAACTAAATACACTTTGAACACCGTAGAAATGGACGAAACGTCCGGAAGCTCCAGCTCCCACAGACCACGGCAACAGATCCCGGAAAACATCACTCCAGCATCATCAGCCGGCCGTGTAAGCCTAAAACTCTTATTCAACATATTTTTAATTAAATTAGTTCCTTGACTTATAGGTTGGTATGCGGCTGACCACCCATGCTGTAAAAATGGTTCACTTTGCCAATGTCACCCCTGTCTCAGAGAAGGACGGCAAGAGTTGCAGGGTGTATGTCCATTTGAGATTTGGTTTTTATGTTGTAGGTTCATATGAGGCATGTGCAAGCGCGAACTTGTACGTGTCTGGTTGTGAGAATGCATGTAATGTGAATCTCCAATGTAACATAATTTTTCAACTTAGATTAGATAAGATTAAAAAAAAAAAAACGCAACTAAGCTACACATATAGTGTAACTTCTTGCCGCGTTATCCCCGAAGGGGTCGCATGTGGCGAGTTGAACCTATTTATTTTTACAGTTAAGGGCGCCGGCCTTACGCCAACCACTTCAGTGGAGGTTTCCCAGCTCCCGAGAGTGCTGGTACTCATTTCTTGTGAAGGCTGAGTAAACCTTGCCGGTATTTTATTTTGGGGTTTGAAATAAACACCGAAACGGGAAATCATTTCTGCACCCTCGGTGGGATTCGAACCCGAGCTTTCGGCATGGAATGCAAGCACTCTACCACCTGAGCTATCAACCGGATTAAAATCATAATAGTAATTATACAGTTAAATATTTTGGCAGTGCCTTATTTACATCAACCATTCAAATCAACATTATAAAAACCTAAAAAATCCTGAAACTAAGAACGTTGGAGCCTGTGGCAAATGACTAATATCAAGGAGGTTTTTCATGAAAAAAAAAATCATTTTTGTGAAAACACGAGCTGAAATATTTAGTGCCACATTCATACATTTAAAATAAATTACATCCATCCATTATTGCGAATTTTTATCCGGGCAACAAACCCAGTCGAGACACGAACCATTTTTTAACTCAGTATGAAACTCACATAGCATTCAGATTAAAAATGTATGAAAACTAAAACGCTCACTAGAGGAACCGTTTTTTGTAACGCTATTGTCATCAACAATGTCACATTATTATTTTTGTTTAAAAAAATGTAACTTTTTGTATATGTTCCTTGACTTATAGGTTGACATGAGGCAGAACACTCATACTGTAGAAAATGGTTCACTTTGGCAATGTAGCCCCTGTTTCAGAGAAGGCCGGCAAAAGTTGCAGGGTTTATGTTAATTTAAAATTAATGTTAATTTTGATTTTAATCTGTAATTACACATTCAGCATTTGTAATCGCGAACTTACACGTGTTTATTTGTGGGCATGCATTTGAAATAAGTTTCAATATTAATATATTCTTGCAACTTAGATTATAGATAGGTTGCCTCCAAAGAAAGGTGCAATTCCAAATCGAATGTCCTTTAGTATTAGTTTGGTTATTCACTCAAAATATTAGTTTTAAGCTTTCTTTTTTCTTCTACTTCCTCAAACTCCTTTTCGTTGTGACTCTTTTCATGTTTCAACCTCGTAAAATATCTTGATAATTTTTCCAGGGCCGGAAGTCTCATCACCTCGGTAATTCTTACGTAACAAAATATCGGTAATACTTTTACGAAGACTAATCAGCTGTTTACTTGCGGCCATCTTGGATTGACAGGTCATCATACAACTACTACCTACATTCAGTAGGTAAGAATTATTGTGGTGATGAGACTTCCAGCCGTGATGACTGTCTTATTACCGACCAAATTATTCAGAGTTACATCTTCTGTTTGAGAAAATATGATAGAGAAAAAATAACATTGTAAAAAACAGTTCTGTAATGATATGGGAATTGTTACTTTAAATAAATAGGTATAATGGTAGGTAACACAGATTATAATATCAGCGCAGTGAAGCATAAATTCATCAGCCCAGTGAAGCTATGACGTATAAGGAATCTGATTGGCCAAGTCTTACCATTGGTTGACAGTTGTGTTGTTACAACGTCAGGTGTAGGTGGCATTTTTATGGCTTTAAAAACGATCGTCTGCGGAAGATTTTGTTCCTTTTCTTGTTTTAATCTGAGTAGTTCATTTACTCGGACAGTTCCTGTGCTTGCCAAAAATTGAATTGTTAATTACTCGGTTTCTTTATTTTGCCTAGTCATCTGTAAAAATTCTCCAATCTATTGTTGTAAAAGTATACTTGTGAAATACAAGCCGATCGGTAACCAAAATTCAAGATTTTTATTGAAGAAACCAGCGACCAAAAAACTCCTGACCAAATCCCGACCATCTTCTTCGCTTCGTAAATTTGAAAAGCTGGAATAAACACTTATTATTATTATTATTATAAACGCTAAGATTTAGTTTCAACGTTAAATCGTATACTCGCGGTATGTATGAAGAGAAAAAAAATAGTTGATCTTTCAACAATAGACCAGAGGGTACAGCAATGTATGGGCATGTATGCGTTGCATACGATAAAAAAGACTGGCTGGAAATTTATGAATGGCCTTTGTGAGTTTGGTTCGCTTTTTTATCGCATTATTTCGGCCCGAAATGCAGGTTGGAATTTTTCCCGTCGAAAGAACACGAAAACCGAAACGTAGGCAGATTTCGCAACTTTTTTGTTCATTTTTTTGCATGCATTGCGAACCTTTCACTGCCTGTTGTTTTTTTTTTTATAAACAGAAACAAAAAAACTTTTTCATGTGAAGTAACAAACGGTGAATTTTTTGTAACGGTGTAATTGACTTGAAAATATAAATGTTTTGAAGAATGAAAACCTTTGTCTGCGTAAAAAAAATTATACATGAAAAATGTGTTAAATTTTGCTACGCATAAAAACGCAACTAAGCTACGCATATAGTGTAACTTCTTGCCTGCGTTATTCCAAAAGGAGTCGCATGTGGCGGTTCGGGACCTATTTATTTTTACGGGTTGTACACCAACAACTCTCAGTTGAAGTGGGGATTTCCCAACTCCCGGGGGGGAGGGGGGGGGGGTAATTCTTGTGAAGGCTGAGTAAACCTTGCCGGTATTTTATTTTTGAGTTTGAAATAAACACCGAAACGGGAAATCATATCTGACACCCTCGGTGGGATACGAATCCTAACTCACGGCATGGAATGCGAGCACTCTACCAACTGAGCTTTACTGTAACTGTAACTCTGTCGCCATTCCGCTAGGGGTGGCCAGAGCCTCTGCAGAGTTGCCTCCATTTTTTCCTATCCTGACATACCCCTTTCAATTCCTTTATATCCATCCCCTTTTTCATGCATTTTCTTCTTTTACGCTCACTTTGTTTATCCCATTCTTTCACAATCTCCTCAATCTGATCACTCCATACATTTTTCTCGGTCGTCCCTTCCCTCTTTTTCCTTTCACACTTTCTTTGTATAGTGAGCTATCGACCGAACAATAAGTAAATACGCGCTTACAAATGCTGCATCTATATAAGTCCTTCAGTTAATAATTTATGAAAAAAAACCCGCAACTAAGTTACAATACATTTTTTATTTTTTTTGGGACGCTACGCTGTCCAGGTAGACATTTTTTGTTGTGTTGCATCTGTTATTTTTCACAGGCAAGGACGTCAGCCTTACGACAACCTCAAACAAGAGATACCCCTGCTGGGTTTTTGATCGCTACTTTTTATAACAAAATATTGCGTCATTACTAAGCCGCTTTTTCACCGACCAGGCCAGCGGAAATGGATTGATGTTTGATATAAGTACCAGTCATACAGAATCAAAGCCAGCAATCTAGGTCTTCTTTCCCAAAATGAGATAAATATATGGAAGTGTTGAGAATGAGTTTCTCTCTGTTTTCGTTAATTTATGAATTTTTGTAAAAAAAAATCCCTATCTTGCCGCCTTTGGTTTTATGCGAGTCGTATTATTTAAACTCCCAAATATGTGTCATTTATAGGAACATGAATAATCCATTTGCGCGCGCGGCTTCACATTTCTAGGGAGAATGGCAAAAATAAATGTTTAAAACAAACATAATGTTGAAGGGCAGAGGGCTCTTGAGGTGTGATACCCACAAAAACAGCGCTCACCAAATAAATCGGCCTTATTTTTTTTTTTTTTTTAATAATGATTTCCTATGGATTCAAAATAATGTTAGCTTGTTAGGTTTAGGTTGGAATTCGGTCGTTTGACATATTTACAATAATTATAGCTACTTACAAAGTTATTTTTTTTGATCGGATATTACACGGAACCTTTATGAGAGAACTTACATTATTCTCGACGTTTCGTTAGCGACGTAGATAACGTCTTCAGGAGACACCCTCTCTACACGACGACTGAGGATAAACTGTCTTATAACAATTCGTGTGATATCCGACCAAAAAATTTAACTGTGTACTTATAATTATTGTAATTTTAGCTTTTTGAAATAACATTTTTGTTTATTTATAGTCTAAGTTGCTAAGATATTTGATTTAAATTTATGATTCATATTAAATGCATGTTCAAAAGACAGGTGTAAGTTACCGGTAACACAATTTGCTGAATATATACTTTCAAAATAATAAAGAAAAACATCCGAGTTCCTTGACTTCTAGGTTGGTATGCGATGACCACCCACGCTGTAAAAAATGGTTTACTTTGCCAGTGTCACCCCTGTTTCAGAGAAGGAAGGCAAGAGTTGCAGCGTTTATGTCCATTTGAGATTTGCCAGACAAAACGCGCTGATGAATTACATTCCTCTTCACAAATCTATTTTTGAATAAGCTTTAAAATACACCGAATCTATTATTATTCAAATTATTGGATCAATTTATGACTGCCAGAGTTTTGATACATATTTTTTCGAGCTACAAGCAACCACAATACATATGAGGGTGGAGATTTCTGACGAGGGGAAGCTTCCAGAATATTTCTAGGATTTCACGTTGCAGGTAATCAATCAACGCGGCGGATAAATATGCACGTGCAAGTGTGTGCGCACGTGCATACCCTATGCTATCCCGAGGGTAACATTCATATTATACCTGTCAGGTGTTACTGAGAGTAAAAAGCCGTGATGATGAAAAGCAAATACTTTTTTTTTAAGAAACCCTGTACGGGAGACTCCCTAGATTTCAGACACTCTAATAATAATAATGAACAAAATTGATCTACGCCATTTTGTGATTTACACCGCATTTAGGAGAGCCCCATTCACTCCGAATGCTTTCAAAACATTCCACAACATACCTCTGCCTACTGACACAAAAGCATTTTCCAGATTCATACAGGCACTACTCTTTTAACAATTGTTTTCCAACAAGTCCATTGAAATCCAGGATATGATGATGATGATGATGATTTGTAGAGCGCCGTTTCGTGACTACTGACACTGCAAGGGCGCTTGAAGACAGGTAATGTGCTTAAATTTTTTTAGTTTGTGTATTCACATTGCTGATTCAGCAGCGGAACTTCAGGCAATGCTCTCTAGTCTGAACCATGCTCTGTGTGTGAACAAGTTGAAAATTAATGCAAGTAAGACGAAAGTACTGATTTTTGACAGAACGGATGAAAATGAAGAATGCACGTTTATGTTGAATGGTACGAAAGTTGAAATTGTGGATGAATTTAGATACTTGGGAAGTGTGTTTGAGAAAAATGGAAAGATGACAAGAGAACTTGAGAATAGGGTGTGCAAGGGAAAGCAAGTGGTCGGTGCAATAGGAAGAATAGCAAAGAACAAGCGATTGACGATGGATCTGAGAATGGCGGTACACAATGGCATATTGTTACCGACTTTGATGTATGGAAGTGAAGCATGGACAGTGAACGATAGCGAAATGAGTAAAGTATGTACGGTGGAAATGAAGCATTTGAGAAGCATGACAGGAAAAACTCTGAGGGATAGAGTTAGGAATGAATGGGTAAAAAAAGAATGTAATTTGAAAGAGGATGTGAAAGTTAAGGTACAAAAGAATGTGATGAGATGGTTTGGGCATGTGGAAAGAATGAATGATGATAGACTGACAAAGCATGTATACAAAGAAAGTGTGAAAGGAAAAAGAGGGAAGGGACGACCGAGAAAAGTATGGAGTGATCAGATTGAGGAGATTGTGAAAGAATGGGATATACAAAGTGAGCGTAAAAGAAGAAAATGCATGAAAAAGGTGATGGATATGAATGAATTGAAAGAGGTATGTAAGGATAGGAAAAAATGGAGGCAACTCTGCAGAGGCTCTGGCCACCCCTAGCGGAATGGCGACAGAGTTACAGTTACAGTTACAGTTACAGTTACAGTATTCACACAATGAAAATCCATTTTTATGAGAAATGATATATTTAAAAAAAACACAGCCTTATTTTCACAAATTGAGTGTTTATTTCACTTCGAGTACTTGAGTACTTTCGACTTTCTTACACCTCAAGCAAGTCAAAAGTACTCGAAGTGAAATAAACACTCAATTTGTGAAAATAAAACTCTAACGAGGCTATTCTTAGACATTTTAGAACTCGGTTAAACCCACGGTTTAACAAACTAATGGTGCCTGAGCTGGAAGTTTCATCAGCACGATCATTTTTAGCCTACCGAATTTTGTAATATTTCTATGAAGGCAAATCAGCTGTTCACTCGCGGCCATTTTGGATTGACAGGTTTTCATACAAATGCATCATTAGTTTGTCAAAGCGTGGGCTCAACGGGCGACTAAAAATATAATTATTCTGAAATGTGTGTGTCTCTAGTCTCTACCCTTGCACGCGGCTGCTGAATAGAATTGATGAAAATAAATAATAAAAATGAACAAATATTTTGAATCACAGGACACAAAAGGCAGTGAGATATTTCTGAATTTGTGTGACATGGCGCCATGTTTTGTGACGTCATTTTTCATTAGCACTGCCGCATACGTGAGAGTGAGTGACACACAGTGGGCAGGATATGTTATAAGCGCTAAAGCCGTTTTATGGGGTGGAACTGGCACTTGATAAATGCACAAACATATATGTATGCATCATTGTAAACTTACGGTGGTCAAATACTATATAGGCTCGCTTCCATCAATTTTCTATTTTTAATTCGTAGAAAGACGCCAAAGGTGTTCGTGGTTGAAGACCCTTCCAAGAGGGCCTGATCCCTATTAAGAGCTGAAAACGCAACTAAGCTACACATATAGTGTAGCTTCTTGCCTGCGTTATCCCCGAAGGGGTCGCATGTGGCGATTCGGACCTATTTATTTTTACGGGTAAGGGGGCCGGCCTCACACAACGACTTTCAGTTGAAGTTTACCAGATCCCGGAGGAGCTGGTTCTCACTTCTTGTGTGAAGGCTGAGTAAACCTTGAGATCGAACCTTTGCTTTCGGCATGGAATGCAAGCATCCTACCAATTGAGCTATCGACATTTTTATGAGCTTGGTCGTCGTCGCTAGAAAGTGCCAATTCTGACCGGTCATTGATAAAGGTTTATGAATTTTTCAAACCAGCGAAGAGCAAATTTGAAAATATAAATTATTTATTTTTTGTGCTCCGATGGATTTCGAACCCACAACGTTCCATTCAGAGTCCGAAGTGTTACCACTGAACTACGGACCGGTCTCTCCAATTTCTTAAAAAAATTGCAATGATATTCTTGCTAAATCACCCCTCATATTTAGCACAATAACTTAATCAGCGAATACATATTATTACTTTACTCCCCTACTTGATCCCAAAAGGGAGTTATCCTTGGCAACCCCAAAAAGAGCTTCATGAAGAAGAAGAAGACAGTAGTGAGTAAAACAATTACAAACCTTTATAATGTTACGATCTAGCAATTATTTATTTTAACAGCGTTTATTTATTCTATAATCTATAATCTATAATCTAAGTTGCAAGGATATTTTCATTTAAAGCTCTCAGATGTATGCCCACAAACCAACAAGTGTAGTTCGCGCTTACAAATGCTGAATGTGTAGGTACTTACAAATAAAATCCAAACCTCAAATGAACATAAGCCCCACAACTTTTGCCGACCTTCCCTGAAACAGGGGTGACATTGGCAAAGTGAACCATTTTTTACAGTATGGGTGGTCAGCCTCATACCAACCAATAAGTCAAGGATTGCTTGTGGGCCCCAACATCATAATATTAGCACCCTTCTTCGGCTGTTAGAATTATTGATTGAGAAAAAACGGAGTGATATGGTGAGGAATGATTTTGTAAGAGAAGAATGTGGTGCAAGGGAAAGTGTGAAAGTGAAGATTAAAACAAGTTTGTTAAGATGGTTTGGGCATATGGAGAGAATGAATGAAGAAAGATTGACGAAGAAAGTGTACGTTGCAAAAATGGATGGATGCCATGGTAGAGGAGGACCGAGAAAGGTATGGATGGACCAAATATCCGAAATTGCGAATGAATGGAATATCCATAGTCATAATAAAAGAAGAGCCTGTATGAAAAAGGTTATGACTCTGGAGGAAATTAAAGAAGTATGCAAGGACAGAAAGAAATGGCGGTTGATCTGTAATGTTGGCGGCTAGGGTTTGTTAAATTGTAATTGGTTTTCTGTTTAGTTTTGATAATATTATTGTTTACTGATTTATAAAATGTAATTTGTTGTGTATGTTCCTTGACTTTTAGGTTAGTATGCGGCTGAACACCAATGCTGTAAAAATGATTCACTTTGCCAATGTCACCCCTGTCACAGGGAAGGACGGCAAGAGTTGCAGGGTGTATGTCCATTTTAGATTTGGTTTTTATGTTGTAGGTTCGCACGAGGCATGTGCAAGCGCGAACTTGTACGTGTCTGGTTGTGAGAATGCATGTAATATGAATCTCCAATGTAACATATCTTTGTAACTTAGATTAGATCAGATTAGATTAGATTATTTAACACGGTTAAGTTCATAATTTACAACAATTGATAATCTCTGTTTATTGGTCTTCACGGCAAAATGCTTGGAGCGACTTATCCTCTGATGTCCTTTTCAGTCCGTATATATAGGTACAAAAGGGATGATTCTTGCATTTTCCAGATCATTCGAACTCTCGCTCATACCAGACAGTCGTTCTATGTAACTTACCACTACCAATGCATTCTAGAACCAGATTGTTCTACACACTAGCGTCCATGTTCAGGTGCACGTGGGTACTTCAAATCCTTAGTTCGTAACAATAACATTGACCGGTCCGTAGTCCAGGTGGTAATACTGCGGACTCGTAACTGGAAGGTCGTGGGTTCGAATCCCGGCGGAGCACAAAAAATATACCATTTATATTTTCAAATTTGCTCTTCGCTGGGTTGAAAGATTCATAAGCTTTTACCAAAGACCGGTCATCAACAGGTCCATCCAGCCTTACAACAACTGGGTCTTGCTTGAGAATTGGCGCTTTCTACAGCGACGACCAAGCTCGCAGAGGGCTCTTGAGGTGTGATACACACAAAAACAGCGCTCACCAAATAAATCAGCCTAATTTTTTTTTTTTTTTAATAACAAAGGTTTTGTTCTTTGTATAGTTCTGCTTTGTAAAATTTTCTTCCGATATGACAATTATCGAAATAAAAGAATAAAAAAAATGTTTCCCACGATTTTTACGAGTGAGGTTGATTGTTAATTAGTGAGACACGATTGAAGTGAAATTTTAATTAATATTGAGGCATAAAAATTAACAATTCAATTAAAAACTAGCAATAAAATTATCATAAAAATGTCGTAAAGGATGCGGGAAGAGAAGAGAGATCATTTGGCTTCCAACTAATATTATAATATGAAGAACAGTCATTTCCTGTCTTAATAATTAAAAAAAATAATGCATATCCAGATAGAAGTATATTTACAAAGAAAGTGTGAAAGAAAAAGAGGGAAGGGACGACAGAGAAAAGTATGAAGTGATCATCCATGGAAGCTTGCACTCCATGCCGTGAGCTCGGGTTCGATTCCCACCGAGGGTGTCAGAAATGATTTCCCGTTTCGGTGTTTATTTCAAACCCCAAATAAAATACCGGCAAGGTTTACTCAGCCTTTACAAGAAATGAGTACCAGCCCTTTCGGGAGCTGGGAAACCCCCACTTCAACTGAAGTGGTTGGCGTAAGGCCGGCCCCCTTACCTGTAAAAAATAAATAGGTTCAACTCGCCACATGCGACCCCTTCGGGGATAACGCGGCAGGAAGTTACACTATATGTGTAGCTTAGTTGCGATCAGATTGAGGAGATTGTGAAAGAATGGGGTATACAAAGTGACCGTAAAAGAAGAAAATGCATGAAATATAGGTAATGGATATGAATGAATTGAAAGAGGTATGTCAGGATAGGAAAAAATGGAGGCAACTCTGCAGTGGCTCTGGCCACCCCTAGCGGAATGGCGATAGAGTTACAGTTACAGATGAGTATCCAGAGTCATAATAAAAGGAGAGCTTGTATGAAGGAGGTTATGACTCTGGATGGCGATTGATCTGTAGGTAATGCTGGCGGATAGGACTGGGGTTTTTTAAATTAGAATTATTTTGTATAATGTTTCAGTTGTACAAATATAATTTGTTGTGTACGTTCCTTGACTTATAGGTTGGTATGCAGCTGACCATCCATGCTTTGGAAAATGGTTCACTTTGCCAATGTCACCCCTGTACCAGGGAAGGTCGGCAAAAGTTGCAGGGTGTATGTTCATTTGAGATTTGGGTTTCATGTGGTAAGTCCACATGCGGCATGTTTCAGCGCGAACTAAAACGTGCATGTTTGAGAGCATGCATTTGATATGAGTTTTGAATGTTAATATATCTTTGCAATTTAGACAATAGATTATAGATACATCGTTTCACTTTGTAAACTCGGTCATTCACAACGCGAGTGTCGTATCTGTAATTATTGATATTTTGATCGACCAGAATTAGGTCCAACGTTACACTCCAATGGCTGCGAGTCTTTCATCTTGTAACCGCTTCCCGCACGAAACGTGAATGTTTCCACCTGAGTGAACTACCTTATAAGCTGTACGGACGTAGTTACGAACATTTCTATAGAAATTTGACTGACAAAGGTGTAAACTACATCATATGCAGTCATCATCATCATCTTCTAAAGGCAGCGCCTTGTTATGTCAGCCATCTGTCTCTGTCTGCTGCCATCCTCTTGTGATGCGAATAGGAAGAGACATCCTTGAAGTATGAAGTTCTTGGACGACCTCTTGTTCATGTTTCCAAGGTTTTGCCTTCGAAGGTGTTGTATAGAAAGGTGCTATGTCTAATCTGCATTATGATAATAATCTGTTAGATATTCATTAAAGAGGTATATACTTTTTCTCGCTTAGGTGGAAGATATCTATCTACTGTAAAAAATGGTTCACTTTGCCAATGTCACCCCTGTTTCAGGGAATGTCGGCAAGAGTTGCAGGGCTTATGTTAATTTGAGGTTTGGATTTTATTTGTAAGTACACAATCAGCATTTGTAAGCGCAAACTACACGTGTTTGTTTGTGGGCATACATCTGAGAGCTTTGAATGAATATATCCTTGCAACTTAGATTATAGATTATAGGAGATCTCATTACTCATTAGGCATAGTCATTGCCCTCCCTACTGTCATAAACCTTAGCAGGATAGTCTTGCATCTTTTGAGTAACAATAGTCTTTGCTTACGTTGCCTACAATAATTTTACGTTACATTTTATACATAAGAGAAATGGCGGTTGATCTGTAATTTCGGTGGCTAGAACTAGGGTTTTTAAATTAGAATTTTGTATTCTGTAATTGTTTTGATGTAACCTGTTGTATAAGTTCCTTGACTTATAGGTTGGTATGCGGCTGACCCCCCATGCTGTAGAAAATGGATCAATTTGCCCCAATGTCACCTTTGTTTCAGGGAACGTCGGCAAGATTTGCAGGGTATACGCTCATTTGAGATTTTGGTTTTATGTTGTAGGTTCACATGCGGCATATACGAGCGCGAACTTATACGTGCTTGCTTGTGAAAATGCATATAATGTGATTCCCAAGTTTACATATCTTTGCAACTTAGATAAGATCTATCTTAGTAGTTTGAGTGGAGAAAGAATTCAGAAGAGTAAGTAAGACATGGTAGCAAAACTTGAGAAAATGGCTAGTGTGAAAAGATCAGCAAATCGCTGTTTTTACCGAAAGCATCCCATCTTCGATAGACAAGGCAGTAAAAGAAAAAGAGCCGCACCACAGAGTCATGTTGTGGTGGAGTAGCCGTCATGTATACAACCGGAATCATCATTAAGAAATTAAAGAATCCCACAAATTGCGGTTGAAGTTTTATGTGACGCTATGTCTTTGTATCACACACGGAGCGATTCGTGGGAAGAAAAAAATGATTGCCTTACATTGAGTATAAAAACACTGCGTAAAAACTCAGTACTAAAATGTATTAAACTAAAAGACTCACTAGAGACACTGTGGAGTATTTCATACATTTTTATATTTACATGATAGTTGAGTATTGGTATTGGGGTACTTGTTTATTGAATGAAGATCGTGATGCATTATTTTCATATTTTATTACTTGGAGTATTGGAAATATTTAAGTACAAAATTATTTCGATGAAATTTTAAAAGGAAAAGACTAAGAAACATTCTGAGAAAATAATGGCTTAATCGGATACGTGGAATTGCAATAGAATGGGATGTAAATTGCAGGTACAATTCAAAATATTTTTTCTTTAAAGTTTAAAAGTGTTTTTTTTTAATTGTTAAAATGCATTTTAACATATCCCTTGACTTTTACGTTGGTGTCAAGCTGACCACCTATACTGTAAAAATTGGTTCTATAATCTATCTATAATCTATAATCTAAGTTGCAAGGATATATTCATTCAAAGCTCTCAGATGTATGCCCACAAACAAACACGTGTAGTTCGCGCTTACAAATGCTGATTGTGTACTTTATTACAAATAAAATCCAAACCTTAAATGAACATAAGCCCTGCAACTCTTGCCGACATTCCCTGAAACAGGGGTGACATTGGCAAAGTGAACCATTTTTTACAGTATGGGTGGTCAGCCTCATACCAACCTATAAGTCAAGGAATACGAGTTATAAATAACATTTAAGTATAAAAAAAAAAAAATGTTCGCTTTTGATAATCTCACCAATTTTTAAAGGAAAAAGTAAAACAAATATTATGTCAGATGGTTAAAGTGCTTAAAATGATTAAAGGAAAAATATATTGAACATAGAAAAGAAGTTTAAATAAACTGATGCGACGTTAAAGGCCTATTGTACAAACCTCCGATAAATATTTGATTGACACATCAAACATGATAGCTTAATTCTTGTAAGGACCTCGATTAAATATTTCTCGGAAGTGGGTTATCATATGATGGAATTTGAAAAGGAAATATGATGTACATCAGCTGACTTACGTTCTTTTATTTGAAAGGGAGAAATCACACTTGACTTTGATTTTTGTCTGATTAGAGCTTGGTGCATCAGGCCTTAAAAGGTCGAAAGACATATTTTGACTTATTTACGAAAAAAACAAAACCGATAAAATCAGGAATCCTTACTTACATTGATGAAATGCGGAAATTCGTTGAAAAGATTGTTGAAGTATGCATACCTGAAACAAATAGAAAGGAAGAATTAGTCACGAATACTGAGAATCAATTAGAAAAGGACAACAAAAAATATTATTTTTATTTTGAGGAACTTAGAAACTAGCCCCATCGATTCCCATAGGTAGGTACTGATTAGCTTTGTAAGATATGAAGTTTTGCTTTTAAAAAGTATATTTGTGAAGATACCATTCACCAATTTATTTTTGCCAGTCCAGAAAGAGGTAGGTAATCTATAATCTATAATCTAAGTTGCAAGGATATATTCATTCAAAGCTCTCAGATGTATGCCCACAAACAAACATGTGTAGTTCGCGCTTACAAATGCTGATTGTGTACTTACAAATAAAATCCAAACCTCAAATGAACATAAGCCCTGCAACTCTTGCCGACATTCCCTGAAACAGGGGTGACATTGGCAAAGTGAACCATTTTTTACAGTATGGGTGGTCAGCCTCATACCAACCTATAAGTCAAGGAATACGAGTAATAAATAACATTTAAGTATAAAAAAAATCAATCAATAACTAATTTTAATTTTTTTATGATTTTTTAATGGACTATGATCAAATCCCATACACAAAAGAAATGTGTCGCATTTCGGCCGAGTTGCAAGGGAAAAGGAAAACAAACATTTTCAAATTGATTGCTAGAGATTCTAGTCACAAAGACTTGTGAAGTTTGGCAGCTGAGAAAAGTTTTTTTTTTGTTAATAATCCGCATTCATTGGTCCATCCAGCCTTACAGCAACTGGGTCTTGCTTGAGTATTGGCGCTTTGTAGCGACGACTAAGCTCATAAACACCTCTGCGACACTACAACAAGTATCATAGACCCTTGGAGTCTCTGAAATCTCTTTGAAGGAGTCTCCCGCACACGATTCCTTAAAAAATTTTATATTTACGCTTCCTGTTTATGTTATACAATGATATGTGTGTTGTTATGTACGTACATTATTTTTTGTTTTTTTTATTAATATTCCTCTTCTAAAATACAGATAATTATACACGTTTTCAAAAAAACTTAAAAGAGAAACCCACATAGGCATAGCCTGTGCGTGGAAAGAACATCCTGTACCTACTTTTAAAATAAATTCTTGCATATAAATTAATTTAAAAAAAATGTTTTCCTTTCGCTGCAAAATCGGATTATTTTTTGGTAGGCATTATAGCCACACATAAAAGCTATTCTTTTTAAGGGAGGATGACGTATAAATGTATTTTCGCCTAGGGCGCCAAAAGCCGACACGTTCCGAGTAATATAATAATAAGTGACAAAGAGGACAGGGCCGGTCGCGTCATTTGATTAATGCAATGCGGCCCTGTTAAAACACACGCCCTGGGCGTGGGGCATACAAAATATCTCATAGAGAAAGAGATATTTTTGGTTAGATTTAAGTATGAAACGCAACTAAGCTTCACATATAGTGTGACTTCTTTCCTGCGTTATCCCCGAAGGGGTCGCATGTGGCGCTTCGGGACCTATTTATTTTTACAAGTAAGGGAGTCGGCCTCACACCAATCACTTTCAGTTGAAGTGGGGGTTTCTCAGCTCCCGGGGGGGGTGGTTTTCATTTCTTGTAAAGGCTGAGTAAGCCTTTGAGATCGAACCCTTGCTCTCGGCATGGAATGCAAGCATTATGCCAATTGAGCTATTGACCTTTTTACGAGCTTCATCGTCGTCGCTACAAAGACCCAGTTTGCTGTTAAGCTGGACCTTATGGTTCTATGAATTTTTCAACCCAGCGAAGCGAATTTGAAAATATAAATGGTATATATTTTTTGTGCTACGCCGGGAATCGAACTCACGACCTTCACATTCAGAGTCCGAAGTGTTACCACTGAGCTACGGACCGGACATTTCCATAATTTAAAATAATACTTGACTTATACGTTGATATGCGGCTGACCACCCATGCTGTAGAAAATGGTTCACTTTGTCAATTTCACCCCTATTTAAAGGATGGTCGCCAGGAGTTGCAGGGTGTATGTCCATTTGAGATTTAGTTTGTATGTTATTTACCAGCGTGTTGATAGCTGTGAGGGTGCACTGTAATTAGGGTAACCTGTTGTGCACAAAAAAAAAAAAAAAAAAGTTGTAGGTTTACAGCCGGCATGTGCAAGCGCGAACTTGTACGTGTCTGCTTGTGAGAATGCATATAATGTAAATCTTCAATGTAACATATATTTGCAACTTAGATTAGCTAACTTACAAAATATATTGATCTTTAAGATACTTATGGAATGTATATGCTCACAAGCAAACACGTGTATGTTTTCATTTTCAAAGAAAAACTAGATTACAGAATTTAGCTCTAAACAACTCAATAGGGTAATCGCAGTGGTGGTGAAAACGATTAAAAATACTATGGTTGTGTAAGGTACATTTCAATTATCACAGCCATATATTTTTTAAGTAGTAAAAACAAAGTCATCAGTGATAATTTTCAAAAATAATAAGACGAAAATTTGAGTCCCGCCAAAACGCAGCGCGGCCGGCTGCGTGTTCCCATTCCACCACTCAACTCGAATGTTCACTCACACATGCACACGGGTTTCACTGTTACTAGTAAAAATATTTATGCTTTTCGAGAACATTTTCGTGCTGTTTTTGGTGAACTTTCGATTTTTTCAAATTGCTGATCCAATTTTATAAAGTTTTAATACAATCTGCAGCGAATTCATTACATTGGGCTATAATTCAATTCTACCTCGATATCGAAACGAAATACCTTTAACTTATAAAGGTTTGTGCATTTACTTAGTGAAAATTCATCTTCATCTATTGAATTTCTTATAAAACGTAAGTATTTTTCTTTTTTTAATATTTGTTATTTTATCCTCGAGTACTTTCGACTGTCATCATTTTCAAGAGTCATTTATATAGAAATTAAATAAAAAAAACTGCAACTTTTCATTAAATGTAATCCAGCTGTCTTATTTATCAATTTTCAACACTCATAACTGTGTATGTGCATTAAATTGCTTGTGTGCCAGTATATAGCTATTTGATAACAGTTGGTTTTCAGCTAGGTTCACTCATCTGCAATACTTCCGTGTGCATGTGTGAGTGAACATTCGAGTTGAGTGGCGGAATGGGAACACGCCGGCCGGCTAGCCACGCCGTGGCGTCAAAATGACGTAGATGGATCCAACAGACTACCAGGGTACGTCGGTACACTCCGAAGATTCAAAGATCCATCGACGTCATATCCGCCTGAATAAAAAAATGACCTGTTTTCCGGAAATCGAAAATGCGCGAAATTTAAAGAACTATAATTTGAAAACTATGCTAGATATTATTTTTTAAAAAACGCATTCTATCATTTTATGAGAAAAAGGTGAAATTACGCTATTCTACGCCATGCTTATTGTAAGGGATGATCAGATGCAATGCACCTATTCCAGTGGTAGAAAAATCCCCCACCTCCCTCACCGTGTACAGATAATGGAGGGAAATTCCCGCAGGAGGGACTGCATTCAAATTGGATTTGCCACCGCTAGGTGTCTCTTTACATGAACCTCCAGTGAATACACCGGAGTGCGATGGATGCAGTACCCCGAGTGCTACAAAACACTGACTTATGATATCTGTGGGCTAGAAAATATCTTAGCGAGTATAGACATTATATAATATATTTTGTATTGTTTGTGTATTAACACTGTGAAAATTCATTTTGTTTCAATTTATAATTTTTGGATGAAATTTTTCAAGCAAAACACTGTTTATTTTCACTATAGACTTTATTTAAAAGATTAAAATCTTTAAAACAAAATTACTAACGTTTTCGACCTAGAAGGTCATCATACCTGATGATGACCTTCTAGGTCGAAAACGTTAGTAATTTTGTTTTAAAGATTTTAATCTTTTAAATAAAGTCTATAGTGAAAATAAACAGTGTTTTGCTTGAAAAATTTCATCCAAAAATTATAAATTGAAATTATATAATATGTATTTCATCCTACTTACGAAAATGGGCATAAGTAAGAAAGAACTTCACAGTTGTATTTCCATGTGTACAAAAAAACTCGGGCAAATGTAAAATCGTTTCTAGAAAGGTTGCAGCATTGCGGCGTGTGCACTGTGCCCGGAGCAGTCCGATTTTGACGCACGCGGTAAAAATCTTGTGATCGATAAAATTGACGCATTTTAAAGGAAAAAGGCTTTATTTTAAGACATTATGGCATATGTTGTAATTGGGTGTCGCAAACACAAAGTGGAGAAAGCAAGAAAACATAAAATTTGACACGTAAAAACACGTTTGACAGCTCTGAAACAAATCGCTCCCCCAGTTCTCGTTTATAGTATACGTCAATCTTGTCAAATATGACTTTTTCATGCAGTTGTCTTATGAATCAAATTCTACACAATCTGAGCTAAGGAAAACCGTAAAACTCGATAATTTGAGAGTTCTTTTAGATATTTTTAAAATAAATTTCTTGTTTTCAAGACACATTGGTCCAGTACACATGCAAACAGTGCTCATGTAAAATTTTCTCAATGGCGTATACGATAAACAAGAACTAGGCAGCGAAATGTAGTAGATAGAATGTATCAATGCAGTTATTTAGTTCCTGCTCCTATATATTATCACTCAACGCTACAAAACGCTGCGTTTAAACTCAACCATAGAGTTTCACCACAACTAAAATGTTAACTAAAGGCGCTATTTCAGTTTCGGTGTATTTGAGTAAAACGCTATGGTGAAGTTAAAGCGTAATGTTTTATACTAAAGGTACAGGTGTGAATAAAATGGAAAGAGAGAAAAGTGCTCCTGGGATCAAATCACGGGTGAAACCTGATATAGCGAACGTCAATTTATGTCATATTTGCTTTATTACCCCTTTATTGTAACTTTGGTGTTCACTTTGCCAATGTCACCCCTGTTGCAGGGAAGGACGGCAAGAGTTGCAGAGTGTATGTCCATTTGAGATTTGGTTTTTATGTTGTAGGCTCACATGAGGCATGTGCAAGCGCGAATTTGTACATGTCTGGTTGTGAGAACGCATGTAATGTGAATCTCCAATGTAACATATCTTTGCAACTTAGATTAGATTAGATTAGGTTGTAAAGAAGCTATAGGTTTGTGAAGCATTCATTTTTTTCTGAAATCTAGATGATTTATTTTCTGATTTTTGTGTTTGTGTTGGTATGAGGCTCTACGCTTATACTGTAAAAAATGGTTCACTTTGCCAATGTCAGCCCTGTTTCAGAGAAGGTCGGCAAAGATTGCAGGGTGTTTTCTCATTTTAGAATTGGTTTTAATTTATAACTACATATTCAGCCTAAAGAAAACTCCAGTGGGCCGGACATGTAGCACGTGCAAAGGATTCCACGATCATCAGAACTGTCTTGGTTGGTGCCCCCTAAGGTGGTAGACCACTCGGACGTCCCAGGATGCGGTGGGCAGACAATGTCGAAGCCGACGACGAAGTCCTGGGAGTGAGGGGACCATGGAGGGAAGCAGCGCAAGACAGAGAGTCCTGGAGGATTGTGGTGCGGGAGGCGCTGAGCCTTCAAGGCTTATGAGCCGAAGAAAGTAACGTTAAACTAAGTAAAGTACATTCAGCATATTATTTTGTAAGCGCAAACTTTCACGTGTCTGTTTGTGGGCATGCATTTGATATGAGTTTTGAATGTTACTATATTGTTATGTAAATATTAGAATAAGTATAGGTATTAGCTATAACTATGCAATAAGAATCCTTATAAGTATGTGTGGGTAGGAATAATTGAATAAAGTACTTGAAGCATCTAGAAATAATGATTACTACGTCTTTCTGGAACTGTCTAGCGAATATAGTTCTAGATAGTACTGTTTTGAAGAGTATAAAAAGGGTGCAAGTCGCTTGCAGAGTCAGTCTCCTGCCAGCTTTACAAATACATTGAAACCAAGTGTAATGGAATAATCGAGACTATCTTTGTGAAAATAAATACTAAAAATAACTGTAAAAGAAGACCAGTGTTATTAATTGAAAGACTTTTGAACCCTAAAATCGTAACAATATATTGGCAACAACTACAGATTAGGTACCAATCTTCCTCAAGAGGTTAAATAAGAAGAGAAGGACAGTACAGAAAAATAGCTGGATCTCACCGCCCGCCCGTTCCATCATAAAAGTTGAACATTTTTTTTGATGGAATCGTTATTATCTCTTCGAGTACTCCCCGCAAGTATCTCCTTCAGATGTGATGGCCGCCTTTCATGCCCAACTTTTCCCCGAAACGAAGGAAAAAAGTAAGATTAAAATTGTTTCATTTTTACGAGCGAACTACGGAGTGGTACGTGTTCTCACCGACTCCCACCGACGAGATACAAAAAGGGAACTTTCCAAGTATTAAATATTAAAAAACTTTACATCAAGGCCCATACATCACGTCGATTATATGATGTGTACAGGGGAGATCCAGGGTAAGTGATGCAATGTTTAAATAAATGTATTTAAATAAGATTTTTCTTTAAGGAATCCTGTGCAGGAGGCTCCACAATTCTTGAAAGTCTTGGGGGTCTTTGTCACCCTGGAAGGGTGCCGCAGAGGTGTTGCTTAAATTACATAAAGAAATAATATTTTCATGATTGCCTTCTTAAGTTGACAACCAGGGCTGAAAGTCTCATCTAATCTAATCTAAGTTGCAAAGATATGTTACATTGGGGTTTCACATTACATGCATTCTCACAAGCAGACACGTACAAGTTCGCGCTCGCGCTTGCCGCATGTAAGCCTACAACATAAAAAACCAAATCTCAAATCAAAATACACCCAGCAACTCCTGCCGACCTTCCCTAAAACAGGGGTGACATTGGTGAAGTGAACCATTTTCTACAGCAAGGGTGGTCAGCCGCATACCAAGCTATAAGTCATAACCACGGTAATTCTTACCTACCGAATATCGGAAATATTTGTTTGAAGACCTGTGAATCCAAGATGGCCGCAAGTGAATAGCTGATTAGTCTTCATACAAATATTACCGGCATTCGGTAAGCAAGAATTACAGTGGTGATGAGAATTCCAGCGCAGTACTGTAAAATTGATTCAATTTGTCAATGCCACCACGCTAAAATACTACTAAGCTACATATACAGTGTAAATCTTGCCCTGTTTTCCCAGAAAGGGTCAAACGCGGGGAATGGAATTTGTTTAACTGGTAAGGGGGCCGGCATTACACCAACCACTTCAGTTTCCCAGCTCCCGAAAATTTAGTAGGTAATCATTTGATGTGAATGCCGAGTAAACCTTGCCAGTATATTATTTTGGGTTTGACATAACACCGAAAAAGAAAATCATTTCGGTCACCGTCAGTGGGATTCGAACTGCAGCTTTCGGCATGGAATGCATGCACTCTACCAACTTCACTATCGACCGGACAACGAGTAGTGTTATAACAAATTATGGCGAAAAATATTGGATCATTCGGTGTGGATAAACACCTCAATAATAAACAAAAATTGTACCCACCGTGTTTGCAAATGTCTGGCAACTTTTTTATTGTCTTCGAGTTGTAAATTTTTTATTCAATGGCGGTACCTTTCCTATTGCGGTTTCTTTTTTATTTTTGACACATTTCAACTTTCTCTGTTTGCTTACATAAGGAAATTTTCACACGAATTTGCAGTTGTTTGTCAGTTACTTGAAAATTGTACTGGGTGTTTCAATGATACCTTTAAGTTCAAGTTTTAAAAGCCTAAGGGCCTGTTCCACCATCTTCCAATCAATATTTGATTGACATATCAAATTTGATCTGGTAAGGACCTCGGTTAAATATTTCTCGGAAGTGGGTAATAATATGAAGGAAATTGAACAGGAAATATGATGTATATCAGCTGACTTACGGATATGCAACCAAATTTTGGATTTAATGGGAGAAATCACACTTATTTTTAGTTTTTGTCTGGTTGGAGTTATGTGCAACAGGCCCTTAGCCGCCAACATTGCAGATCAACCGTACATAACTTAATGCATACCTCTGTTCAATGTTGTGCATAATTATGACTTTGCGGCACATTCATAAGTGTGTTAGACCACCAAATTTACACAAACATGACCAGTCTCCCGCAAAAATAACACATTTTTTGTCCCCACAATATTTTGATATAATCAAAAGGGAGTGACGCATCCCCCTGCATCCAAAGTATAAAACTGAAATCTCAACGTTTCTCTAACAACGTATAGAAACTAAAACACTCGCTAGAGGCGTTGTTTCAGTTTTCATACTTTTTGTAAAATGTTATGCTATGTTCAAATTTTTTTCTTACTAGGGGTGATATAATGGGCGGGCTTTTGTGTTCCGACTCCACGGGAGGGCTGTGACGTCACGCTGATGCGCTCTGACATATTGTGGATGAAATTCTCCCCTCGCCTTATGTGGCTTTGCGATTTCATTATTGTGGTATTAATACGGTTAGGCGGGCGCCTTTGACAAAACATTTTTACAAGTTTTTGTTTTATTTCTGCGAAAAGCAAACATCTGGGATTCATTTTTGGATTAAATATTTTTATTCCTTGACTTGTAGGTTGGTATGAGGCTGACCACCCATACTGTAAAAAACGGTTCACTTTGCCAATGTCACCCCTGTTTCAGGGAAGGTTGGCATGAGTTGCAGGGCTTATTTTCATTTGAGATTGGGTTTTTATATTGTAGGTCCACAAGCAGCATGTGTGAGCGCGAAATTATGCGTGTCTGCTTGTGGGAATGCATTTAATATGAATCTCAAATGATACATATCTTTGCAGCTTAGATTTAGATTAAGATTCATTTTTTCTCTCGAAATAATCACGAAATATATTTGTCTCAAGACCCAGTTGCTGTAAGGCTGGATGGACCTTTAGTGACCGGTCTTTGGTAAAGGTACATGAAATTTTCCCCCAGCAATGAGCATATTTGAACAAATAAATGGTATCTTTTTTTGTTCTCCGCCGGGATTCGAACCCACAACCTTCTATTTACGAGTCAGAAGTGTTAACCACTAGACTACGGACCAGTCAAAAAATAATGTAGGTAATACCATGGTGCTAGCATGTGGAAAGAATGAAGGGAATCAATAAAAGAAGAGTGAAGTGCAAACGAAGAAGCGAAGACCGAGAAAAGTATGAGTGGATTATATGAGCGAACAATTAGAGCAATGGAATTAGCAGAGTATCTAATCTAATCTAAGTTGCAAATATATGTTACATTGGAGATTCACATTACATGCATTCTTACAACCAGACACGTACAAGTTCACGCTAGCGCATGCCTCATGTGAACCTACAACATAAAAACCAAATCTAAAATGGACATACACCCTGCAACTCTTGCCGTCCTTCCCTGTAACAGGGGCGATAAGAAAACAAAATCACATTATGTATTGAAAGAAGTATGCAAGGATAAAGCCATCAATGGCTTGGCTCCACCATATCTGACTGACATGATTTTTCCTGTTTAGATGGGTGTGAAGAGGCAAACACTCAGATCCGCGGGCGATGGTGCAATCAATTTGGTTCTGCTACACCGTCAGATACGTGCAAATTTCGGGGACCGTGCTTTCAGTGTTGCGGGTCCGGTGGAGTTGAACAGACTGCCACCCGGAATCAAGGTACTCCAAACCTGTAGGTGTATTTCGCGAAACACTCAAGACACACCTTTTCAAAAAGTCTTATCCGTGATCGGAGAGGGCCTTTGAGATGTGACACACACAAAAACGGCGCTTCTTATCATATGTAATTTAAAATAAAGATAAAATAAGTGAAGTAATTGTGTTTAAGGACTTTCCATCCAAAGTTCAATAACGTTAACCCTACAGTAAAAAAAATAAACTATAATAGACTAGATTTCATTATGCCCACTGGCCCTTAATAATGTGATATCATTTTTCCGAATAATCCACCCCCAATATATTAACAATGAGTTATAGCCCTGTGGTTTCCGTGAAGCCTCTTTGTGCCCCGAAAAGTCTAAAAATACTCCACTCGCTCAGTCAGGGTTTTCCTCTTTCACGTCGGCCAGACAGACAATGCCCACTTCAGAAATAGATACAAGGCCTGCTGAGTATGGAGCCACATACAAGTATAGCAGAAAAGCCTCCGTTTTCGTGAAAAAAATGTGTTTTGAGAATCGACTTGTGGTTCAAGAATGATTAAGCTGAGACTGAAGCTGGAAAGTGAATGATAATCTAATCTAAGTTGCAAAGATATGTTACATTGGAGATTCATATTACATGCATTCTCACAACCAGACACGTACAAGTTCGCGCTTGCACATGCCTCATGTGAACCTACATCATAAAAACCAAATCTCAAATGGGCATACACATAATGATTTGAATAAAGAATGTATTGTGGAGTAGAATAACCTGAGAAGAATGACACAAAAAAACAATTAGTTTGAAATGAATACGCAACTCGCAACTAAGCTAGATATATAGCGTAACTTCTTGGCTGCGTTATCCACATACGGTTCGCATGTGGCGATTTGGTACCTATTTGTTTTAACGGGAAAGAGGGCCGGCCTCACACCAACCACTTTCAGTTGAAGTGGGGGTTTTCCAACTCCCGAGGGGGGGGGGCTGGTTATCGCTTCTTGTGAAGACTGAGTACACCTTGCCGGTATTTGGGTTTGAAATAAACACCGAAACGGGAAATCATGTCTGTCACCCTCGGTGGGGATCAAACCCTTGCAGTGCCTTACCTAGAGAATGCAAGCATTCTACCAACTTGAGCTATCGACTTACGAGCTTGGTCGTCGGTACAAAGCCCCAATTCTTAAGCAAGACCCAGTTGTTGTAAGGCTGGATAGACTTTTTGATGACCGGTCTTTGGTAATGATTTATGATTTTTTCAACCCAGCGAAGAGTTAATTTGAAAATATAAATGGCATATTTTTTTGCTCCACTAGGATTCGAACCCACAACGTTCCATTCATGAGTCCGAAGTGTTACCAGTGGTCTAAAGACCGGTCTATATGTATGTACATCTATAATCTATAATCTATAATCTAAGTTGCAAGGATATATTCATTTAAAGCTCTCAGATGTATGCCCACAAACCAACAAGTGTAGTTCGCGCTTACAAATGCTGAATGTGTACTTACAAATAAAATCCAAACCTCAAATGAACATAAGCCCCACAACTTTTGCCGACCTTCCCTGAAACAGGGGTGACATTGGCAAAGTGAACCATTTTTTACAGTATGGGTGGTCAGCCTCATACCAACCTATAAGTCAAGGAATATGAATAATAAATTACATTTAAATATAAAAAAGAACAAAACCTTACAAAGAAATCTATACAAAAAAAGTCAAAAATTTCCTATGCAAAAAATGTAGCAAATGAATACACCAACATTAGAAATCAACATTGCAGATTAGCCGCCACTTCTTCCTGTCCTTGCATACTTCTTTCATTTCATCCAGAGTCATAACCTTTTTCATACAAGTCCTCCTTTTATTATGACTCTGGATATCCCAGTCATTCGCTATTTCAGAGATTTGATCCTTCCATACTTTTCTCGGTCTTCCTCTACCACGACATCCATCTATTCTAGCAACATATACTTTCTTCGTCAATCTTTCATCACTCATTCTCTCCAAATGCCCGAACCATCTTAACATACTTCTTTTAATCTTCACTTTCACACTTTCCCTTACACCACATTCTTCTCTTACAAAATCATTCCTCACCATGTCACTTCGTTTTTTCCCAATCATGCTTCTTAGATAGTCCATTTCTACTGTATGGACTTTACTAATTTCCCTTTCACTCACCGTCCAGGCTTCACTTCCATACATCAAGGTTGGCACTAGTATACCACCGTGCACCGCCAATCTAACATTTTTTGAGAGATTTTGGTTCCTGGCGATGCAAGCGGTCGCACCCAGTACACACCTGCCTTTCATTATTCTTCTTTCAAATTCACCGGCCATTCTTCCATCTTTTTCAAACTTACTTCCCAAATATACAAACTCATTTACGACATCAACATTCATTCCATTAATTTTAAATTCATAATTCATATATTCATCATCTCTTTCAAAAATCAAAACTTTCGTCTTTCTTGCATTCAACTTCAAATTATTACCTTTCAAAGCTTCGTTCAATCTAGAGAGCATCATTTGCAATTCCACTGCTGAATCAGATACAAGGACTGCAACATCCGCATACAGTAGAACGCTTACTTTGCTCTCTCCTATCATTAATCCACAATCATCAAGTCTAGCATCTCGAACACATTTGTCCATGACTATGTTAAATAGCCATGGGCTCATCACACATCCTTGCCTTACACCCTTTAAAACTTCAAACCATTCACTATACTCACCATCAATACGAATGCAAGCCATACTATTCTCATAGTTCGCATGCACCGCATTGAGTAGAGCTCCATTCACTCCGTATGCTTTCAAAACATCCCACAACATACCTCTGTCCACTGAGTCAAAAGCCTTTTCCAGATCCACAAAGGCCGTGAATAGTTTCCCCCTCACCGACAATTGTTTTTCAACAATTTGTCGTAGAGTGAAAATCTGATCAACACAGCCTCTACCGGCCATAAAGCCGGACTGTATATCGGAAACCCTTTTGCTAGTAGTCAGAATCACATTTTTTATAATCACCTTACAGAAGACTTTTCCTGGTATACATAATTTTTTTTTATCAATTTATTCTCTTCACAGCTACATTAGATCAGTTCCATGCAGTGTTGCCACCTTAGTTTTAGTAATGGGGGCAATTGAAGAAGCTAAAAAGGGCTAGATCGGGCTAAAAGGAGCACAAAAAGAGTTGGTGTAAAAAAAGGCTAAAAAAACACCTGGACTAATGATTGCAATTATGTATGTATTTTTTAGTTTGAATCACAATTTTTTTTTTCAAAATTAGGTTCAAAAATTAAAAATATTAGTTATTTTACAAACTAAAATTAACAAATTTTCCGTTTAGAATCATTTAGTTGCCATAGATATGTTGCCATAATCTAACAAATGCTATCTACCAAAAAAAAAAAACAATATATGTGACAAAATCGCGAAAGTTCGCTGTTATCGCGATGTTAGCATGGCGCAAATTTCAGATTTTCATACAATATTTTTAAGTAAATGAAAAGGGCTAGATAGCCCTTTTCGGGCTAAATCATTAAACAACGAGTTCACCTACAGTAAAAAGTGCTAGATCTAGCCCCAAAAGGGCTAAGGTGGCAACACTGGTTCCATGTACTAGAAAAAAGTAAAAAATCCCGTTTTCGGTACAAAAAAATTTAGACGTATAGGAATACAATAAACGAGAATTGAGGTTTTTTTTGTATGTACGTGTATTATACAGTTTGACATACTATTGTCTATGTAAAAAGAAAGTAAAGAACAATACTTCAAGGATCTGCCCTTCTCAACCACTTTTCCACCTTGATGCACTCGAAGACCATTGAAGCGTGGACGCAATGATGCCAACTACAGTTGGAGAACCTTTAAACTTTATCAAACAAGTATACTCATTCTTAAAACTTTGAATTTTGATCGTTTCATAAATTTTTCTTATTGAAATAATTTTGAAAGATTTCAAACAAATATAAAAAAAAGTTTGTCGAAATTGCGAATTAATGTGAAAAACAGAGTAATCTATAATCTAAGTTGCAAAGATATATTAATAGTCAAACTAATATGAAATGCATGCCCACAAACAGAATGTGTACTTACAAATTACAACCAAACCTTAAATGACCATGAACCCTGCAACTTTAGCCGACCTTCCCTGAAACAGGGGTGACATTGGCCAAGTAAAACATTTTTTACAGTATGGGTGGTCAGCCTCATACCAACCTATAAGTCAAGGAATATTTGAATATTAACCTCAAATGTTTATATATCTTAGCAACGTATGAGTAGACTACAGGTTATGTCATTTGAAATTAAATTTATGTGTCAGCTTCAAATGTACTAGACTAGCAACCAAAAAAAAATCCATCAACAGTAGCTCTGAACAAATGTTTTTTCATCACATTATATTTGGGGATGGGTTTTCAGGTCGGCTGGCAACCTCTAAGGAGACGTTTGAAGTACGAGGGAATTCCTGAAGAACCCGGGTGGATTGAATAGGTCTTTCATTAAACCTACTGGGATCGATATCGTAGAGAATGACTCACATATTTCTTACATCTGAAGGGCAATAACTCATTTGGGGAATGGAAGTAAGGTCCAATATCATTTATAACACGAATAATATATTGGATCTATAAGTAGTCTACTGTTTAACTATAAGCATTCATAATCGGAAAGTCGTGGGTTTAATTCGTGGTGGAGAACAAGAAAAAATGCGTTTAATTGAAAAAATATTCTATCTTTTCTGGATTCAAAAATTCCAAAGACCGGCCACCAAAGGTCCATCCAGCCTTACAGCAACTGGATCTTGCTTGTGCAATTGGTGTTTTCTATATTGCAGACGAACATTATTCCTTGACTTATAGGTAGGGACTGGAAAATTTCGCGATCGCGATAAAACGAATTTATTCGCGAATTTTGATGTTTTTAAGCGAATAACGCGAAATTTGAGGTTTTACGCAAATATCGCGAATTTTCGTACTTTTGGTAGAAATTGTGCGAAAAAGTTGTTATGTGTCGCTTCTGCAACGCAACTATTTTGTGGGAAAGAAAAGATTCCTGTGAAAACCCTTTGCAAGGTTGGGCAGACTTAATGTGTTGTCGCTTATGCACTATTACCTTTTAGCCGTCGATATCAATATTGAATTAAATACCAAATTTACGAACCGTAATGTATAGCAGGCGCGAGCATTCCATAAAACCACATGAAGGGTAACATTATAAATAACACATTAGGGAAAAAACGTCTTCAATCGAAATTAAGATTCTGTAGACACCACGCTCCCCCAGTTCTTGTTTGTCGGACACGCCAATCTTGTCAAATATAACTTTTTCATGCAGTTGTCTTATGAATCAAATTCTACACGATCTGAGCTAAGAAAACCCGTAAAACTCGATAATGTGAGAGTTCTTTTAAATATTTTTAAAATAAATTTCTTGTTTACATTAGACACATTGGTCCAGTACACATGCACACATTGCTCGTGTAAATTTTTCTCAATGGCGTATACGGCAAACAAGAACTAAGGCAGCGACCAGTCGCGATGTCCCTGAATGTTTCCCTTTAAAACCTGTTGGAGAAGTTTGCATTTTCCTACGCATTATATGACTTGATAATTACCTACTTTAGCAATGTATTTTAATCAAAAAGAGTTCAAGAAAGTGTACAAAAATATATATAAGAAAAGTTTGGAAAAGGTTAAAAGTACGAAATTAACATAAAAGGCAACTTTGCGACTTTTTTAGCACAACAATACACATTCACAACTCATCTTTAAGAGTCCTTTTCAATCGCTTTGAAAACGACGTGGATTGACGACCTTGCTTTCTTTTATTTTTTTTTTTTGTCCTTTTAGCTTTCTTTTTATTTTAATGAAAGCCCGGCGGCTGCGCAGTTTTCGTATTTTTTTTCGGCACAATGCTATTCGGCCTACGCTTGTTTGGTCTTTTTTTTTGGAAATTCTTTTTTTTTTGGAAATTCTTTTTTTTTATCGGAACAAATTGCACAAAGAACCGTGCCTCTGTACGGCGCCGAAATCTCGATACAATTCATACGGTGCTATTCTGATGAGCTTGTCTCTTTCAACACGATTGCTCTAGTATTTAAAAGCTTAAAACTATGATGAAATAGCCTCTTCTGTTATTGAAGCTTCGTAGCGACCGATCCGTAGTCCAGTGGTAACACTTTAAACTCTTAAATGGAAGGTTGTAAGTTCGAATCCCGGATGAACACACAAAATGTACCATTTATTTTTCTAAATATTATGCTCTTCGCTTGGCGAAAAACTCATAAACCTTAACCAAGGACCGGTCATCAAAAGGTTTATCCAGCCTTACGGCAACTGGGTCTTGCCTGAGAATTAGAGCTTTGCAGCGACGAGCAATCTCGTAAAAAAATCCGGTCGATAACTCAGTCGGTAGAATGCTTGTATTCCATGGCGAGAGCAAGGGTTCGATCCCCACCGAGGGTGTCAGAAATGATTTTCTATTTCGGTGTTTATTTATAACCTTAATACCGGCAAGGTTTACTCAGATTTCACAAGAAATGAGAACCAGCCCCCCGGGAGCTGGGAAATCCCCACTTCAACTGAAGTGGTTGGTGAGAGCCCTTTACCCCTAAAAATAAATACTAAATAGGTACCGAATCGTCACATGCGACCCCTTCCGGAATAAAGCAGGCAATAAGTTACACTATATGTGTAGCTAGGTTGCGTTTTTTTGCGTATGTAGTAAAAGACGGTTCAGAATATGTTCTTAGAGCGCTTTTGGCGTGAAATGTTCCTGGCGCGAGTGTATTTGAGTCTCGGTAAGTCCCGCTGAGGCTTGGTGAGATCCGCCGAGTTCCGTTGCGTTCCGCTGAGTTCAGGTGAGGCCTACAGGCTAGCGAGGTAACAATGCGAGATAACTAGACGCCTAGCACTTACCTGTACGCGTGCAAAACTATAGGGGAGGAACACATTCATGTAGCGCAGTGTGAACGCAGAGGGATGTCGTAGATTGTTTTATATTTTAAAATCTGTAAATATACTAAATCTAAGTCTAAGTTGCAAAGATATGTATCATTTGAGGTTCATATTAAATGCATTCCCACAAGCAGACACGCATAATTTCGCGCTCACACATGCCGCATGTTGACCTACAATATAAAAATCCAATCTCAAATGAACATAAGCCCTGCAACTCTTGCCGACCGTCCCTGAAACCGGGGTGATATTGGCAAAGTGAACCATTTTTTACAGTATGGGTGGTCAGCCTCATACCAACCTATAAGTCAAGGAATTCATATACAAACTACAAACAATTAAATTTAATAATCAAGATGTACTCGTACGTTGAAACTCCCTGTGTCAGAAGGACCCATAGTACATTTTTTTAAGAAATCCTTTGCGGGAGACTCCCTAGATTTCAGAGACTCTAGAGGTCTATGACACTTGTTGTAGTGCCGCAGAGCTGTTTACGAGCTTGTTTTTCGCTATAAAGCGTCAATATTCAAGCAAGACCCAGTTGCTGTGAGGCTGGATGGACCTTTAGTGACCGGTCTTTGGAAGAGGTATTAATTTTTTAACCCAGCGATGAGCATGTTTGAAAAAATAAATGGTATATTTTTTGTGCTCCGCCGGGATTCAAATCCACAACCTTCAATTACGAGTCCGAAGTGTTAACCAATAGACTACGGACCGGTCTGTAGTTAAATGATGGCCGTAGTTAAACCCCTCACAAATATGTTATTATTTTCTTCTTAGTCTAAACATTATGGATTTTTTTCCTGTTTTCTTGTCTATCTTTCATTCTCCCAACATATTATATTGAACGTCTATATTGATAAGCAGTAAAAGATGAAATAATCTTTTCTACGTATCCATTTCTCATGGAAGCTCATCCATTAGAGGCAAACCGAGAGGTTTTGGATTTAAAGAGATAAAAAGAGAATAAGATACTTGTCCGGAGTTTTTTTTCTCCATTCCCACTTTAATGTAATTGAGTTGTAAAAATAGCAAGAAAAAGACGAAACAATAAAAAATGTTTTGTTGCGGAAATTGTAGAAACAAATTTCATTTATAATTCAAGCGCAATAAAACTTGGTTGGTTGCAGTCTCAGTTTATTATATCAGTGATCGCCAACTAGTACGTCACTGTAACTGCTACGCTGTGTCTATTCCACTAGGAGTGGTCAAAGCTTCTTTACAGTTGTCTTCGAGACTTTCTGTCCTGACATATCTACATAGTCCATAGCTCTTTATACAATCTAACGTCGCAAAATTAAACACTTAAGATTCCTGTTGGATTTAGGTTGGAATTACGGTCGTTTGACGTATTTACAATAGTAATAACTACATAGTTAAAATTTATTATTCGAATATTAGACGAACCGTGTTATAAGAGAACTTAAATTATTCTCGACGTGCAGAGAAGCTGTCTCCTGAAGACGATAGCTACATCGCTAACAAAACGTCGAGAATAATAAAAGTTCTCTTATAACGGTTCGTCTAATATCCCATTAATTAATTTAGGTGTAGTTATGATTATTGTAAATACTTAATATTCCTTTTCGGACACCTGTCATGGTCCTTTTAAAACGGTGGATTTCTTAAATTTAAAAAAGGCGCGTAATAACACACACGGTAAACTACAGTTTTTACCAGAATGTACGGCAGAGATGATGCCGTAGTGTAAACTGCAGAAACAAGTTACTGTGTTGATTTTTCTAGAAAATCTGATAAATATATTCGGTCGGTGTTATAGCCGCGGGGATCAAGACAGATTATTTGGAACCGGATAACGCTGGTTCGAATCCCGCGACGATAACTTCGACCCTGGTTCAAAAGATGCCGTTGCATGCACACAAGCTTCTGCTTTCGCATGAAGACAACTGGCCAGGTAAAATAGGTTGGTGGATTGCATTCCTTTCCACAAATCTATTAAAAAAAAAAAAAAAAATATATTATCCAATTTTCTCCAATACGTCTTCGTATTTTTCTCTGTTTGGGACTGTTGCACCAACTTCCAATCAATATTTGATTGTCACATCAAATGTGATTGCTTAATTCTGGTAAGGACCTCGGTCAAATTTTTTTCGAAGTGGGTAATAATATGATGGAATTTGAACAGGAAAAATGATGTACATCAGCTGATTTACGTATATGCAAACAAATTTTTGATTTACTCGGAGAAATCACACTTAATTTTGATTTTTGTCTGATTGGAGTATTGATTCAACAGGTCCCGAGTGCTAATTTGGAATCGATCATTGATGGAAAATACTTTTTATTAATAAAGTGTAATTTTACAAGTGAGAAGACAAGCTAAAGTGATAGTCAAAGTGGGGGAAATTTGACAAGACACGAAAAAAAGAACGATGCCACATGCGCTCGCTAGCCATAATTTGGCTACAACTGCTCTGGCTGGTTGCAGGACTTGCAGAAGTGACATGACATTCCCCTTCGACTGCTCCAAGATGTGAATAATAAAACATGGCGGAAGACTTCGCTGCATAATCACGCAGGTGCACCTGAGCGCAAATAACTCTTACGTTGCTATTCTTAGACATTTTGGTCGTCCGTTGAGCTCACGCTTTGACAAACTTATAATGCCTGGGCTGGATGTCTCATCATCACGGTCATTCTTACCTACCGAACTTTGGTAATATTTGTTTAAAGACTAAACAGCTGTTCACTTGCGGCCATCTTAGATTGACCGGTTTGCATACAAATGCATCATTAGTTTGTCAAAGCGTGGGCTCAACGGATGACCAAATGTCTAAGAATAGCACTGTTAGGCTTCAAAATGTTGTAGCATTCTACAGTAACGTTATATGGTCGAATTCACGAAAATCGGTTGATAACATTTTGATCCAACTTCTGATTTTATAATAATAATAATATTAGGATTATTTATTTGGTGAGCGCTGTTTATGTGTGCATCACACCTAAAGAGCCCTCTGCGAGCTTGTTCGTCGCTGTAGAAAGCGCCAATTCTCAAGCAAGACCCAGTTGCTGCAAGGCTGGATGAACCTTTAGGGACCGGTCTTTGGTAAAGGCATATGAATTTTTCACCCAGCAAAGAGCATATTTGGAAATATAAATGGTATATTTTTATGCTCCGCCGGGATTCGAACCGACAACCTTCCACTTACGAGTCAGAAGTTTTCTATCTTTCTGAAGAAAATTCTTGGATAAAACCGGTCAAGTGTGTGTTTTGTATATCGAGAGTTACAGTAACTGGGACTTGCTTGAGAATTGTCTCTTTCTACAGCGACGACCAAGCTTGCAGAGGGCTCTTGAGTTGTGCTACACACTAAAACAGCGCTCACCAAATAAATCATCCTAATATTATTATTATAATCAGTCCTTTAGAGGTATTCTACTTGTCCAAATTTTTCGGATGAGAATTCTTGAATCAAATTGGTCAATTTTCGTTCGAGACACCGATACTAATTCTGCAGATGTTTCATGTCATTGTTCTTAATTGCGGTATTGACTCTTACATATGAGGAGGAATATCTCTCCAGACGTATTAATAAGTAGAATTAATACGGCTACAAAGATGATTGCTAGCAAATTCTTCGGAGAGTCGTTTCATCACGTGAGATTTGCGAATTCCGTGTCATCTTCATTCGAGAGAGACAATGCAAGAATATTAATGGATTTGACAATCACTTTTTTTTAGAAATCCTGTGCGACAGACTCCTTCTGTAATATAATATGTAATATTAGGATGATTTATTTGGTGAGCGCTGTTTTTGTGTGTAGCTCTCAGCGAGCTTCCTCGTCGCTGTAGAAAGCGCTAATTGTCAAGCAAGACCCAGCTGTTGTAAGGTTGGATGGACCTTTCAGTGACCGGTCTTTGGTAAAGGTTTTATGAATATATCGACCCAGCGAAGAGAATGTTTGGAAATATAAATGGTATATTTTTTGTGCTCCGCCGGGATTCGAATCCATAACCTTCCATTTACGAGTCCGAAGTGTTTCCACTGGATTACGGACCGGTCCAAGAGTAATCTAAGTTGCAAAGATATATTAACGTTTAAAGCTCATATCAAATGCATGCCCACAAACAAACACGTGCAGTTCGCGCTTACAAATGCTGAATGTGTACTTAGCAATAAAATCCAAGCCTCAAATGAACACAAACCCTGCAACTTTTGCTGAACTTGCCTAAAACAGGGGTGACATTGGCAAAGTGAACCATTTTTTTACAGTATGGATGGTCAGCCTCATATCAACCTATAAGTCAAGGAAGGTCAGTTCAGAAGAACATCGCAACTCGCAACGCAACTAAGCTACACATATAATGTAACCCATTTGCCGCGTTATCCCCGAAGGGGTCGCATGTGGCGAGTTGAACCTATTTATTTTTACAGGTAAGGGGCCGGCCTTACGCCAACCACTTCAGTTGAAGTGGGGGTTTCCCAGCTCCCGAGAAAACTGGTACTCATTTCTTGTGAAGGCTGAGTAAACCTTGCCGGTATTTTATTTTGAGGTTTGAAATAAACACCGAAACGGGAAATCATTTCTGACACCCTCGGTGGGATTCGAACTCGAGCTCACGGCAAGGAATGCAAGCACTCTACCAACTGAGCTATCGATAGAACATCAATTTTTGAATATCTTTTAACCAAGGAAAGCTCGCATATTTTTAGTACCAGATCCATTTTAAATTTAAAGCTTATCATTCCTGCACGAGAAGTCGAGCTGAGAGAAGTTTCTGACTTACCTACGAACAGTTTATAATACATGTGCTGATTCCTCTCAGCATCCCAGTCAAACGGTGTTCAGATATAGAAGTCTATTTTCAGACAAATTTAAAATTGCTTCTCGAAACCAATGAAATGAGAATATAATATTAGAAACCAATTGCATAAGATTTTATATTTTGATAAAGACTGCTGAAAGCGCTTTGGGGCTGTCCATATATTACGTCATTCGCATTTAGGGGGGGGGGGGGTCTGGTCTGCGGATGATGGTAAATGATGTACGAGTCCCAGAAGTGACGTCGTTCTTGTAAATACCAATTTTTACACAATATCCAAAATAGTATGCAAGTAATGTAACATTATTAATTATTAAGCTCATCCATTATTACAGCAAGAGGGGGGAGGGGGGTCATTAGATAATGACTATAGGATGATTGTAGGGGGGGGAGGGGGGGTCGAAAATCGGCCAAAATCGATGACGTAATTTATGGACGGCCCCTTTTCAAACTTGATCCCGGTCGATAGCTCATTTGGTAGGGCGTATGCATTCAAAGCTAGAAATGGCGGTTGATCTGTAATGTTGGCGGCTGGGACAAGGGGTTTACTAAATTTTATATTAGAACATTGCAGTGGCGAATGGTGCCATACAAGCCGGTTTCCATCGGCTTCCCTTTTAAAATGATGTAACAAAGTAGTTAAAAAAATATAGGCACAAAGTAAAAATATACATTTACAACCAAAGAAACAATACGTATTTTTCCCCCATTGAAACCATGCAGTCTACTTTATTATCATTTCTGCCTCATTTTAAACGGGAAACCGATGGAAACCGGCTTGTATGGCACCCTTCGCCACTGGACTCAACAATGTGTTCTGTTTCTGTTTTGATGTCAATACATAAAATTATTTGTTGATTTAAAAAATGTAATTTGTTGTGATGATGATGATGAGTTGATGATTTCTTTATAGCGCCGTTTCGTGATGTAGTCACTCCAAGGGCGCTGGTGCAAACGATGCCAGAAATTAGCTTGTCTTCAGTGCATTCCGGAACTTTCCATGGTCCTCTAGCTCTCTCACATGATGTGGCAGGTGGTTCCAGGCCAGAGGGCCAGCAACTGCGAATGCACTCTCTCCAAACACTGTGTTAACTCTTCTTATAACTTTGTTAACCCTTCGTTGTGTATGTTTCTTGACTTATAGGTCTGTATGCGGCTGACCACCCATGCTGTAGAACGTGGTTCACGTTGCCAATGTCACCCCTGTTTCAGGGAAGGTCGGCAAGAGTTGTAGCGTGTATTTTCATTTAAGATTTGGGTTTTTATGTTGAAGGGTTCCATGCGGCATGTGCAAGCGCGAACTAGTACGCGTCTGCTTGTAAGAATGAATATAATGTGAATCCCCAATGTAATATATCTTTGCAGCTTAGATTATATTAGAATGATCATTATTTTGGGTAGATTTAACAATGATTTACATCCCTGTTTAGAGCTGCAACACCTTAAGTTTAAAAAGCCATGATGATTGCCGATCCATGATAGAAGTGGCACTTATATAAGCAAGTGGTCAACCTTACACCAACCCGTATATTTGTTAAGGACATCTTCGAGTTTCTATTCCCTTTCAAATAAAGTTAAATGCATTTTCTTGCCACGGGAATAAGATCTGCACGAATTGAATGAATAAGGTTGAAAATTGCAAGTTGATGCTTGCTTCACAACTGACGTTTTTAGAAATACGATACTACATGCATGACAAATTGAATTTCAACCCTCCAATAGTAAACTATTGACAGAAGATGCGTTTGTATCTAAGTATAAAAGTTAACGTTTAAATTCAACTATAGCATTAGCCTAAAAAACGTATAGAAACTTAAACAGCGCCGTCAGCGAGCGTTGCAGTTTATGGTTAAACGTAATGGTTGAGTTTTATACTTGGGATATTGTATTGTAGACGGGGATTTAAAGAATGGACCGCATCATCTTTGTCCAAGTTTGAGTATATATCAGACGAAACGTTTGAGGAATATCAAGAAGAGATCCTTGTGATCAGCCCCTACACACGATCCCTTCTCACGAAACATTCAACATTTGCAACTAAGCTACACATATTGTGTAACTCCTCGCCCGCGTTATCCCCGAAGGGATCGCATGTGGCGATTCGGGACCTATTTATTTTTACGGGTGTGGGGGCTGGCCTCACACCAACCACTTTCAGTTGAAGTGGAGGTTCCCCAGCTTGGTTCTCATTTCTTGTGAAGGCTGAGTACACTTTGGGATCGAACCCTTGCTCTCGGCATGGAATCCTAGCATTCTTTCAATTGAGCTATCGACCTTTTTACGAGCTTGGTCGTCGTCGCTACAAAGCGCCAATTCTCAAGCAAGACCCATTTTATGTAAGGCTGGATGGACTACTTTAGTGACTGGTCTTTGGTACGGGTTGCATGAAATTTTCAACCCAGCGAGGAGCATATTTGGAAACATACTCGTACATGGTATTTTTTTGTGCTCCGCCGGGATCCAAATCACAACCTTTCATTTACGAGTCCGAAGTGTTACCACTGGACTACGGACCGGTCTGTTGGATTGAAGCTAATACTTTTGATGCCCAAAATTCCTTTTAAATGTTTGACGTGTGTAAACACGCATTACTGTTGAATGCTGAATGTTAGGCGATCCTTTGTGGGATGAATAGTTTCTACCTAAACCAGAAGGCTTTGGGGCTTCGATTGCACTTCAAACCCTTGTATGTTTTTTTTTTTTTTTTTTTTTTTTTTTTTTTTTTTTTTTTTTTTTTTTTTTATTTATTACAGAAAACAACAGCACATACACATGAAACAAGTAAAGATTTATAATAAATACATATAAGGCCAATAATAGTTTTCTTAAATAAAAATAATTACAATAAAAGCTTGTCTACAGCAAATGTAACAGCAAACGAAAAGAACAAAAGAAAAATAATATGAATGCGGAGGTTTTTATCAGAGAAGATTTGGGAAAATAGGATAGAAAGGACAATGGAAGGGGAAGAGGATGCCATTCAATCAGTTTTGCATTTTCTCAAGTAGTACATCCGCACCCCTTGAAGAAATGCGTTTTTGGACAAACAAAAAATGTCCAGGTGATTAAAATTTGAGTTATAACAAAACATAGCTCTCGTTAAAGTCGAGTTCCTGGCATAATTTGTAGTGTGCGCTCCCGTATAAAAAAGTGAATTTAACCTAGTGCGCCTTGTAGGTACACGCAAAGTGAGCCCCTCACAAAGAACGGTGGAGTCAATATGGCCGTGTACTATATCGTACAGAAAAGCCATATCTAATAGCGTTCGACGGGCTTCTAGGGACATAAAACCGTGATGACGGCAAGCATCATGATAATTATTAAAAGTTAAATGTTCCCTGTAATTTAGATGCTTTAGAAATTTCTTTTGTATAGCTTCTATTTGTTCCTTATAAACACTGTACTGTGGATTCCAATGTTAACCCCTATTGTCGAATTATTGTAACTGTATGTCGGCCGAAGAAAAAGCTCGGATCCCATAATAAAAGTTTCAAGACATTTTTCATATTTAACAAGATACATTTTCATAGAATTCAATTCCTCGTATATTTCTGTCATAGAAGTTATTCTATGCGTGTAATATGATAAAATATTTCGAGTTATCTTATTTAATCCAGCCCGTAGTTCAGTGAGTCCAATACTAGGGACTCGTAAACGGAAGGTCTTTAGTTTGATTCACACAATATAGTCACAAAATAAAATTTGAAATATGCTCTTCCCTAGATTGAAAAATTCATCTGTTATCACCTAAGACGGGTCACCAAAGGTCTATCCTGCTACTGGACCTAATCTCAATCTAAATCTAAGCTGCAAAGATATGTACCTATCATTTGAGATTCATATTAAATGCATTCCCACAAGCAGACACGCATAATTTCGCGCTTACACATGCCGCATGTGGACCTACAATATAAAAAAAACCCAATCTCAAATGAACATAAGCCCTGCAACTCTTGCCGACCTTCCCTGAAGCAGGGGTGACATTGCCAAAGTGAACCTTTTTTTACAGTATGGGTGGTCAGCCGCATACCAACCTATCAGTCAAGGAATCCTTACCTTACTAGCATAATTATCGTTTTCCATAGTGAAAACCAATGTTCGTTGAGTGCTCGTGAGGTGTGTTTTACACAAAAACAGCGCTCAACCATGAAGGTATATTCAATGGAGGGGCTATGAATGTGATTAAGTACCAATCGACATGATGCAACGTCTTTGACACCATACATTTTTAATAGTGCTGTCTCGCTCACGACATATAAAATGCTTTTAAATGTTATTTTCCATGTAAGCAACGTGTCTCTACTCCGTCTTCGATCTATGTACATATCACCATGGAAACCCATGAAATCACCATGGTGACGTGTTTGTTACTAGTGTTGTTGAAAGTATGAAAATATCTGATAAATTCCGAATTCAAAAATGTTTCCACCTCATTATGTACGGGATGATTTTCACAAGTATATATTACCGCGAACATAGAAGTTACATTCTTGAAGAAGCAAGTAGGTACCTATATATTTTAACATCACTAGTATCAGTAGTACTCCTTGACTGATAGGTTGGTATGCGGCTGACCACCCATACTGTAAAAAATGGTTCACCTTGCCAATGTCACCCCTGCTTCAGGGAAGGTCGGCAAGAGTTGCAGTGCTTATGTTCATTTGAGATTGGGGTTTTTATATTGTAGGTCCACATGCAGCATGTGTAAGCGCGAAATTATGCATGTCTGCTTGTGGGAATGCATTTAATATGAATCTCAAATGATACATATCTTAGACGCTTAGATTTAGATTTAGACTAGTTCTATATATCGATGCGCTCAACAAATAACTCATCCTAGTGTTTTATTTATTGTATACAATTTAATTAAATTTCATTCCATTATGGATTATACACATATATTTTCAGTTTATTATTAAACAATAGAGTATTAATGAAGTGTCTCTTCTATTTAAAATCATCCGTATTTGCAGCATTACGTCAAATTCAAACACATGGCAAATCCATTTCATTAACCAAATAAATAAACAGTTTACAAGCCTTTGAAAAACGGGTTTATTTTTGCAATGACTTATTCATTTTAAAAGCGTATTTATCCATCCCTTATGAAAAATCTATTTGACAGTTTTCAAATATTTTTTGAAGGGATTATTTGAAATTTTAATTAACTGCTTCGATAATTTGCATTGAAAAAACCTGCAACCCACAACCTGATGAAGTGCAAAATTTTAAATATTTTTTGGCGGAGGAATGCAATTCGTCAATATAATTTAACCTGATTCAGAAACGGTACAAGCATTATCATTGTATGAAATGAATTGTTTATTAAATATTTATTAACCGATTATAAGTAAAAAAAAGACCTATGTTTAAATTGCTCCTTAAATTATAGGCTGGTATGCGGCTGACCACCCATGATGTTGAAAATGGTTCACTTTGTCAATGTCACCCCTGTTTCAGGGAAGGTCGGCGAGAGTTGCAGGGTGTATGTTCATTTGAGATTTGGGTTATTATGTTGTAGCTTCACATGCAGCATGTGCAAGCGCGAACTTATACGTGCTTGCTTGTGAAAATGCATATAATGTGAATTCCCAATGTTACATATCTTTGCAACTTAGATTAGATTAGCTCATTGTGTACTTGCAAAATACCCAAACCTCAAATCCACTTAAGCACTGCAACTCTCACCGCCCTCTCCAGAAACAGAGGTAACATTGGCAAGAACGAACAGGCTTTTACGGTATGGGTGATCAGCTTTATACTAACTTTTTAACAATAACACTGCAACTGTAACTCTGTCACCATTCCACTAAGAGTGGCCAGAGCCTGTGCAGAGCTACCTCCATTTCTATCTAACCTTACATACCTCTTTCAATTCATTAATATCCATCACCTTTTTTACGCATTTTCTTCTTTTACGGTCACTTTGTATAACCCGTTCTTTCACAATCTCCTGAATCTGATCACTCCATACTTTTCTCGGTCTTCCCTTATCTCTTTTTCCTTTCGCAATTCCTCTGTATGTATACCTAACACTTTTATGCTATTTCTAATCTTAATCTGTTTATCTTTGTTGTTGTTTGAGCTAAGGTTACAAAAACTAATTTTTCTCTTAAAACAAACTTCTCGTCTTTCTTTACTTTATACTTCCCTTGACAATTGAGTCACTCGTGCCTCGAGTATAAAATATCGCGTTAAAACTTAACCATAACAATTACTGAAAAGTGTATCGAAAATGAAACACTCACTAGAGGGTTTATATGAGTTTCTATACCATTTTTGGTAAACGGTACGGCTCACTTTGAAGTCTTATTTTTATGAAGTGTTGGTGTTGCCAAAAATGACTTAGTTTTATTTTATTGCGCCCAAAAGACTGCGCAAGAAAAATATGATAAAAAATCAGGAAAGCTCTCAAATTTATTTCGCAAATTTTTATCATACTTTTCTAAGTAGGTACGAGTTCGTAGAATTTTTTACACAAAAATTGTGTACTACGCAAATGATGATTAAACTTTTCGGGAAAAACCTAGTAATTTTTTTTAACGAAATATTCAATTAAATTGATGACTTGATCGGATGGGTTAAATTGTGAAAGAAAATTCATAGAAGAAAGAAAAGGAAATTTCTGTTTACAGAGATTTTTGTTATTGTTGGTAAGTTGGGAAGAATAGAAAGAAATGCAGGCAAATCTGAAGAGGTTTGGCCACCTTAAGTGGAAGTTTATAGTCAAAGTAACATCTACACAGCGTGGAAAACGTCATCTATGACGAATTCATAATTTTAGCCTTAATTGATTTTCATCATTGTTCAAACAAAGGTGATTATTTTAAAGGGATGTTTTTTGTTATTCCATTCTATCAAAATTATTCTATTAAAATTATTAATCGGTGTTATGGCCGAGGGGGCCAAGTGGGCTGATCTTTCTAGCGTGTCTAATCTAATCTAATCTAAGCTGCAAAGATATATATCATTTAAGATTTATACTAAATGCATTCCCACAAGCAGATATGTATAATTTCGCGCTAACACATGCCGCATGTGGACCTACAATATAAAAACCCAATCTCAAATGAACATAAGCCTTGCAACTCTTGCCGTCCTTCCCTGAAACAGGGGTGACATTGGCAAAGTGAACCAATTTTTATATTATGGGTGGTCAACCGCATAACAACCTATAAGTCAAGGAACATACATGACAAATTACATTTTTTAAATGAGTGTTTGGAATGGAATAACGTTGGTTCGATCCCCGCCTGGGCCATTGGACCATAACTTTGACCCCGGTTCAACAGATGTTATTGGGTAGGTATTTATTAATACTTCATTAAAATAAACAATAATGAATTTTTAATTGATGATATTCATACCTGTTTCTGGCCAGGCAGAATAGGTTAGTGAACTGCATTCCTCACAAATCTATTTTTAAAAAAATACTCATCTAATCGAGCTCTACTTTCTCGGCCTTAATTTTTCTCGTTTAAAGTATAACTTCCAGTTAAAACAGAGTCCGTTTTGTTTAACAATATACAGGGATATTTCATGCATACCTGATACATGGATCATCTCTTTGTTAAAAATCTCAATAACCATTAGATGGCGGTTGAGCCATAGATTTGCTGGATGTGAACTAACGCCGATGCATTTCAAATTTGTATTTAAAAAAAAAATCTTTTGCCCAATGGATGTCATCAAATTGGTTAAGCTTCCTTTTTTTGGAAAATTATAATGACTTTAAAAATACTCTGATATAATCCATTCGAGTTTAAATACGAATACATTGCACAGCTTCCCCGATCACGTTTCCAGGGTTCAATATGCTAATCGAATACTGGGGAGTGTAAAGTTGCCCTCGTTTATAATTCAGGCTTTCGTTTCACGCAGCCTTCATTGCAGCAATTAGCTCTTCAGCCCCCTGCCACCTGCGGGCTCGGGGGCGGGGGTAAATCCGAAATAAAACTGGCAATTGAAGAAAGAGGGTGAATGGCATTCCACTCTCTCGCTCTCTCTCTTTGATTGATGGAATACTTTAATTCATTTCGGTGGTGGAATATTTTAGGAACATGTTGGAACCCAACCTCAAATGGAGTTTCAGGAAAAATTGATGCTGTATCGCTGGGTTGCATGAGGCAATTCGGGACCTATTTATTTTTACGGGTAAGGGGGCGCGCCTCACACCGACCACTTTTTAGTTGAAGTGGGGTTTCACAGCTTCCGGGGGGCTGGGTGTCATTTCTTGTGAAGGCTGATTAACCCTTGAGATCAAACCCTTGCTCACGGCATGGAATTCAAGGATTCTACCAATTGAGCTATCGACCTTTTCACGAGTTTGGTCGTCGTCGCTACAAAGCGCCAGTTCTCAAGCAACACCCAGTTGCTGTAAGGCTGGATGGACCTTTGGTGACCGGACATTAGTACAGGTTTATGAAATTTTCAACCCAGCGAAGAGCAAATTTGAAAATATAAATGGTCTATTTTTTTTTGTGCTTACCCGGGATTCGAACCCACAACCTTCCATTCAGAGTCCGAAGTGTTACCATTGAACTACGGACCGGTCCCTTGTGTAAAATTTATATCGAAAACTAAATTGCAGTTTAATTAAAATAACTCAATTAAAATCATCGAAATATCAAGTGCGGTTGGTGAATGTGTTTTTAAATATTTTTCAAATTCTTTCGTAACAAGTTTGAGTTCTTTTGCAGGCACGCTTACAAGATATCTTCCGACTTCCCTATTTGAATGGTACACTCTTCAGTTCAGCCGCTCATACCGTAGTGGGTACCAACAATCCGAAGTGACATGTTCTACACAGGATATGTCCAGCTGATGAGTAATTGTTTATATTCAAATTAAACTTCAAAAGAACGCGGCCGCCGCTGCTTCCACGTCCACTTACATGACGGACAAACATCATAATGGAAATGTATTCATACTCTGCTAAACAAAAAAAGATAAATTGTTTGAAATATTATTTGGCAACAGTTACGTTTTCTTTTGTTATCGCAGTGAATGTGAAAATTGCGATGAATATGAATGCAAAGAAAAACATTGATAGCTCAGTTGGTTCATCGCTTGCTTTCAATACCAGTCTCATCAGCACGGTAATTCTTACCTACCGAATATCAATAATATTTTTATGAAGACCTGTCGATCCAAGATGGCCGTAAGAGAACAGCTGATTGGTCTTAATACAAATATTACCGACATTTGGTGGGTAAAAATTACCGAGGTGATGAGACTTCCAGCTAGGAAGGCCAGGGTTCGATGCCCACAAAGTGTCACAGAAATGATACTCTGTACAGAAATGCTGTTAAATCTCTGCAAAAAAAGTATAAAAACGACCAAGCTCAAAGAAAGACTTGAAGGGATGATTTGTGTCACATACAGCGAATGGACCACCAGAAGCGCTATTCTGCTAAATTCCTTACGACCTTAAGGCGACGAGCTTGCGATTCGTCTCCAAAAATAAGGTGTAGATACTGTGATTTTTTATCTATAATTATAATAATAATAATAATTGGCCGATTTGCATATAGCACCGTTTAGTGGCACTAGCCACCCCAAGGGCGCTTAAATGGAGTCCTTTCGCAAGCGCTAGCGCTCCCAACAAGTATGGATATCCTAAGTGTAAAGAATTTAGCAGAATAACGCTTCTGCCCAAGTAACCACTTTAGTCGTCCTAAGTTGTGAAAATTGTCTTTAGGTCTTATAAGGCTCATAAAAAGGTTAATGCTTTGCTATTTGGTCATATAAATGGCTTGAGGATAACTTATACGTCCAAAAACCAACTGGTTATTATTTCAACGTAGAAGTTGCTGACAAGAGGTTAAATTAACGTTATTGTAACTTAAGTTTCAAGAGCTTATAGTCCGATGATCTTAAGGTTGTCTAAGACTCCTGATTACGTTCTAGAGAGGTTGGCATTTGCTAAAGTGAGAGCTAAAGGTTATTTTTTTAATATTGTTAGAACCATAAAGTAAAAGAATGTTGAAATTGCTTTAGGTTGTATAAGACTTGTCTAGGCAAACAAATTAGGACTGCGTGGTAAGAACCTAAACCAATAGGTTGTCTTCAGGAGCTACAAGTATAATATTATGATGCTTTAAACGGCATTCTCAACAGCTGTTAGTTGTCTACGGAATTTCAAAGCAATACGTTGCCTAGTAAGATGAACCGACACAGGGTGATATCAAAGAAATTCAATGGAATTTTTTTTTACGAATTATCAATACACCTGTAAGTTTTTATTATTTTTTATGGTAGGTAGTTCGGTGAATGGTAAAGACTACAAAGCATCTTAAATATTACTATTATTATTCATTTATTGTATTATTATTAATTATATATTTCTATTATTATTAATTATTTATTTTCCTTGACTGATAGGTTGGTATGCGGCTGACCACCCATACTGTAAAAAATGGTTCACTTTGCCAATTTCACACCTGTTTCAGGGAAGGTCAGCAAGAGTTGCAGGGATTATGTTCATTTGAGATTTTTTTTTATTGTAGGTCCACATGCGGCATGTGTAAGCGCGAAATTATGCGTGTCTGCTTGTGGGAATACATTTAATATGAATCTCAAATGATACATATCTTTGCAGCTAAGATTAAGATTTAGATTTTTAGGTATATATATATATATGATTTTTTTTTTGTTTTTTGGAAACATCGTTAAAATAAAGAAATATATCATATTCCATGTCGTGAAAGTTTTTATCTAAACATATATGTATATATTTAGATAATTTTTTTCACGACGTGGAATATGATTTTGTTTTTTGGAAACATCGTTTGATTTTTATTATTTAATAGGTGAATTTTCGGCCTCGCAAGGGAAGCCATCTTCAGACCTTTAGAGTTATAACGTTATAATAAAACTAAGTGTAAATATTATGTGCTGAATCTTCTCGGGGGTAGTCGGCTACTTCCGATAGCGGTCAGGGGTCTTCGGCAATCTCCGCCGTAGATTTCTTGCAGGACCTTCCGGCGTTGTCGGTCCACTCCGTCTGGAGCCGCTCCGGAGTCGTTCGGGCGTTCTCGGTAGCCTGGTATGTGGTGAAAGCTGTATCGCCGATGGTGCCGAAGACCCCCGACCGCTACCGGAAGTAGCCGACTACCCCCGAGAAGATTCAGCATATAATATTTACACTTGGTTTTGTTATACTTAGTCTTATATATATTATATATATGGGGCTGTCCATATATTACGCCATTCGCATTAAGGGGGGGGGGGGAGTCTGGTCTGCAGATGATGGCAAATGATGTACGAGTACCAAAAGTGACTTTGTTCTTGTAAATACCAATTTCTACAAAATATACAAAATATTATGTAAGTTATATAACATTATTAATTATTAAGCTCATCCATTATAACAGCAAGAGGGGGGGGGGGTCATTAGATAATGACCATAGGATGATTGTAAGGGGGGGAGGGTCGAAAATCGGCCAAAATCGATGACGTAATTTATGGACGGCCCCTTTATATATTATATATATTATACTTGGTCTTAGCTAAATAGTTACAGTAATGAAAAAAATCAAGCATCTTAATTATAAAGCTTGAACAAAATATATAACAGAAGAATTGCCATCACAAAAAAATATTTTAAAAAACTCGTTTTTTTTACATTTTTGGCTTTTTTTTCGTGTGTGCTGTATTTTGGAATTTTGTTTTTGCTTTTTAATTACAGAACTGTACATTGTTTAGGTTCCGTACTTAACATTTTTTGTATAATTTCAACAGTTTTTGAGTAAATACGGAAAATAAAGAAAAAGTAATAATAACAACAGTAAACACAAACACTATTTTAAAGGAAATTTTATACAATACAATAATGTATATTTTTTAAAACTTTAAAATAAAATACCTGCGAGTTAAAAAGACAAACTTGACGTAAAACGTAATCCAAAGTGTTTTTTTAACATTTGACTTTCAAGGGATTGAAAAAATGAACTTACTTTCAGAGGACCCTGTAGCTGTTTTTTTAGCACTCTTTCGATGAACAACACGTCCTGTCAGCAACAAAACTTAAGGTAACTAATGTTTCTTCGCAGTTATTGTCGCGACTGACAAATCTTTAAAAGCTCCTCGCAATAAGCTTAAAGCTGCGAAAATAGCCTTGTGGTTGTTAGTAGCTCCGCGAGATAACCTTTAGCTCTTTTTTTGGCAAACAATAAGAGTTTTTAGTTGTTATGGTTCTGAAAAGGTAAATTTTAAAGCTTGCTGGTAATTTCTTTACGGCAGCCATATTTTTTCAATGAAAAAAAACTAACTATCTTAATCAACATAAATATTTTTATTTAATTATGCAAAATTAAATATGGTATCCTATGCGATTTAAAATACATGCCTTTTTGTATGAATATAAGTTTTATTTATAATGCAACTAACCACCAAACACTTAATTGAAAAAAATAATAAAAATTAAAATATTATTTTTTTTAAGTTACGAAAGGCCCGTCTCGTATACAGAACTATTATCCTAAAGTATCACGATAAAGTGCCATTCGCAGTATGTTTTACATTTCCCCTGATTTCATAAAGCCATTTAGTATTTTGTTTGAAAACAACTCATACATCTATCCATTTTGAAACTTGGTAAGACGGAATATGGCGCGCACGCGCCATTATAATATGTATTTCAATTCACGGCTGTGTAAAAAATCTTCCACAGAAACATCTCGTTCTCGCTCACCCGAGCGAGAGCGAGATGTTTCTCGGGTCCTCTCGCTCTCGCTCACCCGAGCGAGAGCGAGAGAACCCGAGTTGTAAGTTGTATACGAGTTACATCCAAGACTAATTTAGAACGTAAACGCTGTCTTGCTAGGTTATATTGAGGTAAAATCAAGGTTGCCGAAGTTATATTTGGGTTCTGCCGTAGCTCGTAGAGCGGTTCTGTATTTGAGGCATAGGTTTTGGTGTAGCTCTTCGCAAGGTTCTAAAACTGGGGCCCTTTTAGCACTCACGAGGTTAGTATAAGGTAAATATAACGTTATTGAGACTACTAAGACTTACGTGCCGATTTCCATACAAAGGTTGTGGGACTATTTTGTAACCTTTTTAAAACCTAAATGGTTACTTGGGTGGTAACTGAAACTCTGGATGAAATGGAAGAAGTATGCAAGGACCGCAAAAAATGGCGGCTGATCTGTAATGTAGGCGGCTAAAATAAAGACGCAATTTTGTATTTTAGGTATAGATGTTTTGTAGATTTTTTTAGACGAGGAAGGCGTTAAAAAGGCAGTGTCTGCTGCGGTTGATCAAGGAGACCAAGACCCATCCAGGTTGATGATATTATTTTTACTTCACCTCATCACCCAGGAAGATTGTGGATCTCGCACCGAGTCGAACAAAAAGGTTTCATTACAAAAATATATTCTGTATGAATAATTCAGAGCATTGTCGCGGTACGAGATGAATACCCCAGTAATCATATTGTAATACATTCATAACTAAAAGTCGGCGTTATGCTCGTGCTCACTTATTGTAGCTGTGATTGTTACCCTGACGCGCTTCCCTTAGAGGTGATCAGAGCCAAGCGCGTGCATTGGATACAGGCAAATAAATCCCAAAATATATTTATGAATATATGTAATTCTAGGACTCGGGTTTTTTTAAATAAGAATTTTGTAATATGTTGTACTTTGATTTGGCTAGTCTATCCTGCTGGGGGGTCGGTGAAAAGGCACCGGCAGGTCATGCTTGTGGCTCTGGACGTCCGGAATGCCTTCAACTCGGCGCGCTGGGATTTAACTCTCAGGGCGCTGAGGGAGAGCTTTCGGGTCCCAGAGTACCTGATGGCCTTGCTGGAGAGCTACTTTGATGGTCGGACGCTCGAATATCGATGCGGTGCCGAAGGCAGCGTCGAGACGCGACAGCTGACGTCTGGGGTCCCTCAGGGCTCGGTTTTAGGACCAACCCTGTGGAACGTCATGTACGACGGCTTGTTGCGGACGAAGCTGCCGGCGGACGCAAGCGTCGTTGCTTTTGCGGACGACATCGCGGTAATGATCACCGGCAAAACCTGCGAGGAGATCACTGCTACGGGGAACGAGGCCCTCCGTAGGGTAAAACGCTGGCTGGATAGCTCCGGACTGGAGTTGGCAGTCCAGAAGACGGAGGCAGTGCTGTTCAGCCGAAGGCGACGACCTGCGCTGCCTAAGCTGACGCTAGGGGGCTTCGAGGTGCCGCTGGTTAAATCTATGCGGTACCTCGGTGTCCAACTCGATCATCGACTCCGCTTCGGGGAACATATCGAGCTGGCGGCGGCGAGGGCAAGCGTGGTGGCGCAACAGCTGGGAAGGCTCATGCCGAACGTCGGCGGGCCCAAATCGAGCAGGAGGAGACTCCTGCACGAGGTGGTGCACTCGACGCTTTTGTATGGGGCACCCATCTGGGCGAAGTCGCTTGAGGTTGAGCACTACAGGAAGAAGATGGCAAGTGTGCAGAGGAGGAGTGCACTCAGGGTTATCTCTGGGTATCGCACGATCTCCGAGGACGCAGCGCTGGTGCTATCTTCTTCGCCTCCGATTCACCTCCTGGCGCGAGAACGCCAGGAGAGAAGAGAGCGGAAGAGAGACGGTCTAGAAGACCCCTCTAGAGACGCGATATACTCGCAGTGGCAGCAACGCTGGGACACGGCAGTTGGTGGACGCTGGACGCGAAGACTTATCAGCGACTTGAGGACCTGGTGCCAAAGGAAGCATGGTGGTCTGAGCTACCGGCTCACCCAGCTGCTGAGTGGACACGGCTGCTTCGGAAACTTCCTGCAAAGGATAGGCAAAGAAGCAGCCGCAGCCTGCTGGCACTGCGATGCAACAGAAGACGACGCCGAGCATACGATGCTAGCGTGTCCGGCCTGGGCGACTGAGAGGGCGTCACTTGTGGCTGCCCTCGGGGTCGATCACCTGGAGGTGGATACGGTGGTGACGACAATGCTCCGGTCGGCTGATAACTGGCGGGCGTGGGAGGACTTCGCCTCGAGCGTAATGGGACAGAAGGAGGACGCCGAGCGCGAGAGGAGAAGACGGCCCGCGGCCGCCGTAGAAGCCGACTGAAAGGCGTCACGTAACGCGGTGTAGTTGGTAACGCAATGAGCGTTGCCACAGCGAGTAGAGTAGACGCCATCAGCGTATAAACCATTACCACACTCCCAGCGTAATACTTCATTGGTAGGTCCGGAGTGTGGTAGATGCTTGCACGGGAGAGGTTTTTAGTGGGTAGGCCCGCAGCAGGGAGAGTCCCACACTGCCAATCTAGTGACCGGCTGTCACTTGGCGTCTTATAAAAGATTTTCCTTCTTCCAACGCGAAACAAAAAAAAAAAAAAAAAAAAAAAAAAAAGTCTATCCTGCTGGAACAGTCTACCTCTGGAGGAGAGACCAGTGTTGGCAGTTTCAGGAAGTTGCTTAAGACACATTTGTTTAACAGAAGCTTCAACACATAAAAGCGCCCTTGGGGTGGCTAGTGCCACTAAACGACGCTGTATACAAATTATCCAATTATTATTATTATTATTATTTGATTGTCCATACATATTATTATTTGTTGATTTTAAAAATGTAATTTGTTGTGTATGTTCTTTGACTTATCTGACCATCCATACTGTATAAAATGGTTCACTTTGCCAATGTCACCCCTGTTTCAGGGAAGGACGGCAAAAGTTGCAGGGTGTATGTTTATTTGAGATTTGGGTTTTGGGTTTTTATATTGTAAGTCCACGTGCGGCATGTTTAATCGTGAACTTATACGTGTCTGCTTGTGAAAATGCATATAATGTGAATTCTTAAAGTGACATAATTTTGCAACTTAGATTAGATTAAACGCAAACGAAACTAAGCTGCACATATCGAGCAACATGAGAGAGTATGTTTTCACAAATTTTTCAAAACCATGAGGTTCGCACGTGATTTGACTTAAACAAAATTATGTCGCCACCCAGCCGGGTTGCTAGGGAAAAGGCCAAAATTACTAAGAAGGGAGCAGAGCTCCAAAGAAGTCACACGCAGGGGTGACGAAACATAAGCTGAAGTCTTCAAGAAGTCTCAAGAAGAAAAGGAAAAGAGAAGAACAAAACTATGGACAACGGTCAAAGCCCAGAAAGACTAAATCAAGCATCTGAATCCGGCAATGAAAGCCTAAAAACATTTATAGAAAATACTTTGTTTCCAAAAATGTTCGGACCTCACTTGCATAAATTTTAAGCTAGGACCGAAAATTTTCAACACAAATTATTTTGTTAATTTGGGAAGAATTTAACGTTGTAAAGTAACTGAATAACTTGTTTGACTTGAGCGAGAGCAAATGTTGGACCTAATAAAGAGCAGATTTCCGCGAGCGTTTTCCTCCGGTTTTAATATCGTTATGCTGGCGTTTCCCCTCCAGATCTCGGACTCCATTAATTATGTATAAATCACGAAAGAAATATCTCATTAACTCATTCATAATTGAAATTAGCCTTTTTGTTTTCAAAATTTAAATTAAATGGTTTGTTTTGCTGCCACCGTTTAGCTGAGGAAATGTTTGAAGTAATTTAAAAAAAATGTGTTAAAAGTCTAAATGGATCGCAAACGCAATTAACGAAAACAATTTTCACATATAGTGCAACTTCTAACAGCGTTGAACCCGACGGAATCGTATGTGGTGTGTCGAATCTATTTGTTTTTACAGGTAAAGGAGCCGGATTTACGCCAAGCAATTCAGTAGAAATGGTGGTTTCCCAGCTCCCAAGAAGGATGGTTCTAATTGCATGTGATGGCTGAGGATACCTTGCTGATTTTATTGACTTATAGTTTGGCATATCGTTGACCACCGTACTGTAAAAATTGGTTCACTTTGCCAATGTCTCCCATGTTTCAGGAAAGGGCAGCAAAAGTAGCAGTGTTTATGTTTACTTGAGATTTGTTTGATTATTTTGTAAGTAAACATGCAGCCGCATTTACACAAAAGTCTGATTGTGAACATGCATTTAATGTGAATCTTCAATGTTGATGTATTTTGGTAACGCAGATTATAGATTCAAAATAATAATTGAATATATTTTTTAATTCCTAAAACTATTGCTACGAACGTCTGAGTCCGATTACGTGGCTTGCTTATGTGTGTGTGTCCACCTCTAGTATAGTCTACTGTGATTTTGAATGTGTGCATGTGCCCAGGCACGAAGTTGTTGGTATGGGTAACTAGAACAGTATAGAACAATACAGAGGTGTGTGGAGAGGTTCACTATAAAAAGGTCTGGAATATGCGAGAGGCGTCCGTTTAGACGCCATATATTTGGACCACAATTGTGTAAGAGAGCAGATCGATTAAAACATTGAGCCGTAAAGTCGATAAACCAAGAGCTAGAAAACCGCAAGTACATTGTTAGCCGACATTATGTGAAATAAATCTTGAAAAATAAATAAATTGCAGTTTGACTAAAAGAACCCACTTTAAATTATAAAAAATATGAATCTTAAATGTTAATGTATTTTTGCAACTCATATTATAGATTCAAAATAATAAATGAATGTTTTTTTTAAATTTTTAAAACTATGATCTTGGCGTACACATGAGTCTCGAATCTTGGCGTACACATGAGTCTCGAATCTTGGCGTACACATGAGTCTCGAATCTTGGCGTACACATGACACTATGAGCAGATAAGTACGGCTCAAGGAGCATTATGCGAGCGCATACTCTGTATGAAGAATGACGCGATATTAAGGAACTAGGATTAGTGCGGGAGTGAAGGAAGACTTTAGTCTGACCTAGATGAGAACAGCGTGATAAAGAAACGAAGAAATGAACATAAGACGTGCAGATTATGAGAGCTTCTACAATCTATATATCTTTATCAAAGGTTAAAAGGATATAGGGCATAAACTTCAAAAACTAAATTGTTTAGGAGAGTAGTTTAATGTTTGAGATTGCAGAAAAATAGTCATTTTCTTTTTCTTATAATATCGTTAAAATCAAAGCAGTACTAGAATTAAGAAAAATAACTGCATTTATTGGCATTTATTTTAATGTAATTTTACGTTGTTTTACGCGGTTTTATGTGACAAGCACATTTAGGACAAAAAAAGGCCAAAATTTCGTCGGTTACACCAAACCGTACTTCAAAAACGCAATTTTTTGCTTGGGTATAAACGACAAAAAGAAGTCATCGTAGATCCATGGAAGAGAGCGCATAAAAAAAGAGCGGATTTTTTTTTAAGTAGGATAGCATTCATGATTCATTTTCGACGAAATCGTTGCTTACCTATGCCCTATTTCCTTTTCACCATCGATATGTAATCCATGGTACAAAGATATGTCCACACACATTCGTGTAAGTTCACTCTTAAACCAGTTGCAGTAAGGCTGGGTGGAGATTTAGTGATCAGGCTTTTGGTAAAGGTATATGAATTTTTCACCAAGCGAAGAGAATATTTGAAAATATAAATTGTATTTTTTTGTGCTCCGCCGGGATTCGAACCCACAACCTTCAATATACGATACAGATGTGTGTACCACTAGACTACGGACCGGTCACAATAGATTTCTTGACTTTAATAAATTAGGAGACGTAATATGATGAAAGACTAACGAAGAAAGTATATGTTGCAAGAATAGATAGATGTCGTGGTAAAGGAAGACCGAGAAAGGTATGGATGCATCGAATTTCTGAAATAGCGAATGAATGGGATATCCAGAGGCATAATAAAAGGAGGGCTTGTATCAAAACCGTTATGACTCTGGATGAAATGAAAGAAGTATGTAAGGACAGGAAGAAGTGGCGGCTAATCTGCAATGTTGATTTGTAACGTTGGCTTATTCATTTAAGTTACATTTTTGGATAGATAAGTATTGACTTTTTTTGTATAGATTTTTTTAAGGTCTTGTTGTTTTTATATACATAAATGTTACATATATTTTTTGTATTCCTTGACTTATAGGCTGGTATGCGGCTGACCACTCATACTGTAAATAATGGTTTACTTTGCCAATGTCACCCCTGTGTCAGGGAAGGTCGGCAAAGGTTGTAGGGTTTACCTTCATTTGAGGTTTGAATTTTATTTGTAAGTACACATTCAGATTTTGTAAGCGCGAACTACACGTGTCTGTTGTGGGCATGCATTTGATATGAGCTAATGTTAATATATATTTGCAACTTAGATTATAGATAATGAATAATCTGAGAATACATTGTTAGTTGCCGGAAAGTGTAGCTTGTAAATTACAGAGCTCGTTGATGAAGATGGTGCCATTAAATTAATGCGAAAATTAAAGGAGGCGAGTGTTAATTTTGCTCAAATTCAAATCGACATAGCACCGAGGGGATGTGGGAGAGTCAGGAGGGAATCGTGGAGGTAGTAATTCAATGGAGGGACTATGAATGTGATTCAGTTCCAACAGAAATGATGCACCGTCTTTGACACCACACATTGTTAAATGTACGGTTAAAATCGCTTACCTGAGAGCAATGACTGGAAATACACTGAATGATACGAGTCCGCAATGATTGGGTGATGAACGAGTTGGTAAAAAAGAGAATTGAAGAATGAATGTCTAAACAAGCACAATGAGATGGTTGGGACATCTTGAAAGAATGGATGATGAACGAATAACGAAGAAAATGTACAGAGGAAAGCGTGGAAGGGGAAGACCGAGGAAGGAATGGATAGATCAAATAGGTGAAATTGCGAAATAATGGAACCTGCAGAGAGAGAAAAAGAGAAGAGTAGGTATGAAGAAAGTGATGAATGTTGAAGAGATGAAAGAGGTATGCAAGGACAGAAAAAGTGGAGAGCATCTGCGGAGGTATCGGTCACCTCAAGTGGAACGGCGCCGGATACAGTAACAGAAACAATATCAATTGTCTCACTCACGACATACGAAATGTTTTTGTCATTTTCTATGAGAGCAAAGAGTCTCTAGTCCATCTTCAATCTATGTAAATGTCACCATAGAAACTATGAGATCACCATGGCAACGGTATTTGTTACTAGTGTTGTTGAAAGTATGAAAATATCTGATAAATTCCGACTTCAAAAAAATTCAGTCCCAATGGTGTACGGGAAGATTTTCAAAAGTATCTATTACCGCGAGCATAGAAGATACATAATTGAATAAGCAAGTACCTACATATTTGAACATCACTCGTTCTAGAAATGGCTGGCACTTAGTGAAATATTCTTCAACATTAAAAATATGTATATATATATTGTTGGCACGTTTAGAAAATATCCAGTTTGACATTTATATGTTTTTTTTCCAATTAGGTAACACAGATATTGACACTGTACTACTGTATGGAGAAACGAACACATGCTGAAAGAAAGTAAAATGAAGATATACAAGACCTGCGTTAGACCGATAATGACATACGGTATCGAAACCAGAACCGACACCACGAGAACGAAGAGTCTCCTACGAACCACCGAAATGAAAACTCTCCGCCCTATCGCAGGATTGACCATGCGAGACAGAATACGAAATTCCGAAATTCGGAGGATCTATGATGTCGAGGATGTCGTGCGATGGGGTAGAAATAGAAGACGTTACTGCAGAGATCACGTCGAAAGAATGGATCCGGTGAGAATGGTGAAAATAGCGGCAGACGAGATACCATCAACCAGCAGACCCCCTGGACGACCACCAAAGAGGTGGAAGGACAGCTGGACATCCGCGTCCCAGGAGTGAACCCGAGAATAAACAGGACCTAGTCCTAAAACAAGCTGAAGAAGAAGAAGAAGAAGAAGATATTGACAGTTGGAAGGTTACCGATAGACTGAATTTGGATTTTTGAATGAGTGGGTTAGCGTATTCCTTATTCTCAAAGGATTGTTTCCTTAACCCATCTAGTTCTTATATATCGATAGGGGGAGTCATGAAACTTTGCAAGGATAAAATATGAGCATCGCCCTTACTCCTAGTATATTATATTACGTTTACACTCAGCTTTACAGTTTTATCAAAAATGTATAGAAAATCAAACTCTCACCAGTAGCTCTGTTTTACTTTTAATATATATTTTCGGTGGAGATGGAACGTAAATAATTACTTGTGGCACTGTATTGGAATTCAATAAACAAACTTCAATTAATGTGTATTGCCATTCTGAAGTAATATTGCCGCAAATAGAAAACGTTTCCGATGAAATAAACGATAAATTATTGAGAGAGAGATATAGTTTTCTTTTTCTAATAAACTAAGGTTATTTATAAGATGTCTTTGAAATTTCTATGATAATGTAACAAACTATGAAATCGAAGTAACTACGCGCACCTATACATGTACGATAGTGTGGGTAGAAAAATCTGGGAGAAGTACATGATGGTGGTAGTGCATAGAACGGCGTTCTGGTGTGAGCGAGAAATCGAAGAATGATCTGGAATAAGTGAGAAATATCTATTTTGTACCTTTATATAGGGACTGTAATGGTGCGGAGAGCGATTGGACACTACAAGCATTTTGCCGTGAAGACCGATAAGCAGAGATTAATTATCAATTATTGTAAATTGTGAACCAAACCATGTAAAATAAACTATGTTGAAATAAATAATCGCAGTTTAATTAATTATTTAAATTATCTGATCTATCTATTCTTTCCTAGGTCTTCCCCTTCCACGCTTACCTATTACATTCCCTTTGTACACTTTTTTTGTCAGTCGGTCTTCTTTCTTTAAATGTTAATATATCGCTGCAACTCAGATTAAAGATTAAAGTTACTATGTTTTATTCCGTGAGCTTACTTTTAAATTCTGTTTTCAGATTTTGGGCATGTTTTACCCCTAAAAGCTACTTCCACCTTTTTAATGGAAAAGTTGGAAAGGTTCAGGGGTTTAAGGATAGTTAATTATGAAACAGGGATGTTTTATAATTCAAATAAAAATAGGGATGCAGTTGCGGGGTATTTAGGGCTACATTGCGCGCAATCTATATAGGGAATGTAACATACTCGTATTTAAGAACTGAAAAACCTCAGTAGCTATATTATATTCGTTAAAAAAATAGTTCGTACATCGAATCATCATTTCCTGCTACCAATTCTATTCTTGACTACTGAATTTTGGTGCTTTTGAGTTTTTTATACCAAATCTAAATCTAATCTGCAAATATATGTATCATTTAAGATACATATTAAATGCATTCTCACAAGCACACACGTATAAGTTCGCGCTTACACATGTATGTGTACTTACAACATAAATACACAATTCAAAATGAGCATAAGCCCTGCAACTCTTGCCGACCTTTCCTGAAACAGAGGTGTCATTGGCAAAGTGAACCATTTTTTACAGTATAGGTGGTCAGCCTCATACCAACCTATAGGTTGGTATATTTAAAAATAAATCAACATTTATGTTATTATGTTCATTTGAGATTTGCATATAAATATTGTTTAAGCGCGAGGTACCGGCCACCCCTAGTGGAACGGCGGCAAGATACAGTAACTGTAACAGCGAAATTTCACATGTCTGCTTCTTGGCATGCATTTAATACGAGTCTTAATTATTAACATATTATAACGAACTTGTAGTACCTAAGCGCGCCTATACAGGTACAATAGTGAATGTAGAACAGTCCAGTATGATCTACGATGGTAGAAGTAAGGTGTGAGAACAGCTGTCTAGTGTAATCTACAACCGAGATCGAATGGTCTGGAATATGCAAGAAATATATTTTTTGTACCTATATAAAAGGACTGCGATGGGGCATCAGGGAGTGTCGATTGAAACATTGAGCCGTGAAGTCGAAAACCAGAGCTAGAAATCAATTGTTGTAAACTGTGAACCAAATGGTGTAAAATAAATTCGGTTAAAATAAATAATTTGCAGTTTAATTAACAGAGAACCCAGTACAATCATAACAATATATTTGCAGCTTATTCCTTGACTTATAGGTTGGTATGAGGTTGCCCACCCATACTGTAAAATATGGTTCACTTTTCCAATGTCACCCCTGTTTCAGGGAAGGTCGGCAAGAGTTGCAGGGCTTATGTTCATTTGAGATTGGGTTTTTTATACTGTAGGTCCATATGCGGCATGTGTGAGCGCGAAATTATGCGTGTCTGCTTGTATGAATGCATTTAGTATGAATCTCAAATGATACATATCTTTGCAGCTTAGATTTAGATTAAGATTATAGATTACAGATAATACGTTGAAAAGAACGAAATTCAAAACATGATAAAAACGGAAATTGAGGTTGTGATGTTTCTAAAAATGCCGTCTGGCCTTCTGGACTTTCAGGTATAAGGCTTTAGATGGATATCGGAAGGGATGAATTATTCAGGGGTTGGCTGGACTCCGCGGAGAGGAGGAGAAACTTGACTGATGAAGAATGCAATGGAGGAGGGCAGCGTTTAGATGGATTGATGAGAGCAGGGGTCAGTCTATGAATATGTAGGGAGAGCGTTCATGGTTGTTTTGCCACTGGGAAGCATCTGCCAAAAAATAACGAGGAGTATCCTTTTTTGCGTAGCACCTTTTTTTTGGAAAGAATTAAAAACATGGATCTAATCTAATGTAATCTAAGTTGCAAAGATATGTTACATTGAAGATTCACATTACATGCATTCTCACAACCAGACACGCACAAGTTTACGATTGCACATGCCTCATGTAAACCTACAACATATCTCAAAAAAAAACAAATCTCAAATGGGCATACACCCTGCAACTCTTGCCGTCCTTCCCTGAAACAGGGGTGACTTTGGCAAAGTGAACCATTTCTACAGCATGGGTGGTCAGCCGCATACCAACCTATAAGTCAAGGAAAATACACGACAAATTACATTTTTTTAAATCAACAAATAACATATACCTACGGACATCAAAAATCAATACAAAAAAAAAAATCACTTTAATAAACCCTAGCCGCCAACATTACAGATCAACCGCCATTTCATGGATAACTTATTTTTTTAAATTTTCTTAAGAATCGAAGTACAATGAAAACACTGTTTTTTTTTCACAAATTATTAATTTAATTCAAAATAATATTACGAACGTTTTCGACTTTATCATCAGAATTTTTTAATTTTATAGTACCTAACGCTAATTTCACATTTAAATATAATAATAATAACATCTTTATTCCAGCCCGGTCACGCGGAGGGTGCAATACATGACTAGCCATATAAAAAAGAAATACATTGATCGAAAAATACATGAAAAATAGAAACAGAGAAAGAAAATATAAACAGAGAAGAAAATTACATTGAAAGAAAATAAACATTTATCGAAAGAAACATATAAGAAAAATAGCATTAAGATAAGCCTTGTAACTCCTGCCACCTTTCTTTGAAGCTAGGGTGGTATTGGCAGAAGTGAACCAGGTTTTGCAGCATGGGAAGTTAGCCTTAAGGAAAAATGGACAGGGCGGAAGAGGCTCGGTAAGCCTTAGGTTCTCCGGCCAATGACGCCATATGCCCAACTCCCATTTCAGGCCTCTGATTGCTGCGATCAGAGAGTTTTCACTGGATTATATTCTCAGGGGTCAGGGTCAGGGTCATCAGGGGTGCCCATACTTTTTCTTGAGGAGATCGACCTAGCAAAAATTAATGAATAGGAGATCGACATTTTAACTCTTAAGCCCAGGGGTGTCCAACATAGGCCATAAAAAGAGGGGGGGGGGGGGGGTAGGCACGCGCACTGCTGGCAAATCTAATAATATGTCGATTAAAATCATCGCTTCTGAGCAGCACTTTTCCGACCACTGTCATAGTCTCTCAGCAAATATCGATGCAAAAAAGTAGTTATTTTCAGTGCTATTTGCTTTATTAACGGATGTTTCATTTACCTTGTGGTAGGTACGTTCTTCATGAAACTTCATATTTCTGTATGTCGCTTTTTTCTTTTGCAAAAAACTACAGTTTTAAGGTCGATCACTGAAAATTTTAGCTATCCTCGGCGATCGACCTTAAAAACCTCCCGCGATCGACCGTTTGGGCACCTCTGCTCTATATCGAGGATCTAACCATTGCATTGCATTTTGATCGTTTTTTAATATAACTGAAAAATGCAATATATAATATTATCTCTTTGTAGTGAAAGCACTACCTGTTTTCAGGTCATAGAATGGAAATTTAATATTCTACGAAGAAGGAAGCTTTAACGTTTATCTGATAATAAAAAGTATGATGAAATTCATTACTCCGAGTAAGCAAGGAACAAAGCTTTCAATATACTAGACCAGCGTTGCTTTGCTTTTACTTAGCAACATCGCATGCCCGACACAGACGGTCATGCATGCGTGGTATTTTTGCACTTGCATGAACTTTCATTGACAAAAAGAATGAAGTAGGTATCAATGAAACACTTGAGAAGTATGACAGGAATAACTCTTGAGGGATAGAGCTAAGAATGAATGGATAAAATAGAAATTCACGCAGAAAGATGCGAATAACGTTGGTCGGTAAGCTTGTAAAGAGTCTGGCCGATAGCTCAGTTGGTAGAACGCTTGCATTCCATGACGAGAGCAAGGGTTCGATCCCAAGGTTTACTCAGCCTTCACAAGAAATGAGAACCAGCTCCCCCGGGAGCTGGGAAACCCCCACTTCAACTAAAAGTGGTTGGTGTGAGGCTGGCCCCCTTATCCGTAAAAATAAATAGATACCGAATCGTCACATAACGCAGGCAAGAAGTTACACAATATGTGTAGCTAAGTTGCGTTGCGATCGGATAAGGCAATGCGTTGGCAGTTGAATCAGCGTTTTTTTTAATTTGACTAGTTCGAGTCCCGTCATGTTCTATTGACAATAACTTTAAACCAAATTCAACAGATGTCTGTTGGTAATCATTAATTAAGAGTTCATTAAAAGCCGACCTAGCTTGAAACAGGGGTGACGTTTTGGCGGGACTAAAATTTTTGGCATTTTAATTTTGAAAATTATCGCTTCATTGTTCCCATTTACAAAGGTAAAGGGGACAAAAAAGACTGTCAGAACTTCAGACCAATCAGTCTACTCAGTATACCAGGAAAAGTCTTCTGTAAGGTGATTATAAAAAAAGTGATTCTGACAACTAGTGAAAGGATTTCCGATGTACAGTCCGGCTTTATGGCCGGTAGAGGCTGTGTTGATCAGATTTTTACTCTACGACAACTTGTTGAAAAACAATTGTCGGTGAGGCGGAAGCTGTTCACGGCCTTTGTAGATCTGGAAAAGGCTTTTGACTCAGTAGACAGAGGTATGTTATGGGATGTTTTGAAAGCATACGGAGTGAATGGGGCTCTCCTAGGTGCGGTGCATGCAAACTATGAAAATAGTAAGGCATGTGTTCGTATTGATGGTGAGTATAGTGAATGGTTTGAAGTTTATAAGGGTGTGAGGCAAGGATGTGTGATGAGTCCTTGGCTATTTAACATAGTCATGGACAAGTGTGTCAGAGATGCTAGACTTAATGATTGTGGATTGATGATAGGAGAGAGCAAAGTGAGTGTTCTACTGTATGCAGATGATGCAGTTCTTGTATCTGATTCTGCAGTAGAATTGCAAACAATGCTCTCTAGATTGAATGAAGCTTTGTTAGGTAACCATTTGAAGTTGAATGCAAGTAAGACGAAAGTATTGATTTTTGAAAGAGATGATGAAAATATGAATTATGAATTTAAAATTAATGGAATGAATGTTGATGTCGTAAATGAGTTTGTATACCTGGGAAGTAAGTTTGAAAAAGATGGAAGAATGATCGGTGAATTTGAAAGAAGAATAATGAAAGGCAGGTGCGTACTGGGCGCTACCGCTAGCATCGCCAAGAACCAGAATCTTTCAAAAAATGTTCGACTGGCGGTGCACGGTGGTATACTAGTGCCCACTCTGATATATGGAAGTGAACCCTGGACGGTGAGTGAAAGTGAGATTAGTAAAGTCCATACAGTAGAAATGGACTACTTAAGAAGTATGATTGGGAAAAGACGGAGTGATAGGGTAAGGAATGATTTTGTTAGAGAGGAATGTGGTGTAAGAGAAAGTGTGAAAGTAAAGATTAAAAGAAGTATGCTTAGATGGTTTGGACATTTGGAGAGAATGAATGAGGAAAGACTGACGAAGAAAGTATATGCTGCGAGAATTGATGGATGTCGTGGAAGAGGAAGACCGAGAAAGGTATGGATGGACCAAATTTTCGAAATAGCGAATGAATGGGATATCCAGAGTCATAATAAAAGGAGAGCTTGTATGAAAAAGGTTATGGCTCTGGATGAAATGAAAGAAGTATGCAAGGATCGAAAGAAATGGCGGTTGATCTGTAATGCTGGCGGTTAAAGCTAAGGCTTTTAAATTTAAAAAATATGTGTTGTAGCTTTTTAATTTTTTACTGTTTAATTGCTTAGAATTTATTTGTTTTATATATTTGATTGTATCAATTGCATGTACTCCTTGATTGATAGGTTGGTATGCGGCTGACCACCCATACTGTAAAAAATGGTTCACTTTGCCAATGTCACCCCTGCTTCAGGGAAGGTCGGCAAGAGTTGCAGGGCTTATGTTCATTTGAGATTGGGGTTTTTATATTGTAGGTCCACATGCAGCATGTGTAAGCGCGAAATTATGCATGTCTGCTTGTGGGAATGCATTTAATATGAATCTCAAATGATACATATCTTTGCAGCTTAGATTTAGATTTAGATTTTAGATCGCTGATATAATTGTTTTTACTTGTTTGAAAATATATGGTTGTGATCCTTGAAGTGTACTCTACACAACCATAGTATTTTCAATCGTTTTCTGCACTACTGCAATTACCCTTTTTGAATTGTTTAGAGCTAAATTCTGTAATTTAGTTTTTCTTTGAAAATTAAAACATACACGTGTTTGCTTGTGAGCATATATTCCATAAGTATCTTTAAGATTAACATATTTTGTAAGTTATCTAATCTAAGTTGCAAAGATATGTTACATTGGAGATTTACATTATATGCATTCTGACAAGCAGACACGAACAAGTTCGCGCTTGCACATGCCGCATGGGACCCTTCAACATAAAAACCCAAATCTTAAATGAAAATTCACGCTACAACTTTTGCCGACCGGCTGTAAGCCTACAACATAAAAACTAAATCTCAAATGGACATACACCCTGCAACTTCTTCCGACCATTTCTGAAACTGGGATGAACCATTTTTTACACTATGGGTGGTTAGTCTCATACCAACCTATGAGTCATAGAATCATCGATGTTTATAATACCTGTTTCTGGCAAAACAAAAATAGGTTGGTGAATGACATTCGTCTTTACAAATGTATTACGAGAATACATGCAAAAATGGCAAGTTAAAATGAAAGCTTGTAGATGACATCAAGTACATATTTGTTCTTTTGTTTCTTTCTCAGAAAGCAAACCTACCGAGAGTGGAAATATTAGTGTTTTTGTTGTACTATTGTATCTATGGGAATCCATAGATAAAGTTGAACGCAGCTTTAGACAAGTTTTCTTCGGAGAAAATCAGCTGAACGTTCTCTCCATTGTAAGCTCTTCAATAGGAGATTTCCTATAGAAGCTTTCAGGATTATTTACTCGGCCGATCTTTTAAATACCATGCTTATGAATCACGAATTGTATGCAGTTTTAATGAGAATAAATAATTTCGAAAAATTCTCGACATCTTCCGATTCTTACCAGCATTTGCTCGAGGATTCCAGACACACGTAAATACACCCCCCCTCCCCTTCCACACACACGCCACTTTTTTTTTTTTAAGAAATTCTGTGCGGGAGACTTCCTAGATTCTAGAGACTCTAGGGGTCTATGACACTTGTTGTAGTGCCGCATAGGTGTAAGAGCTTGGTCGTCGCTACAAAGCGCCGATACTCAAAAAAGACCCAGTTGCTGTAAGACTGGATCGACCTTTGTTGAAAGGTCATTGGTAAAGGTTTATGAATTTTTCAACCCAGCGAAGAGCAAATTTGAAAATATAAATGGTATATTTTTTGTGCTCCGTCGGGATTCAAACCCACAACCTTCCCATTCAGAGTCCGCAGCGTTACCACTGAGCTACGGACCGGTCAAATAAAACAAATCAAATATCAAAGTAACCTTTTCAATCTATAGTATAAGTTGCAAAGATATATTAAAATTTAAAGCTCATATCAAATGCATGCCCACAAACAAGCAGGTGTTGTTCGCGCTTACAAATGCTGAAAGTGTAAAATCCAAACCTGAAATAAACATACACCCTGCAACTTTTGCCGACCTTCCCTGACATGAGCAAAGTGAACATTGTTTTACAGTTTGGATGGTCAGCCTCATACCAACCAAATGCCAAGGAATGCCATTTCAAATCGAATGTCATAACGAATCAATCATTACAAAGTCGTCGGATCCAGTGGCGGAGAGATTGCAAAAGTGGAAGGAGGAATGCCCAGAGAGCTTTGTGCAGCCTGCAGAGAGCCTACCTCCAGGAAAGAACCTCGAGTGGCCCGTGTGGAAATCCATAAACAGATTGAGGGCCAATGTTGGAAGAGCCCGGGCCAACATGCTGACCTGGGGATTTCTGGGACGGGAGGACTCTACACTATGTGAGTGTGGAGCTCAGCAAACTATGGAGCACCTGCGGTGTTGTCCCTCCTGTCCGACAAGCTGCTCCATGGATGACCTCTTTGCGGGAAACCAAAGAGCTGTAGACATTGCTCGTTACTGGGCCAATACGGTGTGAAGCTGACACGAAGAAGAATAATCATTACAAATATGATAGCCATTTTTCGTGAGTAAGAGAGACGTACTTCAGCAACAATAGGGTATTTTTTGTTGTTTTTAGTGATACGATCGATATCCAAGTTCACACGATCTTTCCAAAGAGTAATCTACACTTCTTCCTCTTTAGTTCTTTTAAAAAAAAAAACTGTTTTTATTGTGATCTATTTACAGCTACTTCTAATCTATGTTTACGATTTTAAACACACATAGAGTGTTTTTTCTTTTCTTCTCTCTATTTTTATGGGATTTATACTTTGTAATGTATCATTTTGTTGTATGCTTTTTTTTATCCCAGATTGCTTTTCATTGTAGCTCTCATGTATATTTGTGTTTCCTTTTTTTTTTGCTTGTTTATTTACTTTTGTTTTTTCTCTTCTTTGTTTTCAAGGTTTTTATTTTTCAGTATGTATGTAAAAGACACAATGTGTCTTATTAGCAGATTGGCCGGACATATGAAGCAACTTTTCCATACCTTTGATATGAGAACAAAAACATTCAAGAATGTTCGCATACTTGCTTAAACCACTCAAAAACGTTTTGCTTCTCATAACGTACGTGTATATGTATAATATTAAAACATACGTAAAAGTACGACGAGTAGGTACCCATACGAGTTTCTCGTGTAATGTAAAAATTCTAATTCTCATATCAACTTTTTCGTTTAAACTTTCAAATGGGAGTTCTCACTATGCCAAACATAAAAACGTCTCGTCCCAACTCAACCATAGTATTCATTAAAAAATCTATTCAAACTAGATACATCGCCTCTAGTGAATGATTTGATTTCCATACACTTTTAGTACCTACGGTTGGTTGAGTTCAAACGCAGAGTTTAAGTACTTGGTGTTCATAATATAACATTTCGAGAGTTAAAAGGAAGTAGGGAATTAGCGACAAAAATTTAATTGTTCAGGAGAGCAGTTTAAAATTTGACATTGCAGAAAAATGACATTACCTTTTAATTTTTTATCATATCGTTAAAATCAAAACAGATTCAGAATTAAAAAAAAAACAAAGCCATTTATTAGCATTCGTATTAATGTGCTTTTCCGATTTTTTTATGTCACAAGCGCCTTTAGGACAAAAAAGGACAAAATCTTGTCAATTACACCGAAACCATACTTTGAAAACGCAGTTTATTGCTTGGGCATAAAGAAAAAAAATCATCGTGCAGCTATGGGAGTGAGCACATTAGAAAGAGCGGAAAATTTTAGGATAGCATGCAAAACTCATTTTTGACCAAACGTGTTGGTATGCGGATGAACACCCATGCTGTAGAAAATTGTTTACTTTACCAATGTCACCCCTGTTTCAGGAAAGGTCGGCAGGAGTTGAAGGGTGCATGTTCATTTGAGATTCGGGTTTTTATATTGTATGTGCACATGCGGCATGTTTAAGCGCGAACTTATACGTGTCTGTTTGTAAAAAAAACTATGAGGTCAATCTTTAATGTTACAAGATCATTTTTAATGTTAGAGAAATGGAGGCAGCTCTCCAGCCCAGCGGCTCTGGTCACCCCTAGTGGAATGGCGACAGAGTTACAGTTACAGTTACAGTATTAGATTAGACGTCGCTTATGTCCCACTTCCTTTTAAGCGTCGATTTATTTTAGAGATGTTTTTTGCTTCATCCTCGCTTCGCAAATTTTCAGCCCGGATGGATTCAGATATTCGGAGTGTAATGAATCCTGAATGCTAACAAATTGACTATGGGAAGCGCTCCTGCTCGGAGAAAAATAAACTGGTGAATACTTAATGCCACTGCCATGGATGGTGAGAATTTCGCGCAAAAATTTAAAGAAGAATTTTTCCGACACTTTGGTTTTTTGTTTAACTTGTTTTTTTTTGAGGTAGTGAATATTGAACATCAATTTAATGGAATGTTTCAAAATTTTAAACGACAGAAGAGAATAGATGAATTATTTAGCAGAAATAGGTGCTATGCAGTGGCGTGTCTACAGTTTCTGCCGTACGCATGCTGGATAATTAAGGTTGCACTAAATTACAAATAATAAATCTTACCCCGATGTTTCTTTTCCCCAGTGCTTCTTAATTTCTTCAGACTTAGATTTTGGATTGAAACAATAAAACCTTCACACACTTAAGATCCTCACAAGGCACAACAATATTTTCACCGGAATTAATTTTATATACTATCAAAAAAGGTGGATTCGATCGCAAACAAGGAATAACTCAATTATTCTAATATTCGAATAAAACGCACCTGACGCGACAGTTTATTCAAAATACAATCGGTCATTCATACAACTGTAAATGGCTCCAGTCTGGAATCGTAAAATTGAATGGACAAAAAGCTAAGCATATGGTGATATTATTATCATGTGTACTCCCAAGCACAATCTGTAATAATATTGTGTTCATTTATAATGACAAAAGAGCTTAAGCGACTATTTTCATACAAGCTTACAGAGATCAAGCTTTTTTCATACGTTAAACAATGAGAGGGATACATTTCTCAATAACGGTTGCGTAACAGAGTTTACTTCATCAATGCCTAATAATAATAACCTACTGCCACACACAGATGGCAGCAGCACGACTTTTGATGGGGGGAAATTTAAAAATACGAATGACTTTAAATGTCTGTAATCTACTCAAAAATATTCATTATTTGCATTTCTGAGGGTACGCATGCTTAGCTTTTTAGCTTGTATGATAGTCACGCCACTGGTGCTATGGACAATTGAATTTAGTAAGGAAAGAGATTTTTGAGAATTATTATAGGTTTTAATATGTATAATCTAGAATCTAAGTTGCAAAGATATATTACAATTTGAAGCTCACATCAAATGCATGCCCACAAACAAACACGTGTACAAATGCTAAATGTGTACTTGCAAATAAAATCCAAGCCTCAAATGAACATAAACCCTTCAACTTTTGCCGCCCTTCCCTGACCCAGGGGTGACATTGGCAAAGTGAACCATTTTATACAGTAAGGGTGGTCAGCCTCATACCAACCTATAAGTCAAGGAAATAATAATAATAGGAGATAATTCAGAAAAGCTGTTATTAGATTTGAAAAAAAAAATCTTCATATATTTTTACACACTTTCTAAACAAGTAGGTATTCCAATTTTTTAAAACCTATTTTCAAATTTAATTAAATATATAGAAATTCAAAAGTAAAAAAAAAACTCATCCTTTTAACAAAATGCATCAAAGATTACCAAAACGGTGTCATTTTTTTGCCTATATATAATTGTAATTTTTCTAATTCACATAAATCAGCATTAACGTCTTATTTTTTTTTCATTCCTGTCACTCTTATAAAATTCAAGTAATACATTACATTACTAAAATAATAGTAATACATTACTAAAACATCAATTTCAGGAAGCTCAGTACCCTTAGTACGAGTTGCAAAACTTGAGTAATGTAAAGTTAACGGCAATTATTAAAGAGTGATTTCCCCCAAAATCTGCCCTTTTTTGTTTGTTTGAACTTGATTTTCTTCATCACTGTTCTTATGTTCATTTGAGATTGGGTTTTTTATATTGTAGGTCCACATGCGGCATGTGTAAGCGCGAAATTATGCATGTCTGCTTGTGGGAATGCATTTAATATGAATCTCAAATGATACATATCTTTGCAGCTTAGACTTAGACTTAGAATGTAACTCTTTTGCTAAGATCATAAAGTGTAAGAAACAAAAATGGCAGATTTTGGGAGAAATCACTCTTTAATATTTTCCGTAAACTTTACTTTTCTCAAGTTTTGCAACTCGTACTAAGGGTACCGTAGTCTTAAAAAAATAATAAATGTTCACTTACAGTCACCTATTCGATTATTTGAAAACAGGTGTGTTGATGTTTTTTCCATTCAATGTATGAAGCTCTTGAATGAAGTATGATACATACCTGAAACAAATCAAAAATAAAGAATTACAAATCCAGTCACAATATTCTCCAAGCGTTTTTACAAAGATGTTAGAATTTTTCATTCTCGCAGTGAAAAAGATTTTGTAACTAGAGTCCTTAGCAACAAAAAACAAAATTTAACTTAGCCTTCCTGGGTCGGTTTTTGAGAGAAAAGAAATCAAATCCTTGAGATAATGTAGAGTGGTCCAGCGGACGCTTACGCAGGCACTAGAGAGACGAATTGAAGCGTTCAAGATGTGTCTCTACCGAAAAATGCTTCGGATCTCTTGGCGTGATCGAGTCACCAATGAAAAAGTCCTTTAACTAATGCGCACTACAAAGGAGCTCCTGCCTATCATTAAGCAGAGAAAGCTAGTGTACTGAGGTCACATTTTGAGAAATGAGAAGTACCGTCTCCTTCATCTTATCATACAGGGTAAGTGCATCGGGGGCATCGTGGCTGAAAAACCTGCGACAGTGGTTCGGCAGAAGTACCAAGTCCCTGTTTCGAGCCGCAGCATCTAAAGTCTAAATAGCCATGATGATCGCCGATCTTCGATAGAAGTGGCACAAAAAGAAGAAGAAGAGTGGTCCAAATAGGTGCATAAAGTACAAAAGACTGAAGTAATACTTTTAATCTCAAATAAATTAAATAGACCTTAAACAATTCCACTAAAACACTGTTTTATTTACAGTCATTATTAATCTTATTTTAATTAATACATACGAACATAACGAATATATATAATACATAACGAATACATTATTCCTTGACTTATAGGTTGGTATGAGGCTGACCACCCATACTGTAAAAAATGCTTCACTTTGCCAATGTCACCCCTGTTTCAGGGAATGTCGGCAAGAGTTGCAGGGTTTATGTTCATTTGAGGTTTGGATTTTATTTGTAAGTACACAATCAGCATTTGTAAGCGCGATATACACGTGTTTGTTTGTGGGCATACATCTGAGAGCTTTGAATGAATATATCCTTGCAACTTAGATTATATACGTTTTCGATCTCGATCATCTTCACGTACCTACTAAAAAAATAAAAATAAATATACGCCACACTGTCATCTGTCCTAGGTACCTACAAAATATCAATCCAAATCAAATTGAGTTAAAATAAAACCTTGTTTTAGTAGAATTTTTTGGTTCTTTAAAATTTAATGCAGACTAAATATAAATTTTCACAGTCTCAATACACAAACCATACAAATAAAATAATTTTATTATCGAAACGACATAAAATTTCAAATATTTTCCACTGCGATTTTCTCGGATCAAAAAAGGCATCAGGTGCGTCAGAAACCGTTTCATTCGTCCCTCTTGTATAAAGCCTGCGACTCTATGTGTCAAAAACCCGTGACAACAAGGGGGTTCGTCAAAAATGCATTACACGACACGTGACAAATCCCTTTCCCACCACAAACCTTGTATCACAATAAATGTTGTACCTACCACAGAGCGTGTCGTATGAACTATATTGTATGCCACATTTTGTCACATTGGCTGATATTGGTATTTGTTTTGCTGAAATTGAAAACATGTGTATTTGTATGCTAGATTCAATTTAAATTTTTTCCAGAATGATCATTATTCTTAATAAAAAATAAGAACCAAAACTCTGTGTAGCTGGAGAAGTCAACCGACCGTTAATAAATAATAATATTAGGATGATTTATTTGGTGAGCGCTGTTTTTGTGAGAGTATCACCTCAAGAACCCTCTGCGAGCTTGATCATCGCTGTAGAAAGAGCCAATTCTCAAGCAAGACCCAGTTGCTGTAAAGCTGGATAGACCTTTAGTGGCCGGTGTTTGGTAACGGTTTATGAAATTTTCACCCAGCGAAGAGCATATTTGAAAATATAAATGGTATATTTTTTTGTGCTCAGCCGGGATTCGAACCCACAATCTTCTATTTGAGTCGTGTAACTGCAAACGCCGCCATCTCCAAATTTTATGATTTTTGAAAAAAATATTGAATTTGATTCTGCGTAGTGTGACAAATCATTTGCTGTGTGCAATGTGATGAAAACCTCACTTAATCCTTCGTAATTTTAATTGAAAAAGTATGATTTCGTGCAAACGCCGTCATCTCCAACTGGTTCCAAATTGCGTTCAAAACACAAGTTTATTTTTGTCAAAATCATCGCGGAAGGAGGTGACGGCGTTTGCATTTATACGACTCATTTACGAGTCAGAAGCGTTAACCACTAGACTAGGGAATGTTGTATTGAGCAGGTGCAAAGTGACTCTGTGTCCGAACCGAATCTGATATAAATTGTGGAATTGCAATCGCCGCATTTTTCATGCAATAGAAGCCGCATAAAATCATAATACATCACATCGACTGCTCCAAGGAAGACAGTCGATGTAAGTCGACTATGTAAGTCAAAAAAGATAGTTTTGCAGGAGAGCCAATTGATGAATGTTATTTATTCCATGGAGAACAATGCCTAAACTATTTTTTACATTAATTTATTAACGAATTTAAAAGAGCTAGAGACACGGCTGTCATCTAGGAATGAATAAAATGATTTATTACCTTAAGAAATGGAAATAAGTCAAAAACCTCAATTTCGGAGTTGCTTCCTTCTTCCTTGGAGCAGTCGATACACGACAAATTACATTTTTTGAAATCAATTCCTTGACCTAAAGGTTGGTATGAGGCTAACCACCCATACTGTAAAAAATGGTTCACCTTGCCAATGTTACCCCTGTGTCAGAGAAAGCCGGCCAAAGTTTCAGGGCTTATGTTCATTTGAGGTTTGGATTTTATTTGTAAGTAGACATTAAGCATTGGTAAGCGCAAACTACACGTGTTTGTGGGCATGCTTTGAGAGCCTTAAATGTTAATATATTATCTCTGCAACTTAGATTTTAGATTTTCGAATAAATAATAACACGCATGGACATCAAAACTAAAACAAAAAACTAATTATAATTTTATAACCCCTAGCCGCCAACATTATTACAGATCAACCGTCATTTCTTTCTGTCCTCGGGTACGTTCATTTTTAAGTTGATTGGATATTGTACCTACAGCTTTTCACATAACGACTGATGTAAATTAATCAAGCGCCACATCCAAAATGGAGGGAAAACCAACAAAGAAAATAAAGTAAATTCGCAGAAAGAAAAACGATCAAGGCAAAGTATTAATAAGAGGTATTCGAGCATTATGAAGGATACAGGAACGGATAAAGAAAGCAGGGAATAGATTGCTGGGAGAGAAAGCATGGTTTTGATTAATTACTACACTTCCAACCAAACCAAAATCTTAGATTATTTCTATTCTTAGACAATATTTTTTTTTGTTTTTTTTTTTTCATACGATTTATCAGACATTACTGATGTGTGGAGGAAAAAATATAAATTAAATCAATTCTTTATTTGGTTTAGGTTGGAATTACGGTCATTTGACATATTTTCAATATTTATAAATACACAGTTAAAAAAAATACATCGGATATTACACGAACCGTTCTATGAGAACTTACATTATTATCGACGTCTGTTACTTCATATGTAATTTCATGTGTAACTTCATTTGTTACTTCAAATGTTACCTCATCTGTTACTTGATCAGTAACTTCATGTGTTACTTCATACATTACTTCCTGTGTTACTTCATGCGTAACTTAATTATTACTTCAAATGTTACCTCATCTGTTACTTGATCAGTAACTTCATGTGTTACTTCCTGTGTTACTTCATGCGTAACTTAATTATTACTTCAAATGTTACCTCATGTGTTACTTCCTGTGTTACTTCATCAGTAACTTCATGTGTTACTTCATACATTACTTCCTGTGTTACGTCATATGTAACTTCATACTTTACTTCATATGTAACATCATACTTTACTTCATCTGTAACATCATCGGGGCTGTCCATATATTACGTCGTTCGCATTTAGGGGGGGGGGGGGGTCTGGTCTGCGGATGATGGTAAATGATGTACGAGTCCCAGAAGTGACGTCGTTCTTGTAAATACCAATTTTTACACAATATCCAAAATAGTATGCAAGTAATGTAACATTATTAATTATTAAGCTCATCCATTATTACAGCAAGAGGGGGGAGGGGAGTCATTAGATAATGACTATAGGATGATTGTAGGGGGGGGGGAGGGGGGGGGGGGTCGAAAATCGGCCAAAATCGATGACGTAATTTATGGACGGCCCCATTTGTTAATTCATCAGAAACTTCATTTGTTCCTTTATATGAAACTTTATGTGTTACTTCCTGGTTAACATCCTGCGTTACTTCATATACAGCTTCATACTTAACTCCATATGTAACTTCATCTGTTGCTTCATCAGTAACTTCATTTGTTACTTTATATGTAACTTCATGTGTTACTTCCTGGTTAACATCCTGTGTTACTTCATACTTAACTCCATATATTACTTCATCCGTAACCTTATATAATGTTACTTCATAAGTAACTTCACTTCTTGGGTAGAAGTCAGTGGCGGAGTCTCTCCTCACCTTAATCGCGGCATAAAGCCTCATGGAGATTTCAATTACAGCAAAGTCCTTCTCCGTGACCAATCCCATTCTGTCCGGATGACAAGAAAAACTCCTCCTCAGATAGCGACGATCAGACCGTGGCAGTCAACTAACAATTCAAGTAGTTGTATATGAGCTGTACAAGATACAAGACTTTATTCCGTTTCCCTTTGTCTTTTTTTTAAATCCTGTGCGGGAAACTCCCTAGATTTCAGAGACTCTAGGGGTATATGACACTTGTTATAGTGCCGAAGAGGTGTTTACGAGCTTGGTCGTCGCAACAAAGCGCCACTACTCAAGCAAGACTCAGTTGCGGTAAAGCTGGATGGTCGATTAGTGCCCGGTTTTCGGCAAAGGAGTATGAGTTATTCAACCAGCGAAAAGCGTTTTGAAAATATAAATGGTATTTTTTTTGTGCTCCGCCGGGACTCGAATCCAAAATCTTCCATTCACGAGTCCGAAGTGTTGCCACTGGACTACGGATCGGTCAAATGAAAGTCAATGGAAGTGTTTTCATAAATTTTGTGAAACGGCAAAGAACAAAAAAGCCTTTTGAGGCCACAAAAATCAGTACCACCGGAATTAAGTCGAGCTTGAAGTTACAAAGACAGACTACTATTGCAGCTGAATTTTGTAGCTGTCCTAAAAAACTTAACAACTCTCCCCGTCTGCAGAAACCAATGAAGAGTCTCTCTAATCGAATTTGGAAAGTGTCTAGGGGTGAATGGTAAGAAAGGAAGTACCGGGAGGGGTGGGGGTTGTTTTTCCAGCGGATGTGAGGAGGGGGAGGGGGGGGGGAGGAAAGGTAAGAGGTTTATTAAGAGCCCTGCCAATCGAGATCCCATTGAAGGGTGGAGCCGCGGATAGATGTAATAAAAACGTACCAGACAATCAAATAAACTTGCAGCGTTTTTCATCTGACAAATTGTGCTGATGAAGGTGACGTATCCATGCTGTATTTTTGATAAGAAATTAATCAAATTTTATCTACGAAAATTTTATCATGTATATGTACACATACGAACGGTCCGTGGTTTAGTGGTTCTGACTCGTAAATGGAAAGTTGTGGATTCGAATAACGGCGCAGCACAATAAATATACTGTCGCGAGCTTGAAATACGTGCGCTTATACACGCATACAACGTAAGACGGAACTATCTGGAAGTGATAGAGAATTGTATAAGTGTGTGTACATAACATATGGTGGTGGAATTATCTAGTAAATGTAAGAAATACCCCTCTGATTCCTTACAAAAGAGATCAAAATGGTACGAACAGCAGAGTCAGCAACAACTATAAACAGTGATTGTCAAATTGTGAAATAACTTGTAAAATAAATTGTAAATTTTTTTTTTTGTAAAAATTGATAATGGAATTTTTATTAAAAAGAGAATCCAGCAGAACACGTAACAATACCATTTTTATTTTCAAAAATGCTCTCCTCACTAATAGTCCAGCCAGCCTTACAGCAAATGGGACTTGCTTGAGAATTAGCGCTTTATAGCGACGACCAAGCTCGTAAACACCTCTGCGGCACTACAACGAGTGTCACAGAGTCTCTGAAATCTAGGGAGTCTTCCGCACAAGATTTAACAAAAAAAAAACTCAGTTAAAATATACAAGAAGTTTTCATTTTTCTTAGCATTCTGGTTGTGGCACCTTTCACTCTATGGCATGCCTTTTGATGGACGTCTTGCCTGAGACCGGTGGTACTTTGTCATGGCCAGGAATTCATGTCATCACTCACGCAGAGAAAGGGTTAAGCGACGCCGGCATTCCGATGGTTACTGCCGCATAAAACTGTACAGGAAAATATAACCTAAAGCCGTGTAAGTATTAAGAAAGTGTGTTACCTTTTATGAGCAGTATTTGATGGTAAAAATTAGGGTTGCAATCTAAAGCCAGAAATTCCAAAGGGTTGTCTTTGAATTTTCCTATTGTCATTATCTATAATTTAAATTGTGACAATAAACTTCCAGTTACTGAAACATCATAGGGCCTGTTGCACCAACCTCCTATCAATATTTAATTGACACATCAAAATTTGATTGCTTAATTCTGGTAAGGACCTAGGTGGAATACTTCTCGGAAGTGGGTAATAATATGATGGAATTTAAACAGGAAATATGATGTACATTAGCTGACTTACGTATATGCAACAAAAAAAATTATTTGAAAGGGAGAAATCATACTTAATTTCGATTATTGCCTGATTTGTTCCTTGGCTTGTAGGTTGATATGCGGTTCACTAAATAAATGGTTCACTTTGCCAATGTCACCACTGTTTCAGGGAAGGTCGGCAAGAGTTGCAGGGTGTGTGTTCATTTGCGGCTGGTTTTTATGTTGTAGGTTCAAATGCGGCATGTACAAGCGCGAACTTATACGTGTTTGCTTGTGAAAATGCATATAAGGTGAATCCCCAATGTTACATATTTTACAGATTACAGATTATGAGCAGTATTTGATGGTAAAAATTAGGGTTGCAATCTCAAGCCAGAAATTCCAAAGGGTTGCCTCTGAATTTTCCTATTGTCATCTATCTATAATTTAAGTTCCGACAGTAAAATAACAGTTACTTAAAACTTTGTAATAAATTCAAATTCACTTAAATAAACATACTGCATGTATGCAAATAAAATAAAACCCCAAATCTCAAGGGAACATACATCTTGCAACTATTACCGTCCTGGAATAGGGGTGATATTGGCAGATTGAACCAATTTTCAAAGTGCAGTTAGCCAACTTCATACCAATAAATGTAAGTCAAGGAATTGATTTAGAGGAATTTGTGTCAACAAATCTTTTTACAACAGTAAGAAAACAAAAGCGATATTTTAAAGTCCAAACTTATCTGTTTTCCAATCTGTATTTTGTTAAAAATGGAAACAAGAATTGGAATGAAAACAAATCGTTTATTTTGTATTCCTTTGTCAGAAAAACATACATACCAGTACGCTTAGTACGAGATGCAAAACTTGAGTAATGTAAAGTTTACGGCAATTATTAAAGAGTGATTTCCCCCAAAATCTGCTGTTTTTGTTTGTTTGAACTTGATTTTCTTCATCACTGTAACTCTTTTGCTAAGACCACAAAGTGTAAGAAACAAAAACGGCAGATTTTGGGGGAAATCACTCTTTAATATTTTCCGTAAACTTTACTTTTCTCAAGTTTTGCAACTCGTACTACGGGTACAGTACATCAGTTATGCTCCCAGTATAAAAAAATACGTTTAAGTTCATTCAAAGCGTTCCAACAAAAATGTATGACAAATTAAACTATCCATTAGAGGAGCTGTTTCAAAATTCGTATATTTTAAACACTATGGTTGAGTTTAAACGTAAAGTTTATACTAGCAGTACATGTTGCAACACCACAAAGTTTCGTTAGAGCATTTCCCATAATAATAAATTACAGAATCAGTCCATGCTCTGATGCGACAAGAGATATTTCAGCCAGCCCGAGCCCGTAACCTGACATGAATTCTATTTATACTTTCTTTGTGTCAAAACATTATTTATTAGTATGGCAACCGACGCGCTTCCAGGTCGGTGAGCATTTTATACCGCATTATAATAAATTCTGCTCTCCTTTTACAATTTTTAAATATTAACTTGGAAACTGAGTAATTACTATTGATACGTGTGTATGGTAGTATTAGTGCATACGTGATTCTAATCACGCTACTCCAGGTACTGGTATGAGCGAGAGATCGAATGATCTGGAATATGCAAGAATGATCCCTTTTGTACCTATATATACGGACTACAAAGGGCATCAGCGGATCAGTCGCTACGAGCGTTTTGCCGTAAAGACCAACAAGCAGTGATTGTCAATTGTTGAAAATTGTGAACAAAAAACCGTGTAAAATAAATTCTGTAAAAAATCAATAATTGCAGGTTAATAACACTATCATAAATTGCAACTAACTAGTAGAAGCTTTATTTCATAATAGTTGTAGGTAGAAATTAGAGAAGACGAACTACATAGAACATCCGACATTTTTTTTTTTTTTTAAGAAAGCCTATGCAGGAGACTCCCTAGATTCGAGAGACTCTAAGGGTCTATGACACTTGTTATAGTGCCGCAGAGGTGTTGGTGATGTGGCAGTTGTCCATGACCGGTTGCAGGGCCGTTAGCTGCGCAGTGCTGTGGTGTGTGTGGCGTTGCTTTGTTTTGAGACACTGAGAGGAAATGGCGATTGATATTGGATTTGAAAAGGGCAAGGTTAAATTGGGATGGAAACACAGATACCGGTAACTCATTCCATAAGCGGGCAGTTTGGCAGAGGAATGAGTTGTGAAAACACCAAGTTCTCATAGTTTTGATATCGACTGCAAATGGTTGAATGTGAGCCGTTCTACGAGTTGCCCTTGTTGTGACGAGAGGAGGGGGTATAAGTGAGGATATTTCATCAGAGCAGACGCCGTTGTAGTACCTATAGAAGAGACATGAAAGTTCTAAGAATGTTCATTCACGCTTATACACGATGCATTTGTAGTAATAAAATAAATCTAAAATCTAAAATGAACATGTATTATGCAATTGTCGTAGACTGTCACTGAAACAGGGGCTGACATTGGCAGAGTGAACCATTTCTTACAGCCCCATTACGAACTAAAAGACAAAGAATGAAACGAGAAAAGTTAAAGTGAGAAATGTTATTTTTTTAAATTTGCCATTTTTGAAAATGTGTCTATTTACATAAATTCTAGAGACATCCAAACAAAATAATGGATTTTTTAATGGCCTGAAAAAAATAAACGATAATGCATTTTTACTGATATTAAAATAAATTCTACCCCATTTAACAGCATGCAAAATCCTTTAAAATTTCACCGCCCGGTATTCGGAATATTATAAATGATTATAAATTAAGACACGAAGTCCGGGATGCGTATATTACCGTTAATATAAACATATTGTTCTTTGCCATTAGGGGATGAAAAACAAACCCGGGATCGTCCCCTCCCTAGCGCAACGTGTCCAGCCCCTCTTGTTAGTCCAACGATATTACCCCCCCCCCTATCTTCTCCCATGATTAGGGATAGAAATACCGGAGAATTATGTCAAATATCCGGTATTACCCGGTATTAGAGACACCGGTATTCACCTTTTTCTACAATCTAAATGATCTAAAGTCCAAACATCGTCTATAATTCTATAATCTAAGTTGCAGAGATGTATTAAAATTTAAGCTCATATCAAATGCATGCCCACAAACAAACAAGTGTAGCTCTAATCTAATCTAAGTTGCAAATATATGAAACATTGGAGATTCACATTACATGCATTCTCACAAGCAGACACGCACAAGTTCGCGCTTGCGCATGCCGCATGTGAACCTACGATATAGAAACCAAGTCTCAAATGAACATATACCCTGCAACTCTTGCCGACCTACCCTGAAACAGGGGTGACATTGACAAAGTGAACCATTTTCTACAGCATGGTGGTCAGCCGCATACCAACCTATATGTCAAGGAATATGTAGTTCGCACTTACAATGCTAAATGTGTACTTACAAATTAATATCCAAACCTCAAATGAACATACATCCTGCAAATTTTGTCGACCATCCCTGAAACAGGGGTGAAATTGGCAAAGTGAAACATTTTTTTACAGTTTGGGTGGTCAGCCTCTAACCAACCTATAAATCAAGTAAAATACCGTAAATAAAATTCTTTTTACGCGTAACTTAGTAACGTACTTAGTTCTACGCAAAATAAATTTCTATCTATTGAGTTTTGTGTGTTACTGAAATTATACTAGCTTGCTAGATGATAGAATAAAAAATGGTATATCAGTAAAATTAGATACTCAAAAACTGGGATTCCGGGTTGGTTTATTTACCGATATTCCCATCCCTAGTCGTAAAATAATAAAGACCAGTGCAATGTCCGATCCTACGATGGACCAGACCTATTAAGACCTAGAGTAGACTTATTTAGACCGGGCCTAGACCCATTTAGGCCTGGACTAGACTTATTCTTCCGTCAGATGGTCCAGGGGTTAGTTAGGACGCCGTTACGTCGCTAATTTGGGTCTTGAATAAAATATTGCATCCTAACGGCCGTTAGCTATACGAGAACCTTACGCTTGGCCGAGGTATCTTTTCATTTGAGCGAGATTTAGAATCATTTAGAGGGGAAGATACTTCCTAATTCCATCTCCGATCTTTTATTTGAAGAGTTCAATAGACTTTTCCCGTCAATTTATTGATTTATCCTTTGCTTTCTTTTATTTTAATCGTGGGTGTAAAGAGTCAAATTTGAGTTGATTTTCTGTAATTTTGTTTTTCATAATAATGCGCCTGTATTAATAACCAAACTGCAAATCTATTTACTTCAAAGAATATTTGGTGGCCAAAAGCTCTGCAGAGTTTCTAATCAAATCTTAGTTGCAAATGTATGTAACATTAAAGATTCAAATTATATGCATTTTCACAACGACACGTATAAGTTCGCGCTTAAATATGCCGCACGTGGACCTACAATATAAAAACCCGAATCTCAAATGAGCATACACCCTGCAACTCCTGCCGACCTTTCCTAAAACAGTGGTAACATTGGCAAAGTGAATCCTCCGTTTATTTCTATCATTACAAACTTCTCTCAGTTCATTCACATCCATCAGTTTTTTTAAACATTTCCTTCTTTTCCATTCATTCATTCTTTCCAAATACGTAAACGATCTTAATTTATTTGTTTGTACCTTCCTCAGTCCTCATATCCTATTGAAAATACTTTTTTTTGTTAACCTATCCTTTTAGCACCCTATATTTACTGTTATGATTTTGGTTAGGTCCTTTTCAATTAAACTGCAATTATTTATTTTAACATAATTTATTTAAACGGTTTCGTTCACAATCAACATCAATCTCTGCTTATTGATCTTCACGGCAAAACGCTTGGAGCGACTAATCGCTGTCTGCACCATTGCAGTCCCTATATATAGGTACAAAAGAGATCTTTCTCGCATATTCCAGATCATTTTTCAATTTCTCGCTCACAACAGAACGCCGTTCTATGCACTACCGCGATCATGGACTACTCCCAAATTGTTCTACCAACAATATCGTACATGTATAGGCGCGTCGGTTCTTTGATTTCAAAGTTCGTAACAATAGGTACTTTAAACATTTTTCTTTCATCCCTTGCAAGTTCATCTCAACTGTACCTACATAGGTACTTTGTTAATACACCGGTTGGATTAAAATACATCTCTCTCTCTCAGAAAGCAGATGCTGGAGCGATGGAGCCATCAACCGGACTATTCCAGTTAATTTTGCCATTCCATTGGCGAATGCGTTGCGGAGAGGTCGCCATGGTAACGGATTTCATGACGTCATGCTGAAATTAGTCAGTTTAATTATTTGCCAGTAACTGTAATGCTGGAACAATGGGACGCAATATGGCAGGCGGCCAATACCCGCCAACTAACAACCTAAAGGTCCAAAATATTATGTATGTAACTATATAGACGTTAGAATAAACGAGTGAATAATAGCAAGACCTCAATATTTTTAAACGGCGCTTGGAAAGATTTTAGAGATTTTGAGTATTTTTAAAGTTTTGCCAAAAAAAAAACCCCCCATGGTTTGTGAAAAACATTTTTTTGCTATTTTTTTTTAATTTTGAGTCATTTCAGATTTTCACCCTTGACTTGAACTTGAGAAGAGTGTGTATGAAAAAAATGATGAATGTTGAAGAGATGAAAGGGGTTTGCCAGGACAGGAAAAAGTAGAAACGCATCTGCGGAGGTACCGGCCACCCATAGTGGAACGGCGGCAGTGAAAATGCTGTGAAAACTTCATTAACTTTGCCAAGCCCCCCCATTTCAGAGAAAGGAGACAGGAGTTGCAAGGTGTTTATGTGAGGACATGCAGCTTGTGTAAGTACGAACTTACACGTATCTGCTTTTCGACGTATGTGAATGTATTTCTGCAACTTCGATTATGGATTTTTGATATTGAATGAAGGGGCATTGCATTGTCACAGCTATCTTTTCCAGGCTCCAAAATTACCGTGGTGATGAGACTTCTACCCGGTCCATTCGATTACTACGATTTGGTATACTGACTTGGATTGACAGGACCAAATAATTTTCTCACAAAATGAATTGTTTATATTTTAAGACGTGCGAATACCAAGGTTCAAATTGAATAGTCGAATTATTTATATGATAACGTACGTTTCGGTCGTTCATTGATATGTTACCATTAAGCGAATGTGTGTGTTGGTTTAGCGAATGTGACATTCTCTATACTGAAAGCGCGATTAACGAAGTGGACGCATATTATGCGCATAGTTAATGATTATTAACGGAACGGCGGATCATCGATTAATCAAATGCGCTTGTTTAGACGGAAGTGGGGGTTTTGGTTAATCATATTGAGAAGCATACAATTGTAAAATTAATTACAATGATTTGGAAACTATTTGTTTCCGGTCGATATCTCAGTGGGTAGAATGCTTGCATTCCATAACAGAGGGTTAGGGTACTATCGCCAACTAGAGTGTTAGAAATAATATTCAGTTTCGATCAAAATACAGGCAAGATTTTCTCAGCCTTCAGAGAATTGAGAATCAGCCCCCTCGGGAACTGGGAAGCCACGGCAGCTTTAGAAATAAATAGGTTCAACACGGGGTATGTGACAATTTAATGAATAACGCGATAAGAAGTTGCACAATATGTGAAGCTTAAAAGTTTAAGGGGCTGTGTATTGAAATTGTGTAGATTCATTTACAATTTAAGAGAGAAAAAATCAAAACAAAGGTTTTCTTCACGAGTTGTTCTTTTGAAAATGGTGTGTTAACACTCCAAAAGCGCTCGAGATATTAAAATCGACTCGTGAAGGAATTTTTGCTTTTATTTTAACTTTCTTAAGTCATGAGCCGCTTAGCTACGTTTATGAAAAAGGCAAAAATAAAAATGGTAATGTTTTAAAAAATGTATGTTCCTTGACTTATAGGTTGGTATCCGGCTGACCACCCATACTGTAGAAAATCGTTCACTTTGCCCATGTCATACCTGTTTCGGGGAAGGTCCGGCAAGAGTTGCAGGGAAGATGTTCATTTGAGATTTGGGTTTTTATATTGTCCACATGCAGCATGTTTAAGCGCGAGCAAAGGCAGCAGGGCATTAGCAACATTAACTAAATTATTCAGGAGAGCAGTTTAAAGTTTGAGATTGCAGAAAAATGCCATAACTATTTTTATTTTTTATCATATCGCTAAAATCAAAACAGCTCTAAAAGTAAAAAAAGATTATTGGCATTCCTATTTATGTGGTTTTACGATGTTTTACGATTTTTTTAGTTCACAAGCGCCATTAGGACAAAAAAGGCCAAAATCTTGTTGGTTACACCAAAACCTTACTTCGAAAACGCAGCTGTTTGCTTGGGCATAAACAACACAAAAATCATCGTGGAGGTATGGGAGTTAGCGCATTAGAAAGATCGGAAAATTTCAAGTAGGATAGCATTCATAACTCATTTTTGACCAAAACGCAACTAAGGGGTCGCATGTGGCGATTCGGGACCTATTTATTTTTACGGGTAAGGGAGCCGGCCTCACACCAACCACTTTCAGATGAAGTGGGGGTTCTCATTTCTTGTGAAGGCTGAGTAAACCTTGAGATCGAACCCTTGCTCTCGGCATGGAATGCAAGCAATTGAGCTATCGACCTTTTTACGGCTTGGTCGTCGACGCTACAATACGCCAATTCTCAAGCAAGACCCAGTTGCTGTACGGCTGGATGGAATTGGATGGAGTTGCTGAAAGACAAATTTGAATGTATATCATGGTATTTGTTTGTGCTCCGCCGGGATTCGAACCCACAACCTTCCATTCAGAGTTCGAAGTGTTACCACTGAATGACGGACCGGTGTCAATGGTGTCAATGTTATTTTTTACTCTCAAAAATTCCTAACACATTTTCCTTCGTCAGAATGTCCATCGTGAACGTGCATAGGTACAGTATGAATAAAATTTGTGGACGCCCCGCGATGATATGATGAAATGGGTATTGTGATAATTCCATGGCACAAATTGTCATAATTAGTGATGGCCAAGTGATGGGGACCGTCCCACGTGTATGCGCTGCGAGTGTGATGAACCCGCAATGTTGGCAGTAGAGGAAGGAGGAGATGGGGAAGTGAAGAGAGAGTGGGTGGGAGGTGGGGAAGGGAAGGGATGATGAAAGTTGGAGGGGAAGGGGGCGAACGCAGAGGGATGCAACAAGTCAGTGAGAAACAACATTTTATTACAATCACCTGTTGTTATTTATTTTTGTGTAATTTATTTAATGTTATTTGACTTAAAGGTTGGTATGCGGCTGACCAATCATGCTGTAGAAAACGGTTCACTTTGCAAATGTGTTCCCTGTTTCAAAGGAGGTCGGTAAAAGTTGTAGGGCTTGTGTTCATTGGAGGTAAGGGGGCCGGCCTCACACCAACCACTTCCAGTTGAAGTGGGGGTTTCCCAGCTCCCGGGGGGGCTGGTTCTCATTTCTTGCGAAGGCTGAGAACACCTTGGGATTGAACCCTTGCTCTCGGCATGGAATACAAGCATTCTACCAACTGAGCTATCGACTGGACTTTTTACGCACTTGGTCGTCGCTACAAAGCCCCAATTCTCAAGCAAGCCCAGTTGCTGTAAGGCTTGAAGGACTTTTTGATGACAGGTCTTTGGTACAGGTTTATGATTTTTTTAACCCAGCGAAGAGCATATTTGAAAATATAAATGATGTATTTATTGTGCTCTACCGGGATTCGAACCCAAAACCTTCCATTCACGAATCCGAAGTGTTGGCACTGGACTGCGGACCGGTAACTCTATTAACGGACTAACTAACGGTTAGCTATCGACTGGACTTTTTACGCACTTGGTCGTCGCTACAAAGCCCCAATTCTCAAGCAAGACCCAGTTGCTGTAAGGCTTGAAGGACCTTTTGATGACAGGGCTTTGGTACAGGTTTATGATTTTTTTAACCCAGCGAAGAGCATACTTGAAAATATAAATGATGTATTTATTGTGCTCTGCCGGGATTCGCACCTACAACCTTCCATTCACGAGTCCAAAGTGCTAGCACTGGACTGCGGACCGGTAACTCTATTAACGGACTAACTAACGGACGGTACTCCTATTGTATCAAAAGAATGGTCGTTTTTTATACAGTGATCCGCCATCTCAGAGTACCCAGTCAGACCCCTAAATGCCCTTTTATGTTCGCTTCTTCTAACACTGATGGATCAAGATTGATAAGACAAAAAAATTATAGCGCCTTTTATGACAGTGTGTCACTACAAAGGCGCTTGTCCATATGACCTCTTTTAAATGGTCTCTCCATATCCAGTTCCCTCAGTGAGGCGGGAATAGCGTTCCAAGTCATTGGAGCGGCCGCCTTGAATGCACTGTCTCCAAAAACAGTGCGGGGCCTTCTTGCAGGGATGTCCAGGCAGCTGCTTCTTGATGCAGCTGACCTCAGTGTTTGTCCGCGCGAGGTTGTAGTTGCTGAAGACACCAGCTCCATCAGGTACCCCGGAGCACTCCCACGCAGTGCTTTGAAGGTGAGCAAATCGACTATAAAAGTGATCCTCTCAGAGATTTTCAGCCAATGCAGAGCTTGAAGATGAGGAGTGGTGTGGCATGTAGAGGTCTGCCCTGAATATAATTTAATCTTGAGATGGTTTGCCATGGCGGGATCGAACCAGCATCACTTGGGTCAGGGCGGGTTGTTGGGGATGGAATAATTGATGCGACAGCTCGGCGCCAGTCTGGCGAGGCGCCCGCCCGCCTGGTCATCCCCCCCACCGCCCAACCAGCTAGACCACCCCTACTACCACCCCGCGTAGGCACCAGACACACACACTTCCCCTTCTGTACCAACTACTCAATTAACAGAGCATCAGGGTTAGCGACAGACTAATGTATGGGATAACAAAAAAATGAACATTTTTCTGCTACTTCTCCTTTTTTAGTTTCACTCCAGTCATATCTAAATCTAAATCTAAGCTGCAAAGATATGTATCATTTGAGATTCATATTAAATGCATTCCCACAAGCATAATTTCGCGCTCACACATGCCGCGTGTGGACCTACAATATAAAAAAAACCAATCTCAAATGAACATATGCATCTCTTGCCGACCTTCCCTGAAGCAGGGGTAACATTTGCAAAGTGAACCATTTTTACAGCATGGGTGGTCAGCCGCATACCAACCTATCAGTCATATAATATAAGGATGATTTATTTGTTGAGCGCCGTTTTTGTGTGTATACCTCAAGAGCCCTCTGCGAGCTTGGTCGTCGCTGAATAAAGCGTCAATTCTCAAGCAATACCCAGTTGATCGATCTTCAGTAGCCAGTCTTTGGTACAGGTATATATTTTTTTTACCCAGCGAAGAGCGTATTTACAAAAAAAAAAAGTATATTTTTTGAGTGCTCCGTCGGGATTTGAACCCACTATCTTCCAATCACGAGTCTGAAGTGTTAACTACTAGCCCTATACGACCGACTTATCAAATTAATGATAACAAAGGGAATGCCTCTACAATCAATGAAATCAGATTTCAAATTGATCGGTTTCCTCCCCTATCCCTTCCCACCACCCTCGCACTGTGTCCCTATATGTCTTTATTTTTAAGTTATACTATAAGTTCAACCAAACATGGTAGAGATACCGAAAACGTTCTTGAAATAAATGTACTCAAGTGGTAACAAACAAAGATGTAATTTTCATTTTTTTTTTTATATTTTTTATTATTTAAAAAAATAAACCATTTCGATGAAATCGTTTTTCCCTGGTTACATATTTTTCCACATATAATATTTTTTCATATTAAAAGAAATAACGCACCATCCCTTGATTTTTCTCATAGGAAAATTGCAGGCGATACGTGGCCGTTAGCATTTCTTTGTTATTTCCTCTTAAGCGCGCACACACACACACACACACACACACACACACACACACACACACACACACACACACACACACACACACACACACACACACACACACACACACACACACACACACACACACACACACACACACAAACACACACACACACACACACATTCCATCTTATCGAACATTTTACGACTTCCAAATGTCGTGTCGTAAAACTGACAGGACTGATGGCAAACACTGACAAGACTCGATCTGACAGGGAAAACTAATAACTCTGTATGAAGCATAATTCGTTTTCGATAAGGGAAATGGACACTTAGGGCTTTTCGACATTTTTGGCCACTTTCCTTTTTATACACCTAATCTAACGAATAGTTTGGGAAGATAAATTTTCATGTAAGTGTGGACTTCATAGATGAAATTTAGTACGGTATGAATGAACCGAATACGCGAAATAGCGAATGAATGTGATATCCAGAGTCAGTCATATGTATAAAAAAGATAATGACTCTGGATGAAATGTCAGAAGTATGTAAGGACAGAAAGAAATGGCGGTTGATCTGTAATGTTCGCGGCTTGGACTAGGGTTTTTAAAATTTAAATTTTGTATTCTGTTTATACATATTATTATTTGTGATGTAAAAATTTTACTTGTATATTGTGTTCCTTGACTTATAGATTGGTATGTGGCTGACCACCCATGCTGTAGAAAATGGTTCACTTTGCCAATGTCACCCCTGTTTCAGGGAAGGACGGCAAGAGTTTCAGGGTGTATTTCCATTTGATATTTGGGCTTTTATGTTGAAGGTTCACATGCGGCATGTGTGAGCGCGAACTTGAACGTGTCTGCTTGTGAAAATACATATAATGTAATACCCCATATGTATATATGTATATCTTTGGAACTTAGATTAGATTAGACATTGGATGAAATAAGTATGAAAGGGCTGAAAATTGGCGGTTGAAGACTTTTGTATGTAATTTCGCTTGTTCTGTGTGTACAAGGCATATGTAAATAAGCGTGTCTCTCATATCTACTCATACACGTATATGTTCACGCATTTACATGCTCTACGTGCATTTGATTAATTTCCCACTGAGACAGAATAAACAACGACTGATATACAATACTGCTTTTTCTACATCGAATTTCGCGCTTCAAGCAGGCCTCTCGTGATGGAGTACTACCTCAAAATACGAACAATTTGAAATACGACTAGCTTGCTAATACTCGTGCACTAGGTATATGCAAATATATTGCGAATTAATGTATTTTAAACCTTTTTCTCAATTTTATAATTTAAACTTATTTAGGTTCTTACATGGCTCACATCGAGCCATAAAGTATAAATTTCAAAGTTAAATTCATTTTCTAGCATTTGTTAAAATGGTTCACTTTGCCAATGTCACCCCTGCTTCAGAAAAGGTCGGCAAGAGTTGCAGGGCTTATGTTCATTTGAGATTTGGGATTTTATATTGTAGGTCCACATGCGGCATGTGTAAGCGCGAAATTATGCATGTCTGCTTGTGGGAATGCATTTAATATGAATCTCAAATGATACATATCTTTGCAGCTTAGATTTAGATTTAGTTACCTATATTACGGTTGCATGTCCATGTATGCGATGAACTCCTTCTAATTTGATACATGTTAAATAAAAGTTATATTTAGAATACCTTTCCAACTTTTGGGGTGGGTAAGCACTATATTTTCACTGATCTCCTTTAAAACCCAATCAAAATATGTAGATTTAAAGATTTTTTACTCTTAAAAGCAAGGAAGTACATCCCATTAAGGTACACATACCTTAAAAGTGGGCAACTTACGGTTTTCAATGGATTTAACAACGAACTTTAGATTTACAAATTGAAATTAATGGTTCTCTCTGAGGTATTGTTATAATTTAAATTAATTGGTAATGTAATATTTTTAAGGAAAAACCAAAAAAATTATGTTTTTTTCTAAAATTGATTTGCTTCAACCTTAAGCACTCGCCTGAATCTCTAATAATCTAATATCTAATCTAAGCTGCAAGGATATATATCATTTAAGATTTATATTAAATGCATTTCCACATACATAATTTCGCGCTAACACATGCCGCATGTGGACCTACATTATAAAAACCCAATCTCAAATAAACAAAAGCCCTGCAACTCTTGCTGACCTTCCCTGAAACATAGGGGTTCCCTGAAATTGGCAAAGTAAGCCATCTTTTACAGTATGGGTGGTCAGCCTAATACCAATCTAAAGGTCATGTATAAATAAACGTTTTATCATTTTATGTAAACAGAAAACGGTTTTAGTAACCGTACACGGATTTAAGTCGCATTTAGAGGTACCAGTATATTAATTAATGCATGTATTCGCAGTAATATGTGGTGTTGTTTTTTAGCTTTATTTGGAATATTAATTGAAAATTGCGGGCGCCATTTGACGCAGCAGGATGGGGCACTTGAGGCCAGACGATGCGCATACAAAGCTATAAACATCATTGTATTAAAACAACAAAAATAAAATGATCCAACCTTGCAACAAATACAAGCAGAAAGACAGGGTTCATTAAATGCAGATGAATTACAGTGCAACAATAATATACGAGTATAGTCCAATAATATAATAATAATCTAAGGATGATTTATTGGGTGAGGGCTGTTGTTGTGAATCACACTTCAAGAGCCCTCTTCGAGCTTGATCGTCGCTGTAGAAAGCGCCAATTCTCAAGCAAGACCCAGTTGCTGTACGGCTGGATGACCTTAAGTGACCGGTCTTTGGTAAAAGTGTATAAATTTTTCCCCCCGCGAAGATCATATTATAAGTATAAATGGTATTATTTTTTTATGCTCCGCCGGGATTCGAACCCACAACCTTCTATTACGAGTCCAAAGTGTTACCACTGGACTGCAGACCGGTCATTGTTGCAATTATGTAACGGTTTTTAGTGGCAGTGACAATAGAAGAAGTGGGGAAAAAATAAAGCAAAACAAAATATATCGGTTCAAAGGGATTTGGAATTTTAAAACTGAGTAAAAAACAGAACATTGACAATTTTTATCGAAAAATGGAAATAAACGGATGGACAAAAGCTTTTTGAAAAGACAAAAAGATGAAAAACAATACCAAAAAAAACCAGTATAAAGAGAGTGCTGTCATTCGAACATACGGTGTGTCCAAAGAACGGTGGATGTTACATGGCGCAAAAAAATTATCGAACAGTACAGACAGATTCTCAAAGTAATTTATATGTACACCCCCAGGGGTCAAATTAGACATGGTGAGAGTCTGCGAAAACGAAAATAAAAATTAGGGGTTTATAAGATGCATACTTAAAAAAAAGAGGGTTACGATACAAAAAGAGTACGTGGGAGGTCTATTCTTCTGCTTTTGAGGTGCTTCGTTTAAAAAACAGCTGTTATCTACGTATAATCTATAATCTAAGTTGCAAGGATATATTCATTTACAGCTCTCAGATGTATGCCCACAAACCAACACGTGTAGTTAATAATAATAATAATCTAATAATAATCTAAGTTGCAAGGATATATTCATTCAAAGCTCTCAGATGTATGCCCACAAACAAACACGTGTAGTTCGCGCTTACAAATGCTGATTGTGTACTTACAAATAAAATCCAAACCGCAAATGAACATAAGCCCTGCAACTCTTGCCGACATTCCCTGAAACAGGGGTGACATTGGCAAAGTGAACCATTTTTTACAGTATGGGTGGTCAGCCTCATACCAACCTATAAGTCAAGGATTGTAGTTCGCGCTTACAAATGCTGAATGCGTACTTACAAATAAAATCCAAACCTCTAATGAACATAAGCCCCACAACTTTTGCCGACCTTCCCTGAAACAGGGGTGACATTAGCAAAGTGAACCATTTTTTACAGTATGGGTGGTCAGCCTCATACCAACCTATAACTTATAAGTCAAGGAATATCATGGCGAATTTAAGCAGCTAAAGCTGCAGCAGCAACAAACAGGATTTTTTTTTAATTTTGGTCACTCCACCATTAGGGGGTCAATTATTAAAAGGTTATTCAAGGGGGTCTTTCATCAGAAGATTTTTTATTGCATGCGGGGGACTTTTGTAAGGGGGTTTTTTCATGAAGAAAAAATTATGATGGGGTATTTCATTGAGGAAGCTTTTCATGAAAGGGGCTTCCATGAAGGGGTCTTTCACGAGCTGTTTTCTCTTATGCGGGTCATAACAGGGGGTCATTCGTGAGTAAATCATTCAAGCAGGGGTTTTTCATAAGGGGGTCTTTCATGCGGGGGTTTTTAATGCGGAGGTTTTTCATAAGGGGGTCTTTCATAAAGGGGTCTTTCATAAGGAGGTCCTTCATAAGGGGGTCTTTAGAAAATAAAATAAAATGATAAGGGGTCTATGAGGTAAAACACTTTGGCAAACTCTAGTATAGCCTTAAGGGTGGATAAGTCACCCCCTCGATTGATAGAACTTCGAGACAAGTACAAATTACAGAATAGCCAAGCCATACAAGGCATCTGTAATTCTACTGCCATGCCGTGAGGGGTGCCCAATGCCCATAGACAAAGAAATTTATCAAAAACAAAAATATCTGTAGTATCTAAAAATAATCGTGATAATCGCCGATCTTTAAGCAAAGTATGAAATTCAATCTAATCTAATCTAATCTAAGTTGCAAGGATATGTTACATTGAAGATTCACATTACATGCATTCTCACAACCAGACACGTACAAGTTCGCGCTTGCACATGCCTCATGTGAACCTACAACATAAAAATCAAATCTCAAATGGACATACACCCTGCAACTCTTGCCGTCCTTCCCTGAGACAGGGGTGACATTGGCAAAGTGAACCATTTTTACAGCATGGGTGGTCAGCCGCATACCAACCTATAAGTCAAGGAACACACACACACGACAAATTACATTTTATACATCATTAAATAATAATATTCAAATACAAAATATTCATTTACAAACAAAAACAAATTCCAATTTAATAAACCCTATTCGCCAACATTACAGATCAACCGCCATTTCTTTCTGTCCTTACATACTTCTTTCATTTCCTCCAGAGTCATAACCTTCTTCATACAAGCTCTTCTTTTATTATGACTCTGGATATTCCATTCATTCGCAATTTCGGATATTTGGTCCATCCATACCTTTCTCGGTCTTCCTCTACCACGACATCCATCTATTCTACCAACATATACTTTCTTCGTCAGTCTTTCCTCATTCATTCTCTCCATATGCCCAAACCATCTTAACAAACTTCTTTTAATCTTCACTTTCACACTTTCTCTTGCACCACATTCTTCTCTTACAAAATCATTCCTCACCCTGTCACTCCGTTTTTTCCCAATCATACTTCTTAGAAAGTCCATTTCAACAGTATGGACTTTACTAATTTCACTTTCATTCACCGTCCAGGCCTCGCTTCCATACATCAAGGTGGGTAAAAGTATGCCACTGCGTACCGCCAATCGAGCATTTTTTGATATGTTTTGATTTTTGGCGATACAAGCTGTGGCACCCAGTACACACCTGCCCTTCATTACTCTTCTTTCAAATTCACCGGTCATTCTTCCAATAGAAAAATAATTATGTTATTCTAGAATTTTGAATACTCTTATCTAAGTTGCAAAGATATACTAACGTTTATGATATACCCTAAATGAATCTTCACAAACAAACATGTGTGTGCTTGCGTTTATAATTGCTGCATATAGCACTTTGTACGTTAAACGATAGTTTGTACCAAAAATAAAAATGGAGGAGTGGAGGGCGTTGTATTCGCTGCATAAAAATGTTCACCTGTTTATTTTTATACATATCTAATCTAATCTAAACTAAGTTGCAAGATATGAATCATTGGAGATTAATATTAAATGCATTCCCACAAGCAGACACGCATAATTTCGCACTAACACATGCCACATGTGGACCTACAATATAAAAACCCAATCTGAAATGAACATAAGCCCTGCAACTTTTGCCGACCTTCCCTGAAACAGGGGTGACATTGGCAATGTGAACGTAAATCTAAGAAATATTTGCAACCCATTCATATACGATTTCTTCTTTTTCAATTTAAGCCTTCCTCAAAAGAAAAACCCAATCTCAAATAAACGTAAGCACTGCAACTCCTGCCGATCTTTTTAGCCGCGTTTGTACGAATGCATTGAATATTAATTTTAAATGATCATTTAAATATCGTTGCAACTTACATTACAGATTTATATCCATCATTCCATTATTATTGCAAGAACCAATTAGTTTATCTCATATGGGAAGAAGTTGCATCTCAAGGAGCATAAAAATAAATATACATCCATTGAAGTGCGCCCTTTTATTTGATATACGGCCGCAATAACAGATACGAGGAGCACTAGTGATCCTCGTATCTGTTATTCCTTTGATATAATACTCAAGTTACTCGAGATGCCAATAAGAAAAGAATGCCAATTTAGGAATCATAAGACCAGAATGTCAGTATAGAAACCACGATACCGGAATGGTAGAATATTGGCCGGTCCGTAGTCTAGTGGTTAGCGTTTCGAACTTGTAAAAAGAAGGTCGTGGGCTTAATTTTCAGCGGAGCAAAAAAAATTACCGTTTATATTTTCACATATGTATACATAGATATATGCTCATCGCTGGGTTGGAAAATTCATGTCTTTACTAACAACCGGTCACCAAAGGTCCATGCAGCTATACAGAAACTAGATATAACTTGCGAATTGGCGCTTTATATAGCGGCGACCAAGCTCGCAGAGGGCTCATGAGGTGTGATTCGCACAAACTTCAAACACTATTAATATTATGTCGGTGCTATGGCCACGGCGGTCGAGACGCTTGTTCAGCTAGAGTATTTGGTTCAGATAACGTTGGTTCGAACCACGGCTGGCCCCTTTGACCATAACATTGACCCTGGTTCAGATGTCGTTGCATGCACACAAGCTTCTGCTTTCGCATGAAGACAACTGGCCAGGCAAAATAGGTAAGTGAATTGCATTCCTCTTCACAAATTTATTTAAAACAAAATAAAAAATATATATAATTATAATTACCGAAATTTTGTACTTTGCCGTTAGTGATGTTCCTTGACTTATAGGTTGGTATGCGGCTGACCCCTAATACTGTAAAAAATGGTTCACTTTGCCAATGTCACCCCTGCTTCAGGGAAGGTCAGCAAGAGTTGCAGGGCTTATGTTCATTTGAGATTGGGTTTTTTATATTGCAGGTCCACATGCGGCATGTGTAAGCGCGAAATTATGCGTGTCTGCTTGTGGGAATGCATTTAATATGAATCTCAAATGATACATATCTTTGCAGCTTAGATTTAGATTTAGATTACCGAAAGTTTGTACTTTGCCGTTAGTGATGTCTTGGTGTATTGAGTTCTAGACATTAACTATGCAGGGTGACTAATATTCTAGTTTGCATGGGGAGTCTGCTCCCCTTATGCGACCACCTCCCTCCCCCGTCCACACGTGATCCAGACAATGATGGTGATCGGTCATTTGTACGGTTTGATCGAGTGAAGCCTTCCACACACAGTCTACCAGTGCAGTAGGGCCAGTGACAACCAAATACACCTGCCAGTATTAGACGCCTGATTTCAGTATTTCTACATCGTAATGAAAAAGGACTTATGCATTAAAGTAAGCAAGTGCGATGAAGACAAATAACAAAACGAGAAGTATTCACGTAAGGCTCATAGCTCAAGTTACACATATAGTGTAATTTCTTGCCTGCGTTATCCCCGAAGGGGTTGCATGTGGCGATTCGGGACGTGTGTGTGGACGTGATTGTGGCGTACGGGTAGGGGGCCGGCCTCACACCAACCACTTTCAGTTGAAGTGGGGGTTTCCCAGCTCCCGGAAGGGGGCTGGTTCTCATTTCTTGTGAAGGCTGAGTACACCTTTGAGATCGGACCCTTGCTCTCGGCATGAAATGCAAGCATTCTACCAATTGAGCTATCGACGTTTTTACGAGCTTGATCGTCGTCGCTACAAAGCGCCAATTCTTAAGCAAATCCCAGTTGCTGTAAGGCTGGATGAACCTTTGGTGACCGGTCATTGGTAAAGGTTAGCAAATTTGTAAATATAAATGGTATATTTTTTAAGCTCCGCCGGGACTCGAACCCACAACCTTCCATTCAGAGTCCGAAGTGTTACCACTGGTTATACCGGTTATAAAAACTGGGTTTTCCGCTAAACGTATTTATGAAAAACTCTGTTTTATACTAGCTAGTTTCATGAATTAATTTCAATTGTAAAAGTACTGACCCTGCGCCCATGCCGTCTGCCATATGATACGCGTGAAGTTGGCTGCGTTCTAAACAATAGGAGATGCGGTCAGCGAAACCCTTTGTGTCATCTTTACATTGCTCCGTCAATGGCTAAGTGGTTAGGGCATCTACTTCACAGCCAGAAGGCGTTGAGTTCCAATTTTTTCCACGTAGTTTTTACTATCGGGAAGGAAAAGACGAATTCTCTCATATTTTTTTTTTATAATTGTTAGTACTACTTAAAAAAATTATAACTTGTTTTGTATGTTCCTTGACTTATAGGTTGGCATGTGGCTGACCACCCATGCTGTAGAAAATGGTAAACTTTACCAATGACATCCCCGTTTCAGGGAAGGTCGGCTAGAGTTTCAGGGTGTATGTTCATTTGAGATTTTGTTTATTTTTGTAGGTCCACATGCGGCATATATCTAATGTGAATCCTTAATGTTACATATCTTTGTAAGTTAGATTGAATAAGATAAGTTTCTTTATCATAACTATTGAATTATGGGTTTCTAATTTAAAGTAAATATCTAAAAACAGTGCAAAAACTTAGGTACTTTTATTCACTTTGCTATATAGAACATTGTTATTGCAAGAATTCTCAGTTATTCTCAACGATAAAAATTTGTTCAATGTTGCCAGTGATTATTTCTAATAGGTATCATATATCTCTATAGGTTAAATTTGTATACATCTGCTGGAGTGATGTTTTCCGGGATCTGTTGCCGTGGTCTGTGGGAGCTGGAGCTTCCGGACGTTTCGGGCTTCTTCAGCGTGAAGTATGATGATGAAGATGATCTTGGTGAGAACTGTTGGATTATGATTTTATATTGTTATAATAAATCTCTTTTGTGGTGCAAAACTTATTTTATTTTATTCACTTTTACTACATAACAGTATTACTGTAAGAACACTCAAGTTACAAAGATTTACAACAATAATTTCTTTAATGCTGTTGATTATTTCTAATAGGTTAAATTTATATACCTAATAAGAACTGTTTTATGTATCTAATAATAACCCATTCCTTGACTTATAGGTTGGTATGAGGCTGACCACCCATACTGTATAAAATGTTCACTTTGCCAATGTCACCCCTGTTTCAGGGAAGTTCGGCTAGAGTTGCAGGGCTTATGTTCATTTGAGATTAGGTTTTTATATTGTCGGTCCACAAGCGGCATGTGTGAGCGCGAAATTATGCAGAGTTACACTAGCTGATTAACTTCATCGGGAAGGCCCTCAGCCACTTGAAAAAAAAAATTGTAATGTTCACCGAGTGAAGCAACTCCGCATGAGTTGTATGAACTGGGTGGGAGGTGGTGGGAGAGTGTCTGCTTGTGGGAATGCATTTAATATGAATCTCAAATGATACATATCTTTGCAACTTAGATTTAGATTTAGACCCCCCCCCCCCTGCTATTGCCAAATGCCCTCGGTATTAACAAACCAACCCCGGTATTAACAATTGACCTCAGTATTGCTACCCGCCCTCCATTCCATATCATTTTGCCTGGCATAAAGCCTTTAAGACGCTCTGTTAATTCAGGCATGCTGATCGACTCCACGTCAATCATGAGCGATTAAAGTTATACAAGACTCGGGGAGCATTACGAGGGATATTGGACGGGGAAGGAGCAAGGATTGGAGAAAGAGCAAGAAAGAGTAGGAATAGGAACAAATGGTTAATAGTGATGATAAGGATGCAGAATCCATTTTTTTCCGGGCTTGTAGACCGTGTTCCAATATTTCTTAAGTACGAGCCTTGAAGAAGTCAGTCACATGCTCACTGACGAAACGTAGCAGCCTTCTAAGAAGAAAAAAAGCAGCCTACAGAAGACGGAAAAATGGATTCTACATCTATAATCTAAGTTGCAAGGATATATTCATTCAAAGCTCTCAGATGTATGCCCACAAACAAACACGTGTAGTTCGCGCTTACAAATGCTGATTGTGTACTTATTGCATCCTTATCATCATCTGAAGCCGGCCATGAAAGCCTAAAAACACTTATAAATGGTTCATAGGTTCAACAAAAGAAAAATAAAAATAAAAAAAGAATCAAGAATAGGAATGATCGAAAAATTGCAAACAATAATAGGAGAAGAACGAGAAGAGAAATTATGGACGAAGAAACTAAGTTAAGAGCAGAAGTAAGTCCAGTGAAAAAACCAGAATGGGAGTTGATGTTATATGTCGGGATTTTGGCCGAGGGGGCCAAGTGAGCTGATCTTTCAAGCGTGTTTCGAATGGAATAACGTTGGTTCGATCCCCGCTTGAGTCATTTGACCATAACTTTGACCCTGGTTCAACATATGTTATTGGGTAATTACTATTTAATAATTCATTAAAAATAAACAAAAATGAATTATTAAATGATGATATTAATACCTGTTTCTGGCCAGGCAGAATAGGTTGGTGAATCGCATTCTTCTTCACAAATCTATTTTTATAAAAATAAAATGAACTGAGCAATGAATAGGAGCAAGAACAAATGAAGAGTTGAGGAAAGGAGAACTAAAATGGAAGAAACAGAGTGAAAAGTAATAAATGAAGTTTAAAAATTTAACTGTCGACAGTTCTCGTGAGCATAGTTCAGCGTGTTCAGTAGAAGCATATATAGAAATAGGATTGGGTGCAAATGTAAAAGTATATGCAAGAAAAGGAGTGGAAGTTGTGTTGGTTATCTGTGATTGCAATATAAAGTCTTAATAAATAATAGGGCCATGACAAGTGGCCGAAAAGGATCGTCTAGTGACGACCCAAGATGTCCAAGCGGGACCCCAAATGAGGTGGCCATACGACATCAAGACAACTGCAGGCAGAGGATGGCTGACCACAACAGCTAATAGACAGATGGAGGGGATTGGAGAAGGTTTACGTCCAGGAGTGCGGACTGAGGAAGGCTAAGGAAGAAGATTAAATAATAATAATAATCGGACAATTTTTTAAAAGCGCCGTTATGTGGCATTAATCACACCAAGATCGCGTTATCTAATCTAATCTAAGTTGCAAAATATAAGTAACATTAGAGATTCACAGTATATGCATTTTCACAAGCAGACACGGACAAGTTCGCGCTTAAACATGCCGCATGTGAACCTACAATATATTAACCCGAATCTCAAATGAACATATACCCTGCAAATCTGGTATTTATAACACTATTTTTAGTATGTATTGTAAAAGGCACTAAGTGTCGTGTAAAAAAAAAAAAAAACTCCTGCCGACCTTCCCTGAAACAGTGGTGACATTGGCAAAGTGAACCATTTTCTACAGAATGGCTGGTCAGCCGTATACCAACCTACAAGTCAAGAAACGTTAAGTTTTTATAAACTCTGGTAAAGCAACGGTAGAAATAGGAGCAAAATTAGGAACAAGAAAATGTGTAATAAAAGGAGCAGGGGCAAGAAAAGGAGGAAAAGGAGTAAGCGAAGTTGTGCTGGTTATCGCTCAGCGCGTTATGAAGTATTGACAGCTCTCGTCTCCTCCACGCTGCAACTCCTGCAGATGAAGCTTATGTACATAATAACCGTGTAGGAACATGTACGTTAGTACATCCCTGTGTGAACAACTTTTATTAAAATAATTAAACACCAACTTCATGTTTGTTGTATGGCTGCAAAACCTGGGTTGGAAGTCTCATCACCGCGGTGATTCTTACCTACTGAATATCGGTAATATTTGTATAAAGACTAATCAGCTATTCACTTGCGGCCATCTTGGATTGACAGGTTTTCATACAAATATTATCGATATTTGGATGAGACTTTTAGCTCTCGATGATCAAAAAATACATACGAAACGGAGTACCTCGGTTTTAGAAGCAATTGAGATGAGAATTTGGAGAAAGATTACCAAGAAATTAATGATTGAAAGGAAGTCCAGGAAAAAGGAAATGTTGTGGGAAGCAGAAGAAAGATGAGAGCTTATAGCTCACATTTTGAAGAGATAAACGATACTAATAGATCACTGACATTTTCAACATAGAGCAAATAGCATTTTCCTTTACAACACTTTTGAAGAAAAAAACTTAGGGTAAACCACAGATCACGGAGTAAACAAACTAGACGTCGACCAAGAACTTCACACTTATATGATTTGAAGCGACTTACAGATGTCACCTCCTATTCTTGATTCTTAAAAGTTAATAATATATCTTTGCAATACACATCATAAATCGGTGATTTGAATTATCCAGAAGCGCTAGTCTGCTAAATTCCTTACACTTTGGATATCCATACATGTCGGGAGTGCTAGCGCTTGCGAAAGAACTCCATCGATAAAAAATCAAAGTACACCTTATTTTTGGACACGAATCGCCAGCTCGTCGCCTTTATTTAGCAGACTAGCGCATCTTTGGATGACTTCAAGTGGTAGTTCAAATCCTTACTGTATATATAAAACACATTTTTTATGTCAAAACGTTCTGAGCGTATCAAAAACGATACATTTCCAGAGATCGGTTTATTCATGAAAGGCTATCAACGCAAAGTAAAAAGTAAAACAAGTGTATCGCTTTCACTCGGCAAGAAGTGAAAGGTGAAAACTTTTTTTACGCGGATAAATCGTTGACTTACCTCGGAGGGTGGAATGTAGGTCGGCGCCCAGAAGCACGATGAGAAATGTACCACCTGCTTACCTGGAAAAATAACAGAAACGCAGGTGAGTTTTGCGAAGGAAAAGGTACGAAAAAAATGAATTTGCGTACGCGGGTTGCGTCGTTTTGAATTTCCGGATTGACGGCTGAAAAATGATACCATCTCTCGTGAAAATCCGGGCCCTTTCTTAAATCTGCCTTTTGAAATCTCGGCTAGTGCTTTTTTTTTTTTTTTTTCTTTTATAATTCAGTTTTATTTTTTTCGTCAATAAACTGAGGGTTTGTGTTTTGAAAGAAAAATACTTTGGTTGAGATAACGAGTTTGGGACAAGTCTTAAGATTTTTAATTAAAAATATATTTTTTTAACTATAAAGTAAGATTGTACCTAAATTGACATTCTTAAAAATAAAAACAATGATTTATGACAGCGCAGACGCGCGGAGGGTGCAATAAATGACCGATGATATAAAATCATGCATATTACAAACAAAATGAATAATTCTCTTTAACAAATACTTTAAAAAACATTGCATAGTCATTGACAGGAGTCATCTGAGACACAAAAACAACGAATATTCCTTGGGTTCTATAATAATCTATAATCTAAGTTTATAGATTATTTTTTATAATTTATTATTAGATTTCATACAAGGATATATTAACATTCAAATCTCATACGAATGCATGCCCACAAACAAACACGTGTAAGTTGGCGCTAACAAATACTGAATATGCGCTAGCAAATTAAAATCCAAGCCTCAAATCAACATAAACTCTGCAACATTTGCCGACCTTCCCTGGAACAGGGGTGACATTATAACAAAGATAGCTTGTTGTTCAACGATAGCTTATCAACTTTAAAAGAAAACAAACAAGCTTTTTTTATGTAAGTAAAAGGATACCTAAGTTATGTATTGTTTTGTCAACAAAAACTCTTGAGCTTTTACATACACATTTAAAAATAAACCATTGGATTTCAACATAAAATTGAAATATTTTTTTAGTTTTTTGGAGCCATCATAAAAGAGCATTTTCGCAGAGCTGTCAAGGAAAGCTTCTTTCTATACATGGTGGAAGCTTAAAGCTCGCAGAAGTATTCGTCTAAGTGTTGAAGCGACGCCGCACCCAGGGATGGAAAAAGAAGCAAGAGATGGTTTTATGGGGGTGTTCCTTCCGATGGTAAACACTTCTCCGAAGGAAACCTCTGGAATGCAGCTGTCGTATAAACCAAGGTAAACAGACATAAGAGCAGATGAGTTTTCATAGTTTTAGACATTTTTGAAAACTATAATATTTTTTATAAAATACTAAATGAGAAACTTGTCTGTTGGAATGCTTTTTTATTTTATAAGCTGCTCCATGTATATTTTGTTATTTATTGATTTTAAAAAATGTAATTTGTCATGTATGTCCCTTGACTTATAGGTTGTTATGCGGCTGACCACCCATACTGTAAAAAATTGGTTCACTTTGCCAATGTCACCCCTGTTTCAGGGAAGGACGGCAAGAGTTGCAAGGCTTATGTTCATTTGAGATTGGGTTTTTATATTGTAGGTCCACATGCGGCATGTGTTAGCGCGAAATTATACATATCTGCTTGTGGGAATGCATTTAATATAAATCTTAAATGATTCCTTGACTTATAGGTTGGTATGATGCTGACCACCCATACTGTAAAAAATGGTTCACTTTGCCAATGTCACCCCTGTTTCAGGGAAGGTCGGCAAAAGTTGTGGGGCTTATGTTCATTTGAAGTTTGGATTTTACTTGTAAGTACACAATCAGCATTTGTAAGCGCGAACTACACTTGTTGGTTTGTGGGCATACATCTGAGAGCTTTAAATGAATATATCCTTGCAACTTAGATTATAGATATATATCTTTGCAGCTTAGATTAGATTAGATTAGATTAGATCACATGCAACTTCTTACTACGCATGTGACGTGTGGAACTTATTTGTTTTCATAGGTTACTAATGACTGGTCCGTAGTCCAGTGGTAACACTTCGGACTCGTAATTGGAAGGTTGTGGGTTCGAATCCCGGCGGAGAACAAACAAATACCATTTATATTATCAAATAATATGCTCTTCGCTGGGTTGAAAAATTCATAAACCTTAACCAATGACCGGTCACCAAAGGTCCATCCAGCCTTTCAGCAACTGGGTCTTGCCTGAGAATTGGCACTTTGTTGCGACGACGACCAAGCTCGTAAAAAGGTCGATAGCTCAATTGGTAGAATGCTTGCATTCCATGCCGAGAGCAAGGGTTCGATCTCAAGGTTTACTCAACCTTCACAAGAAATAAGAACCAGCCCCCCCGGGAGTTGGGGAACCCCCACTTCAACTGAAAGTGGTTGGTGTGAGTCCGGCCCCCTTACCCGTAAAAATAAATAGGTACCGAATCGCCACATGCGGTCGCTTCGAAGATAACGCAGGCAAGAAATTACACTATTTGTGTAGTTAAGTTGCGTTTTACATGGGGGCTGGTTTTTATTTTGATATGATTTTGAAATCAATACTGAAATGGGGATCAGTACTAATACCCCTTGTGGGGATCGAAACTTAGCCCACGGCATGGAGTGCAAGCATTCTACAAACTGAGCTATCGACCGTCGTTTTTTTCAACCTCCGAATAAAGAAATAGTTTTTTTATCGTTTGCGTGAATTGAAATGAAAACACTGAAAATTCATTGTTAATAATTTTTTATACAAACTTCAAAGAATAAAGTTTTTTTTTTATGAAACCAGATGATGGTCTATAAAATATTAGTTTTATCTTTCATTTTTATACTATAAAAGAAATAAATACATGTCTATTTGACATAATATCTCTTTATCCTTGACTTATAAGTTGGTATGAGGCTGACCACCCATACTGTAAAAATGGTTTCACTTCGGCAAGAGTTGCCGTTCATTTGAGTTCATGTTCATTTGAGATTGGGTTTTTATATTGTAGGTCCACATGCGGCATGTGTGAGCGCGAAATTATGCGTCTCTGCTTGTGGGAATGCATTCAATATAAATCTCAAATATACATTTCTTTGCAAATTAGATTTAGATTTAGATTCGGATGATAAAAAACACATGAGAAATGAGAAGTACCGTCTCCTTCATCTTATCATTCAGGGTAAGATTGAGGGGAGAAGATCTCAGGGACGCCGAAGGACATCGTGGCTGAAGAACCTGCGACAGTGGTTCGGCAGAAGCACCAAGTCCCTATTTCGAGCCGCAGCATCAAAAATCAAAATAGCTATGATGATCGCCGATCTTCGTTAGAAGTGGCACAAGAAGAAGAAGAAGAAGATAAAAAACAAAGATCTTTCCTTTTTTCACCGTACAAATTCCAGCCATTTGCAATCTTACATACTTATAGATTCAAAACATTTTTCTTTTTTCGCTAACTTTTGTCATAGCATTTTAGTTTTTTTTTTCTAACTATAAAATTCAAAAAGTTTCTTTATACTTAGAGAGCTTTTAATCTTAAAGTGTGACTTTAAAAATTGGCTGTCATTATTTACTATGCAAAACGTAAGCGGTACCATAAACATGGTATTTTTCACTGAATAATTCATGAATAAAGACTGGAACGGTACCATAAAATTTCACGTTTAAACTCAATCATAGCGTTATCAAAACTCGTATGAAACTTGAAAAGCTCCAAACAGCGCTACTCAAGTTTCTATATATTTTTCTTGTAAAACGCTGGGGTTGAGTATGAGCGTGAGTTGCAAAGTCCCATCTTAAGCCAATATGCCATCATCCTCATAAACTTGAGTTTCAGGTAGTTAACATAAGCTGTCGCCTTACATATTACGCTATCTAATCTAAGTTGCAAAGATATGTTAAATTGGAAATTCACATTACATACATTTACACAACCCAGATTCGGACAAGTTCGCGCTTGCACATGCCGCATGTGAACCTACAACATAAAAACCAAATCTCAAATGGACAAACACCCTGCAACTCTTGCCGTCCTTCCCTGAGACAGGGGTGACATTGGCAAAGTTAACCATTTTTACAATATGGGTGGTCAGCTATAATAATAAAAATAATAGGATGATTTATTTGTTGAGCGCTGTTTTTGTGTGTATCACACCTCGAGAGCCCTCTGGGAGCTTGGTCGTCGCTGTAGAAAGCGCCAATTCTCAAGCAAGACCCATTTGCTGTTAGGCTGGATGGACTTTTTAGCGACCGGTCTTTGGTAAAAGTATATGATTTTTTTTTACTCAACGGAGACCGTATTTGAAAATATAAATGGTGTATTTTTTGTGCTCCGCCGGAATAGACTATGGGCCGGTCTGTAAACCATAACAAAGCGAATATTCTCAAGCAAGACCTAGTAGCTGTAGGGCTTGATGGACCTTTTGATGACCAGTTTTTGGTAAAGGTTAATGAATTCGTCAACCCAGCAAAGAGAAAAATAGAAAAAAAATATCCGCCGGGATTCGAACCCACAACCTTCCATTAACGAGTCAGAAGTGCTACCCTTGGAATACGGACCGGTCCGCAGTATGCACATTTTTTTTAACTTTTGTACCTTCCATATTTTTTGGATAACGCAACGCAACGCAACTAAGCTACACATATAGTGTAACTTCTTGCCTGCGTTATCCATCCCCGAAGGGGTCGCATGTGGCGCTTCGGGACCTATTTATTTTTACAGGTAATGGGGCCGGCGTCACACCAACCACTTTTAGTTGAAGTGGGGGTTTCCCAGCTCCCGGGGGGGCTGGTTCTCATTTCTTGTGAAGGCTGAGTAAACCTTTGAGATCGAACCCTTGCTCTCAGCATGGAATGCAATCACTCTACCAATTGAGCTGTCGACCTTTTTACGAGCTTGATCGTCGTCGCTACAAAGCGCCAATTCTCAAGCAAGACCCAGTTGCTGTAAGGCTGGATGGACCTTTGGTGACCGGTCATTGGTAAAGGTTTTATGAATTTTTCAACCCAGCGAAGAGCAAATTTGAAAATAAAAATGGTATATTTTTTGTGCTCCGCCGGGAATCGAACCCTTAACCTTCCCATTCAGAGTCCGCAGTGTTACCACTTAGCTACGGACCGGTCCACTGGATAAAGCACATAAACTTTCACCTGAATTAATTGACCAAAGGCATTACAAAGGCACTGCACAGGCACATCGAAGGCACTACAGAGGCACTTTAAAGGCACTCCTACCCCACCATGTGACGCTGAGAGCGCCAGGAAGATACTGATAAGTCACGACTGCTAAAACTCAAACAAAACTAGCACTAAGTGGTTTGGGACTTCACGTAGAAACTAACCCGCAAAGCCCTACGCCGTAGAGGGGATTTTTCTTTGAACTTTAATGCTGGATTATACAGTGGCATGCTTTCGCCAGGAGATGAGCCATGGATTATTTTTTTTTAAAGCTGAGAAATTTTAGGACCAAAAAATGCAGGATTTTGGATAAACGAAGGACTAACTAACCTTAAAAGAAGCTAAGTTTATTTTTGATAATTCAGTTCGTTCTTTTTCGCTAAAGAAGAGAAACGTCACGAAACGTTGAAAAATCTGTTGCGCTCTACAGCTCTATAGGTTGGTATGCGGCTGAACACCCATGCTGTAGGAAATGGTTCACTTTGCCAATGACATCCTTGTTACAGGGAAGGTCGGCAGGAGTTGCAGGGTGTATGCCCATTTGAGATTTGGTTTATTATGTAGTAGGTTCACATGCGGCATGTGCAAGCGCGATCTTGCAAGCATGTAATGTGAATCACCCGTATTACATATCTTTGAGACTTAGATTAGATTATGCCTGAAGGGGTCGCATGTGGCGAGTTGAACATATATTTATTTTTACAGGTAAGGTGGCCGGCTTCACGCTAACCACTTCAGCTGAAGTGGGGGTTTCCCAGCTCGCGCGAGGATTGTAACTTATTTCTTGTGAAGGCTGAGTAAACCTTGCCGATATTTTATTTTGGGGTTTGAAATAAACACCGAAACGGGAAACCATTTCTGACACCCTCGGTGGGATGGGAACCCGAGCTCAAGGCATGGAATGCAAGACCTCTACAAACTGGGCTATCGACCGAACGCATACTTTGAAAAACAGAAAAATAATGACCACCCCTACTGAAATGCCAATAGAGTGACAGATCGTCAACAACGATACCATATTGAAAGCAACGGTTCTCATCAGATCACTGAATTTAAGCAAAATTAGGCGCGGATGCTACCTGGATGGGTGACCGCTCAGGTACACCGCGTGTCGTTGGCATATTTTCTTGGACCGGTCCGTAGTCCAGTGGCAACACTTCGGAGTCGTTAATGGAAGGTTATGGATCTGGATCCGGCGGAGCACAAAATATATTCCGCTTATACTTCTAATTTGCTCTTACTAGGTTGAAAAAAATCATGCAACCTTTACCAAAGACCTTACAGCAACTGGGTCATGCTTGGGAATTGGCGTTTTGTAGCGACGACCAAGCTCGTACACCTCTGCGGCACTACAACAAGTTTCATAGACTCCTAGAGTCTCTGAAATCTAGGGAGTTCGAGATATTCTTTCGGAAAAAAATTGAAGTAAGATTTGAACGGAAAGTCAAACGATTTATTTTCAATTCCAAATTAAGCTCAATATTCGCGGAATCAACATCGTTATCTGAAGGGATGGTAGAAAAAGCGGCGCTTAGCCCCGAAATTAAATCTGGGAGAATTCCACGATCTCCCCAAACCACCTCGTGAGTGTATGTGCAACCTACCAGCCCCCAAGTATTCTCAATCTTTCAAATACCATATTATTATGCAAGTACGATTGGGAAATTTGGAGTGACAGGGTGAGAAATGATTTTGTAAGAGAAGAATGTGGTGCAAGACAAAGTGTGAAAATGAAGATTAAAAGAAGTCGATTTGTTTGACAAACCGCCATTTCTTTCCGTCATTTTTTTTTAAATAGATTTGTGGAAAAAGGAATGCATTCCACCAACCTATTTTGCCTGGCAAGTTGTCTTCATGCGAAAGCAGAATCTTGTGTGCATGCAACGGCATCTGTTGAACCACGATCGAAGTATGGAATGTTCAAGTGGGCCAGACGCAAGATTCGAACCAACGTTATCCGGTTCCGAATTAGCGATTTGACCCCCGTGGCAATAACACCGACACTTCTTTCGTTTCATCCTAATTCACCACATTCTTCATACAAGCTCTCCTTTTTACGTATTATGACTCTGGATATCCCATCTAATCTAATCTAAGTTGCAAAGATATGTTACATTGGAGATTCACATTACATGCATTCCCACAACCAGACATGTACAAGTTCGCGCTTGCACATGCCTCATGTGAGCCTACAACATAAAAACCAAATCTCAAATGGACATACACTCTGCAACTCTTGCCGTCCTTCCCTGTAACAGAGGTGACAGGGAAGGACGGCAAGAGTTGCATTCATTCGCTAATTCGGAAATTTGGTCCATCCATACCTTTCTCGGTCTTCCACTACAACGACATCCATCTATTCTTGCAACATACACTTTCTTCGTCAGTCTTTCCTCACTCATTCTCTCCATATGCCTAAACAATCTAAAGAAACGTCTATTAATTTTCACTTTCTCTTACACCACATTCTTCTCTTAGAAAATCGTTTTTCACCCTATCATTCCGTTTTTTCCCAATCATACTTCTTAGAAAGTCCATTTTAACAGTACTCTTGATCGAAAAGTCGTGGGTTCGAAACCTGGGTATACCTTGCCACAGCCCCACCGTTTGGCAATCTTATACCAAGAAGTGAACCTTGAGAAGCCTGAATTTGTTAGCCGGGGCACGCTGAATAAATTGTTTTTTTTCTCTCTCTTCCTTCCTTCAAAGCCTCAGTTGGGAAAGCGCAAGGCCTCCACAACTTTCTAGTTTGAGCAACGAGTACCTCTTCTTTTTCTAAGATGTTTAGTGGGAAAAGAAAACTGTTTTTAATGGTTAATTATAAAAGTTCTGTTTATTTTATACTTTTCTAGCATTCAATATGAATCATTTCGATATTCTATTTCTTTCTAGATTTCTTGTAGTCCTGCGCATGTTATATTTAATTTACTATTCATCGACCTTTAGGTTTGTATAAGGCTGATTACTCATACTGCAAAAACTGTTTAACTTTTGTCATTTTTTCGTATCGTCGTGGTTTGCCATCCAGGAGAGAGTTCGACTTAGGGCTGATGCACCAAATCAGCTCCAATCAATATTAGATTGTCATATCAAATTTGATTGCTTAATTCTGATAAGGATTTCGCTTAAATATTTCTCGGAAGTAACCGTAACTGTAACTCTGTCGCCATTCCGCTAGGGGTGGCCAGAGCCTCTGCAGAGCTGCCTCCATTTTTTTCTATCCTTACATACCTCTTTCAATACATTCATATCCATCACCTTTTTCGCTCACTTTGTATATCCCATTCTTTCACAATCTCCTCAATCTGATCACTCCATACTTTTCTCGGGCGTCCCTTCCCTCTTTTTCCTTTCACACTTTCTTTGTATACATACTTTGTCAGTCTATCATCATTCATTCTTTCCAAATGCCCAAACCATCTCATCACATCACATGATGAAATTTAACAGGAAATATGATGTACATCAGCTGATTTACGTATATGCAACAATTTTTTTGATTTAATGGGATAAATCACACTTAATTTTGATTTTTGTCTGATTCGAATTTGGTGCGGCAGGCCCTTATGGTTTGTAAGGCCTCCCGTTCTGTAAAAATTGGTTCACTTTTTCAATGTCAGATCTCAAATCAGAAGGGTGTATGCTCATCTAAGGTATTGGTCTTATTTTGTAAGACACACGCAGCAGTTGTAAACGCGAACTTACGCGTATTTTCTTACAGTCGTGAATTATATATACGAGTGGCGAAGGGTGCCATACAAGCCGATTCCCATCGGTTTCCCGTTTAAAATGAGGCAAGAATGATAATAAAGTAGACTGCATGGTTTCAATGGGGGGAAAACACGTATTGTTTCTTTGGTTTTAAATGTATTTTTTTACATTGTGCCTATATTTTTTAACTACTTTGTTACATCATTTTAAAAGGGAAATATACATTTAAAACCAAAGAAACAATACGTATTTTTCCCCATTGAAACCATGCAGTCTACTTTATTATCAATTTTGCCTCATTTTAAACGGGAAACCGATGTTAATCGGCTTGTATGGCACACTTCGCAACTGATATATACCTACATAAATCTAGTAAAGCCACCACCCATATTTACCCAGTTTTCCTGCTTCTTCTCTTCCAGCCCCAGGTGATAAAAGCGGCAGCAGAAAGTGAAGCTAGAATATTTAATCCGCTTCTAGATGAGGGATAATTGCTGGTCTATTTGACTTAGCGTCTAATCGAAATATTTCCCAAACGCGAGCCGAGAATTCCTGGGTGGACCCCTTTTCATTCAGCCACCATTTCGCTAAGGGTGCCCGGAACCTGCGCAGATGTATTACTACTTTGTTTCGTTTGCACAATTCTTTCATTTCCGGTCGATAGCTCAGTTGGTAGAGTTGGTAGAGTGCTTGCATTCCGCCCCGTGAGCTCGGGTTCGAATCCCACCGAGGGTGACCGTTTCGATGCTTATTTCAAACCCCAAAATAAAGCACCGGCAAGGTTTACTCAGCCTTCACAAGAAATGATTACCAGCCTTTTCGGGAGCTGGGAAACTCCCACTTCAACTGAAGTGGTTGGCGTAAGGCCGGCCCCCATACCTGTAAAAATAAAAAGGTCCAACTCGCCACATGCGACCCCTTCGGGGATAACGCGGTAAGAAATTACACTATATGTGTAGCTTAGTTGCGTTTTTTTTTTGCGTTACGTTGAGTTTTCATAACTCTTTTCTTCTTGAGCGGTCCGTAGTCTAATGGTTCACACTTCTGACTCGCAAATGGAAGGTTGTGGGTTCAAATCCCGGCGGAGCACCAAATGATGTAACATATCTTTGCAACTAAGTATAGATTTATTTTTAATGCATGAAATATATTTTGAAATATTTCCGTCTAAATGTTGATCACACCTTTTGCAATGTTAATCTTTCCCCTTATAAACTTTTATTTCAAGAGAGAATTTCTAGATTTAAAAGTGAGTTTCTTTTCAGATGAGATATTAGAGTCGTCTTTTGAAGCTTTTCGCACACAGGGGCAAAGTTGCTTTATAAGTTGCCCATTAGTCGGCACAGAGGTCGCGGAAAAACATCACTTTCAGATGTTTCTCACATCCACAATAGCGAGTATAAAATCTTGTTTTACTTAATTCATAAAAAAAAATAGAAACACATCTTTAAATTTGCAATTTTTAAGTATCAATAAGGTAACGTACGTACTAAACAAGATCTACATGTTTTTTAAACACGTTTAAATAAAGATTTCTAGATATTTTTTGGGTTTTTTTATGTGTAATTTATTTTAGTACATATTTTTTTTAATATTAGAAACAAGAAGTTAAAACAACGAACTGAAAATCAAGTAATATATATTTTAATGGTAGGAAACATGTGTTTGAGAATCCATCTTCACAGAAGCGTTAAATTTTTAAAAGTTTTAAACGTATATAAATCATTATATTTTTTAGGGTGGATTTATTAACACAGTGAAAGTCCATTTTTAATTATTTAAATTTTTTTTAAATGGAAACAAAGTTTTAATTCACTTATTTATTTCTTTTTTGCTCGAATATTTTCGCCTAATGAGGCATCTACGGGAGCAGAATAGTTACAAATATATTTTTTTATGAATTATAAAATAAGAATTAGCCAATAACATCTGTTGAACCAGGGTCAAAGTTAAAGTCAAGTGACCCAAGCGGGGATCGAACCAACGTTGTTTCATTCGAAACACGTGTGAGGGTTTTTCTTCTGTCCTGCTGATTGACACAATTAATAATATAACGTACACACTTTAATATGTTTACTTTCATTTCTTTCACAATGTATACACAATTAACCACAGCACAATAATATTCTTTATTCTTAATTACACAGGCTTGTGGCTATCCCGCCTGGCAAGCTTCTCCTCTCTTTTTTATATTCTTTTGTTTTCCTTTTCATTCAAATTCAAATCTCATGTTCCATTTTACCTAACAAACAAATCCATCTCGTTACAATACACCTCCTTCCTCTCATAAAAAAAAAACATTCCCAATTTTTTTTTTTCTTTTACAATGAGTAAATAATGTATCATAATGCTCAGCCGGCGCCACATATTTTGTTTTATTTTAAGGGTAAATTTCAAAAATATGAAAATAAAAAAAAAAACCTATTTCTGATACATTATTCAGTCATTAATACATTTTTTAACAATACCAATTATTTTCATACTAAAATTAATATAATTTTTTTTTTAACACAAATTTCATATTCAATATTATAAACAAATATTTGTTTTTTTTTTTTTTAATACTTAATTCAACAATTCAAAATAATCAAATAACAATACATAATAAACATTCACCAGTTAATTAATCAATTCATTAAAATAACTTTTTTTTTTTTTTTAAACATGTATCACATCTTTCCCAATATTTAAATTTATTTCAAATTTATTTTTCATTAATAAATTTATCAGTCCATCAATTTTTTTTTTTAAAAAAACTTTACCTTCATATGTAATACTTTGTTTAATTAATGTTTCATACCTTCATTCATGCAATATTTCATAATTCATTCTTTCACTGATCACTTTTATATCAACTTTCACCGTATCATTCATCACCTCAAATTTTTCATACACATGAAAATATGTTTTTTTTTTTTTTTTTTTTTTAATCTAATTTGATTATGTCCTTGATGTGATATTTATTTATAACATTTGTGTCTATATCTTTTAATACATAGACTATCTTGCTAACTTTCTTTTCTATTCTGGCTTTGACAAATTTTGGAGCCAACTTTGTACAGAAGTATTTCCCTGCATTTGATTGTATGAAATTTTTACGCCATACAATATCCCCTTGATCATAGACACGATTTGATCTACCTTTATTATAATAATTTGCATTTTTATTATATGCATCCCATAAATTTTCTGTTACAATTTTGTATAATGTGTTTAATTCCTTCATTTTATCTTTATGCATATCTCTATATTAATCTAAATCTTCCTTTGATTCTATTTCATCATTTACTATTTCACCATGAATTTCACCATTTAGTACAATCTCCCTACCTCTTGCTAATACATTAGGTGTGTATCCTGTTCATTTTTGTTTTGTCTGTATAATCACTTTTTTTATTTTTAACAAAACAATCTTTTTGTACATGTCCTGTACGCTTACATGAGTAACAGATTACTGTGTGTTTTTTATAATTTCCATTTTTTATAAAACAATTTCTTTCCACATGTCCTCTTTTATTACAAAAGTAGCATACTATATTATTTGTGAAACTTCTACATTTATTCTGTATGTAATCTAATTTTCTATTTTTAGTCCAACAATGTATTTCATCATGTCCTAATTTATTACAAAAATTGCATTTTTGCATTACATTTTTCTCTTCTGTGTCATTCATTACATTTAAATTCTTACATTCATTAAATTTGAAAAATGATTCAAACTTGCTACATATTGTAGATAATTCCTCTGTATTTTTAATTTCAGATGTTGTCAGTAAAGTTGCATATTTTTCTGACAATCCATGAATTATTATGTCCATAAGTTCTTTATCGTGCATTCTTTTATTTAATAAATTATTTTTTGATTTTACCTTTAAAATATAAACAGATGCATTATCATGACCTTGTACCATATTTAAAATTTCTAACTTTGAAAGTCATATTTTTCAAATTGTTGTAAGAATTTGGTTTTAAAAATTTTCCAATCAAATTCACAGTTAATTGCTCTGTACCAAGTCAACGGAAAATCTGTTAAAAATATAGGCATACACTCTACCAAATAATCTAATTTTAATTTGTAGACTTTGGCTAATTCTTCTAACCTTATTATAAATTCATTTGGTTCACTTTCACCATTAAAAGATATTTTTAATTTGAGAGGATCAAAATTTATGGACTCCATTGTGTTACTTTCTAAATCCTTTTTATTATTTATTTTTTTAGATTTCGTCATTTGCTGTATATTTTCAATTTATGCAATTAAAAAAAAATCATTTCATTGAAAAAAATTTTTCATACAAATTAAATATAACACCATCTATATATATTTATCTAAACTGATTTGAAACAAACTGGTTCATATCCATTCTTCATTCTCCCGCGACGTTCGATTTTTGAATTTCCATTCTTCTGAACGTAATGTAGGTAGTTTGAATTCTCTCACCTTCAATATTTTCAAACAGCGTTTCAAATCTTGTAATTTCTTGTTGTTAATTGTATAAGTCGATGTCTTCACTAGCTTTTAAACGTGTTGATGCTTTCCATTATGCTTTCACAACCATAAATCTGTCCAATTTTAATTATTTCATATTGTTTTGAATGTCATTTATTGGAATCGAATGTCATTTGTTTTTGTTTGAGAAAATTTTCTTCATAGGAATTTCATTTACAGATTTTTCTTTTACGTTGGGCGCCAAAATGTGAGGGTTTTTCTTCTGTCCTGCTGATTGACACAATTAATAATATAACGTACACACTTTAATATGTTTACTTTCATTTCTTTCACAATGTATACACAATTAACCACAGCACAATAATATTCTTTATTCTTAATTACACAGGCTTGTGGCTATCCCGCCTGGCAAGCTTCTCCTCTCTTTTTTATATTCTTTTGTTTTCCTTTTCATTCAAATTCAAATCTCATGTTCCATTTTACCTAACAAACAAATCCATCTCGTTACACACGTTAGAAAGATCAGCCCTCTTGGCCCCCGAACAAATTAATCATTCCCATTTTTTACTATCTTTTCAATGTTCCTCTATTTTAAATGCCTAGAGGACAGCCTTTTTTTGTATATAAATCACTTTAGGCAGTTATTGCAGATTCTTTTTAAATTAAATTTCAGTTAATTATACAATATTAAAGACTCAAAACAGTAACAAATCTAAGGATGAAAATCATAAACAAACATTAAGAACGATACAACACATTATCTATAATTTAAAGTCATTTTAACTCTATTTGCAGATTATACTCATCTACATATAGAACAAAGCGGTAAGAATACAATTATAAGGCTGCAAATGGAGATTTTTCTTTCTATCCATTGGAAACTTCATTGAAATCCATTAAAATTTGCACACGTCGCCATTTATATCCTGCACTACATTCCTGAGACCATCTGAGAGCGCTGCAAAAATACGTGAAAACGGGACAGACTTCATTGTTTTTCAATGCACGATCCTGGATGTATAAACTAAATTATAAACGCAACCGTAGCGTTTACCGAAATATCTATTTAATGTAACACAGCGCCTCTAGTGAGGGTTTATTAAGTCATATATTTTTTGTGGAACTCTATGTTAGAGTTTGAACGTTAAATTTTCCGATGCACGATCCGGGAGAGGAACTCGCCAAAGATAATTCCCTATTTAAAATGCATGCCGCCACGTTCTCAGCGCAGACTCGTGTCGCCAGTCGATGTGAGAAGATGAAACGACCTCTATGGAGAAACTGATTTTAATGAACGTCCGTTACGTTCCCGCACGCTGGGACGATGCGAGGATTTAATGAGCCAAAAATATTTAATTAAAAATATATTAAAAGGCGATTTTTCGTTTACGTACAAATGTATAATACTATTGTTTTACTTACAGTTCATGTGAAAATAAAAGAATGCAGTTAAATTTAAAGTTAAAATTTGACTGTTCTATGATCAAAAGCTTGGTTAGATACCACGTTTTCGTATTGCATCCGTCTTCCGTGTATCTATTTATTTCAAACGTTCCAACTACTTTAACAATGAAATTTAAACAGAGTCATGTTCTTCTATTTTTACTTTTAAATAATTTCGATACATTTTTGTCTTTATAGCTTACAATGGAGTCGTACCATTGAAAAAGGCGCTCAAATAAATGTCGTCACCCGGCTGGGTTGCTAGGGAAAAGGCATACAACTATTTTGTTATTTTTTGTTAGGATTGCAGTGCCATACAAGACTGACGTTTCCTCACCGCGAGAAAAAGTTCCAAATATAAGAATGTTCACTGTTCAGACCTCATTAAGTTCAAATACGTATAGTTTTGCGTATAGGTTTAGTTAGGAATATCCATTCAAATTTTACCTCTTACTACATACTTACATGCAATATCTACCTCAATCTCTGTCCATTGTCTAATAGTTTCGATCCGAGACATCATCTCCCAACCTGCAAGCTTACCATCGTCTAATTTAACTAGCGCTCTGCCCCAGCGTGCCAGATGCAGATGACTGCGACAGTATCGACATTTCCGTTCAGATGGGCATCACGCTACCTCCTATAATACCTCGAACGTTTGATTTTCCCCCCTATACACTACGTTCAAACTCAACCACAACGTATCACGTAAAAAATGTACTACAACTAGAACATCCCGTCTAGTGGACGTTTTTCCTTTGACATATTAATGGTAAAACTATTGAGTAATACCATAGAGGAGCAGTGCCCTGAGTACGATTTGCAAAACTTGAGTAAAGTAAAGTTTACGGAAAGTATTCAAGAGTGATGTTCGCCAAAATCTGCCGTTTTTGTTTCTTACACTTTATGGTCTTATCAAAAGAGTTACAGGATAAAGAAAATCAAGTTTAAACAAAAAAAAAAACGTTGTGAACTGTGTGAATACACAAACCCTACAAAATATAAAAAAACGGCAGATTTTGGGGAAAACCACCCTTTAATACTTTCCGTAAACTTAACTTTACTCAAGTTTTGCAACTCGTTCTCAGGGTACGCAAAAAAACGCAACTAAGCTACACATATAGTGTAACTTCTTGCCTGCGTTGTCCCCGAAGGGGTCGCATGTGGCGATTCGGGACCTATTTATTTTTACAGGTAAGGGGGCTGGCCTAACACCAATTACTTCAGTTAAAGCGGGGGTACAGAAACTAACTTACTGCATTAATACATACTATAGCCCATATTTGTCTCATTCCTGTCAAACGTTGCAGTGGTATAATCGTACGAAATAATGCCATTTTGTGTTTCGACACCTACTTATAACACATGCCAAAAATTCTTAAAATAACGCCCTTTTCCTTTAAAATTCATCAATTTTAGCGAGCACAGTGTGTCATCTGTCAACTCCAGCTGTGTTCGTGCTGGTTCAGCAGCCATTATTATTCGCAATAATACCAACTTTCTAGGAGCATTTTTACACTCGCCCGAGTTTCTATGTACACATGGGAATGCAAATGTGAAGTTCTCTTTCTTACTAATGGCCATGTTCGTAAGTAAGTTGAAACAGATATGTAATGTATATTTTCGTTAAAATAATTTATAGTCCACAGTTCCCTGAGTACAAGTTGCAAAACTTGAGTAAAGTAAAGTTTACGGAAAGTATTAATGAGTGGTTTTTCCAAAAATCTGCCGTTTCTGTTTGTTTGAACTTGATTTTCTTCATCACTGTAACTGTTTTGCTAAGACCATAAAGTGTAAGAAACAAAAACGGCAGATTTTGGGGAAAATCACTCTTTAATACTTTCCGTAAGCTTTGCTTTACCTACCCAAGTTTTGCAACTCGTACTAAGGGTACTGATAATTAAATGGGTAAAATGCTGCGGTAGAGAATAAACGATAAGTACTGGGAACAGGGCAAGTGCATTTCACTGTAGCTCTACTTTAATGACGTACATTGTTCACGGGGTGTAATTAATTCTCTGACATTTGTGCCGAGTCATTGGATTTATTTATTTTATCCCACTTCATCAGATCCTCGCAGATTTCTGACTTTGCAAATATTTTCCTTGACTCCGACAGGCATCGTAATTTCATGAAAATATCTGGATTTTTTTTGCAACAAAACATGCCTGTAATGGCACGGACTAAAAATTGAATTTTGTTATTAGCTCCTTGACTTATAGGTTGGTATAAGGCTGATTACCATTACTGTAAAAGTTGATTCACTATGCCAATGCCACTCCAGTTTCAGGAAAGTTGCAGATATACGTTTATTTAAAATTTGGAACTTTAATTTGGAAGTATACATGCAATTAGGTATACATTTAAATCAGGAAGCAGCACAAGACAGAGAGTCCTGGAGGATTGTGGTGCGGGAGGCCCTGAGCCTTCAAGGCTTATGAGCCGAATAAAGTAAAAAAGTAAGTATAAATGCGGCTTGTACAGATGCGAACTTGTGGAACGTTATGTGTTAAAATATATTTGCAGCTGAGATTATGCAAAAATACAATACAATTCATTTTTTAAAAAATATTTCAATACCTGAATCATATATGGGTTTAATATACACCGCCGGACAACAAAAATTACGAGTTTATCTGCTACCGCACCGCTTGACTTTACTGAACCCTTTTTCTAAGAAATCATTTATCGATACCTCTTTCTTTTGTTTGATAAATTAAGGACACATAGTGTCCTTAATTTTGTTTTAAAAAATAAAGGTGAATTCACTAAGTATTAAATATTTTTAAATTTTATAAATATGTTTGAATTTTGAATACTTAACATACTTTAAATTTTAAATAATTTAAAATAAAGCGATACGAACCTACTTCTTAAATATTTATGAAAAAAAAAAACATGTCTTTTATTATTCCATCACAAACACTGGACCTTAAATGAACCGTTATGGATTTCTAATTTTCGGGTAATCTGATACCTGATATATAATGCCAATTTCTAACAACAATTCATGAGTAAGATTTTTTATTTTAACCTTGAAGTAAGGAGTAGTCATCACATATGTCAAACAATACAAAAAAACTAATTAAATATCAAGAATAATTCATTATATGTCAATTTTAGTTTTTTTTTTTGAGTCGTAATTTTTTTTGTCCGGGGGTCTACCTATCTTAATAACGCTGTTATATACAACAACAACAAAAATGTACAAAAATGATAACAAATTTTGGGTTATCTTTGGGGTATCTTTTCAAGCAAACTACAACAAAAAAAACAACCCTCTGTTTATATGAAACGCGGAGTAAAGAAGTGAAATGTGCGGATGGAAGGATGAGCGGGAGGATACAATCTGTCATTCTCAGGAAAGCACGCGACTCCGCGGCGCTCCCCGAGGACCTGAAGGATCCTTTCCCCGCCATAGTGACGAGATGTGTTCACATGTTTTTGCCGCGGGTAGGAGACAAACATGTCAACTCGAAGCGGCTGTTTTTCTCGTTGAACAATGAAAGGCTTTATTTGATGCTTCATAACGAAGATAAATTTGATACGTGTAAAGAAAAAGACTTTCCTTTGTTGTCTTTCTTATTTTTATTTGAAGCTATTACTTTAATATCATTGTGGATATTTTTATTTTCAGGTTAAAATTAATTCTTCAAATCTTTAGTTATTCAAACTCTGTTTTATTTTCACTCTTTATTATTTTTTTTAATTTTTGGACCCAAACGTTTTCGACTACACAGTAATCATCATCAGGTGATAGAAAATTGAAAATTAACACTGTAAAAATGAATTTTTACAGTGTTAATGCACCAACCATCCAAAAAATTCTTCAAATATTTACGTACATTTGCATGGTACGCAGCTGACCACCCATGCTGTAGAAAAGGGTTTACTTTGCCAATGTCACCCCTGTTTCAGGGAAGGTCGGTGAGAGTTGCAGGGTGTATGTTTATTTGAGATTTGGGTTCTTATGGGGAAGGTTCTCATGCGACATTTGCAAGCGAGAACTTGTACGTGTCTGCTTGTGAGAATGCATGTAATGTGAATCCCTAATGTTACATATCTTTGCAACTTACGGGACTATTCTTAGACATTTAAGTCGTCGGTTGAGCCCACGCTTTGATGCCTGGGCTGGAAGTGTCATCAACACGGTTATTCTTACCTAACGAATATGGTAATATTTGTATGAAGACTAATCAGCTGTTCACTTGCGGACATCTTGAATTGACAGGTCTTCATACAAATGCATCATTATTTTGTCAAAGCGTGGGCTCAACCGACGACTAAAATGTCTAACAATAGCCACGTTAGAGATTAGATATATTTTTTCAGGTTAAGATTAATTCATCAAATATTTATGTTTATTTGCACATTTTTTTTTTTTTCATTTACAACATTCTTTTTAATCATTCTTCCACGATGCAATGAAGGAAGTATGCAATAACAGAAAACGCTTGAAATGGCTTGAAAATATCTTGTTTTCATAAACATTATTTTGAACCGGTTCGCAGCTTAATTGGTCATCGTTTTGAACTCATAATCGGAAGTTTACAAAGCAATGTAAAAATATGATTGAATTTTAAAGTATGCTTAGTTCTATAATAATTCATCTACCATTACCAAGACCGGTTCCCAAAGGTTAATCTAGAAAATGGAAAAAGGGTCGGGAGAATCGGCGCTTTCTATAGCGATGACCAAGCTCGCAAAGTGCTCTGAAGGTGTTTTGGTTCACAAAAAAATAGCGCTTAACAAAGAAATCATCCCAAAGTTCATTAAATAACACCAAGATGTACGTTCCTACGACCCTGCATTGATTTTTTTTAATTTGTGAATTTTTTTGTATAGAAACTAACTCTCAGGAATGTTTCCAATCTACCGCATAGAAAATTGTTTAAATATTGACTCTTCCCGAAATAAAGCAAGAAAGACTCTGGGCTCGATCCTTTGTATACATTAACTGGATTTTGTTTATATCTCTGCACTGCAACCAAAACAATTTACTATTGAGGGAGTGTCAGAGTGATACATCGATCTTTTGTATGCACTTGTTTTTGTATCTGTATGTACGCGTAGAGGTATTTAGGTAAGACTAGAATATATTTGAACGGCAATAGGCATTATATATCTGTTTCAACTTACTTACGAAAATGGTCATTAGTTAGAAAGAGAAAAAATAACTTCACAGTTGCATTTCCATGGGTACAAAAAAACTCAGGCGAATGTGAAAATATCCGTACAAAGTTGGTAATCTAATCTAATCTAAGTTGCAAAGATATGTTACATTATATGCATTCTCACAAGCAGACACGTACAAGTTCGCGCTTGCACATGCCGCATGTGAACCTACAACATGAAAACAAAATTTCAAATGGACATACACCCTGCAACTCTTGCCGTCCTTCCCTGAGACAGGGGTGACATTGGCAAAGTGAACCATTTTTACAGCATGGGTGGTCAACCGCATACCAACCTATAAGATCTAAGGAGTCAGAATTTTATTTTATTTTATTCCACCAATATCATCAAACCGCAATGTTAATTTTTGTTTTCATAGACCCCCAGGACGTCAAAATTGACCCTTAGGTGTCTATGTGGATTAAGGACTTTGAGAGCCACTGGTATACACTTTGATAAACTAAAGCCCGTATATTTTAACTAACATACAAATAAGCGGTTGTTGGTTTATTCTAAAATTAAACAAAACAAACAGAGGCGTTTAAAAATAAAAACAAAGGGTGAATGGATAGCAGAGATCAGGGACGAGCATCTCATACAGGCACATGTACCTATTAGGTAGGTAACTATAATCTATAATCTAAGTTGCAAGGATACGTTAACGTTCAAAGCTCATATCAAATGCATGCCTGCAAACAAACAAGTGTAAGTTCGCGCTTACAAATGCTGAATGTATATTAACAAATTAAAATCCAAACCTCAAATGAACATAAACCCTGCAACTTTGACCGACCTTCCCTGGAACAGGGGTGACATTGGCTTATACCAATCTATAAGTCAAGGAGTATCTAGTAAAAATTATTTGACATTAAAAATAAGACCAGAAATTTAATGAAACAAATCAAAAATCAAATGATTAAAGATATAAATCTAAAAAGGCAATCTGAAAATGTTCATAATGATGATGTTGATGAGTTGGTGATTTATTTATTGGGCCGTTTAGTGATGTAGTCACTCCGAGAGCGCTTGCGCAAACGATGCCAGAGATTAGCTTGTCTTGCTCACACATGCCGCATGTGGACCTTCAATATAAAAACCCAATCTCACATTAACATAAGCCCTGCAACTCTTGCCGACATTCCCTGAAACACGGGTGACATTGGCAAAGTGAACCATTTTATACAGTATGGGTGGTCAGCATCATACCAACCTATAAGTCAAGGAGTATAAGTAATTAATTACATCCAGTTATACAAACAAACAAACACTAAAAAATCTACAAAACATCTATAAAAATGAAAATTGATTCTTGGCCTCAGCCGCCTACATTACAGATCAGCCGCCATTTTTTCGGTCCTTACATACTTCTTTCATTTCATCCAGAGACACAACAATTTTTAAATAATATGTAAATACGGAAATGTTTGTAAGATTGTAATATTCTATATTTTTCTCCTCTGTCGTCTTGATAGCATTGTTAGTATGTGAAGCCTTTGTTTCTTCTGTAATTTCATTTAAATATTGGTCACCAAATTGTAAGTTGTCTCCGTCATCCAGATATACTTTCCTCAACTCTGCATTTACAGGAATCCATATAGAGCGCACTTCATGCCTTTTTTTTAGTGATTTTTTTATTTTTGTAAATATATCTGAGGAGTATATGGCAGTATGTTTACTTACTGGCTTTAAATCATCTGGGATTTCAAAAACACCTCCGATCGGTGTTTCAATTGAGGTTATGCATATCACATTAGTTTTGCCATCCGTGGACCCCAATACGACAAATTTAAACCGTAGTTTATTCATTTTAATCGAAATTGTAGTTTTGTAAGATTGTAATTTATAGATAAATTAAATAACTTTAATTTTATGAAAACATATATTTGTTTAGAATTTAAGACAGTTGAAGTTGCTTATTATTTATAGGAAACTACAATCACGTCGTTTAATTCTTTTTACAATCTTATCGACTTGCACGCGCACCGTCCGGCAAAATGGCTAATGGCTGTTCACCAGAAAGTAGGTAAATACCTGAGTGCCGACCGAGCGCTACAAATAAACAAGAATACCTATTAAAGGAGCTTAATACGTAGTTGTAGTTCCTTTACATGTTTATAAAACGATAAAAAAAAACTATGAATTGAAATTCTGGTGACAATATTCAATTTAAAATTAATCATCCTATGAAACAAAGAAGCCATAACTTCCCTCTACGTAATAATAGGATCAGACAGGAAACTTTATAGACTCTAGATTTATTACAGAGACATTTTCCAGGAGACCAGTCGTAGTCCAGTGGTTAATGCATTCGACTTGATCTCAAAGGGTAGCAAATTCAAATCCACAACTATAGTTTTTTTGTTGCAAAAATGTTACTAAGGTAAAATTTAATTTGCTTTTTGACGACGTTTTAGGATTAATGTTTATTAAGACCAAATACGTGTTAAATAAATTAACACTTTGTAGGCAATAATCCCGTTTTGCTTTCATCGATAATCTAAAATCTAAGCTGCAAAGATATGTAACGAGATGAATTTGTTTGTTTGGTAGAATGGAACATTGTATTTAAATTTGAATGGAAAAAGGAAAACAAAAGAATGCAGAAAGGAGGGAAGAAGCTTGCCTGGCGTGAGAGCCACAAGCATGTGTAATTAAGAATAATTAATATTATTGTGCTGTGGTTTATTGTGTATACATTGTGAAAGGAATAAAAGTAAACATATTAAAGTGGCTGTTACATTATTAATTGTGTCAATCAGAAGGACAGAGGAAAAACCCTCACAGATATTATGTTAACATTTAAGACTCATATTAAATACATGCCCACAAACAGGAGCATGTAGGTTCGCACCTACACATTCTGCATACAAATAAAAATTAAAAATCTCACATTCACATAATGCTTGCAACTCCTGCCGCCTCTCCCTGAAACCAGGGTGGCATTGGCAAAAGTGTACAAATTTTTAAAGCACGGGGGGTCAGCCTCATACCAATCAGTCAAGGAGCACAAAAAAATATAAATGATTTTAAAAAAAAAAACTTTAAGAAACAACTTAGAAATAAAATTTAAAATGAAATGAAAATTAAAATTAAATTAAATGCCCTAGCCGCCAGCATTGCAAATCAACCGCCATTCCTTTCGGTCCTTACATACTTCTTTCATTTCATTCAGAGTCATAATCTTTTTCATGCACTCTCTCCTTTTGCTATGACTCTGAATATCCCATTCATTCGCTATTTCGGAAATTTGATCCACCTATACTTTTCTCGATTTTCCTCTACTACGGCTTCCATTCATTCTTGCAGCGTACACTCTCTTCGTCAGTCTTTCGTCATTAGTTCTTTCCATGTGTCCAAGTCATCTTAACAAACCCCTTTTGATTATTACTTTTATACTTTCCCTTGAACCAAATTCTTCTCTCACTTTAACTCATTCCTTACCCTATCTCTCCGTTTTTGTTAAATTGTCACTATTATTGTAAAAATGAAAAATTACATTTTTTTTCGATTCTAAAAAATAAAACAGAAACTCAAGGCATATACTTGCATGACAGTTATATAAGTTACTAAAATAATCTAGTCTACTCATAAAGCGAATATACTTCACCACGCTTTTATAACTTATTCTTGCACACACGGAATTTTCAAATAATTTTTCATCTAAGTAAACTTTTATATTCTTCTTATATATTTTCCTTTTGATAAATGAAACATTTTCCCGTATCGGAGAATATGCTCTGCGGAGAATTTTTATTCCTCGTTTAGCTCTCTGTCTATAATAATGATGAACACCATTGGCGTCTACTGCAAAGATACTCTACATGCAGTGTTTCTCAGTTTCACACAAGGAGCAACTTTCCCATATTTACTCAAAAACTATTGACATTATAAAAAAAAAATTAACTAACGACGCTAAACAATGTAGGTATACATAGTTCTGTAATTGAAAAGAAAAAAAATACCTGATGATGACCTTCTAGGTCGAAAACGTTAGTAACTTACTCTAAAGATTGTAATCTTTTTAAATATATTCATGTGAAAATAAACAGTGTTTTTGAATTCCTCAAAAAAAAAAAAAAAATTTAAACTATAACAGAAAAAAAATATTTCCAAAATACAGCACACACAAAAAAAAACGCTCAAAATGTGAAAAAAACGTGTTTTTTTAAATATTTTTTTGTGGTGGCAATTCTTAAGTTACATATTTTGTTCAAACTTTATAATTAAGATACAAAATGAATTAACATGCTTGATTTTTTTCATTAATGTAACCCTTTTGCTAAGACCATAAAGTGTAAGAAACAAAAACGGCAGATTTAGGTTATAAAGGCGTCTTAAATGAGTACCGAATAGGTAAATCATTTCAGACACCATTAAGGAAGTTTGAACCCTAGGCATTAAATTCAAACATTTTACCAACTGAGCCCACGGGAGCTGGGAAACCCCCACTTCAACTGAAAGTGGTTGGTGTGAGGCCGTAAAAATAAAAAGGTCCCGAATCGCAACATGTGACCATAGGATAATGCAGGCAAGAAGTTACACTATATGTGTAGCTTAGTTGCGTTTTGCGTAGGGTATGCAATCTCGATCTCACGAGATCCCGATCTTCCGAGATCTCGCCTCATTTTTCGAGATCAATCTCGAAGCATAAAATGACGATATCTCGACCGAGATTGACGAGATTGAGCGGCAGTAGTCGGCGATCCATGACACGTGCTCTCTGCGCGTGAGCGATTCACTGACTGACGAAGGAAAGGACGGACCGCATACGCAAATTATCCCGATTATTCCCGAGTATTTACGATGTTGGTCGAGGGGATAGAAAATTATAAGTGATATAGTTTGGACTAGAGTAAGTGGGCGGAAGATATTCCAGTGCGTGCAGGCACATGATTGTTAACAATTGTTTCAGTTGTCCAGTTACTGTTATCATAATCATAATCATAATCTGGTGTGCAAAATTTACGTGGTTATGTGGGTTTATTGATTGACAATTTTTATTAGTTTGTTACCATTCGAGATCTTGAAAATGCCGAGATCTCGCCGAGATCGAAGTGCTGATGTCTCGAGATCTCGATTTAGCGATCTCGTCTCGAGATTGCATTCCCTATTTTTGCGTTTATCAGAGTATTATTGTTGGTCATACGTATGACATCTTTTGTATCCATTAGAACCACACCTACCCAACATTTTATACTTTTGATACTTCATCGCAAGAACTAATACATTTCTGAACAAAAACAAAATAAACTTCCCTCCTCGGCGTGTTTCCTTACAATAGAAAACCAACACTGCAATTAATTGTGCAGGGAGACGCTTCATTAAAAAGGGGAGCTCAAATTTATTGAAATTTAATTCGGATATTTGTTCAGTTGTGGTTGTGATCGTTATAGGCTAGCCTCTCAAGTATTCACGTTTAAATTAAAAAGAATACATTGCTAAGATTTTAGTTGGGTTGATTTTTATTTTATTAAACTGCAGTTTCTAATCTAATCTAATCTAAGTTGCAAAGATATGTTACATTGGAGATTCACATTATGTACATTACAGTACTCACAAGCAGACACGTACAATTTCGCGCTTGCACATGCCGCATGTGGCCCTACAATATAAAACCCCGAATCTCACATGGACATACTGACCTTCCCTGAAAACAGGGGTGTCATTGGCAAAGTGAACCATTTTCTACAGCATACCAACTTATAAGTCAAGGAACATACCTACATGACAAATAACATTTTTTAAATCAACAAATGCAAGGAACAATTGTGATCTACGAAATTTCAAAAACGTCATCAATACAAATACCATGATCAAATGGCCACAAAGTTATTTAAATCAAAATATTTTAACAACTAAGCTACACATATAGTGTAACTTCTTGCCGCGTTATCCCCGAAGGGTTTGCATGTGGTGAGTTGCACCTATTTATTTTTACAGGTAAAGGCTCGCTTTACGCCAACCACTTCAGTTGAAGTGGGGGTTTCCTAACTCCCGAGACGGCTGTTACTCATTACTTGTGAAGGCTGAGTAAACATTCCTGGTATTTTATTTTGGGGTTTGAAATAAACACCGCAACGGGAAATCATTTCTGACACCCTCGATGTGATTCGAACCCGAGCTCACTCCATGGAATGCAAGCACTCTACCAACTGAGCTATCGACCGCATAAAAAAAAAAATACTAAAAAAAAAAAACTTTTGAAACCTAAAATAAACAGTCATCGTTCAAAACGAAAGAACAAAATAAATGTTAATTTTTAATATCTTGGCGGGTACAAGATGTCTGCGAGCGGCATCCCGCTGCAGAGAGAGGTGCAAGGGAAAAATCAAACGCCATTTTAATTCAGGCGTCGGGTTCCAATGAGCGGGGAAGGGTCCGTACACGGGAATCGCTTTTTAATTAATTTGCACAATGAAATATGGCGGAATTTGGCGGGAAGCGGTAATTGCCGGGCAGCCATTTTAAATTGAATTTCGAGAAGATATTGGTGTCATTTAATATCAGACTGGCTCCGCGCTCTGGTCGGAGGTTCGCTTTGGAAAGTATTGCGACGGGTGAAGACACTGACAAACATGTGGCCGATGTTGGCCGAGTAAACAACGATGATCTTGAATAAGAGTTGTAGGCTTACACGGCCGGCTGATGATGCTGAACAGATGTTTTCCGGGATCTGTTGCCGTTGTCTATGGGAGCTTGGAAAACAACTTTCCGAACCTCCAGCTCCCGGAAAACATCTCTGCAACGATGATCTTGCCCTGTCTGTGGTCTATTGGATTGACCGGTTCGTAGTCCAGTGGTAGCACTTCGGACTCGTGAATCGAAGGTTGTGGGTTCGAATCCTTTTTTCCGATTATTTTTTTGTGGCGGAAGGCCTTCGCGATGATCGTGACCCGATCCAGCAGTGATTCTAGATTTACCTGTTCGTCCACAAGAACAAACAGCAAAAACGCAAAGTTACTGACTCAGAGCTGTCATATTTCGCCATTCCTGAGAGAACTGCACTGGCTGAGGGTCCGAGAGAGGAAAGAATTTAAGTTGTGTCTCACTGTACATAGGGCCCTGAACGGCACGGCACCCCCATGTCTCGCTGAGCTATGCTCTGTCGATAAGACTTCAAAAAGACCACAACGCTCTGCCCTTACTGCTGTCAACAAAGTTATAGAGCCCAATAGAGCGAACACATCAAATTTTGCAGACATAAGCTTTAAGCAGACGTGGCCGGGCCGGTTGCCTGGAACAATTTGCCCATCGGTGTTCGCGCGAACCAGCCTACCACCACCTTCAGAAAGGAACTGAAGACACTACTTTTCTCCAGAAGCCATGGCGCCCTTGAGATGGTCCTGGACCATTAAATGGCGCCACAGGAAAGAAATCATCCATCATCATCATCGGTGCAATGTCATCGAGATGCGCTTCTTACTACTTCCTGCACTGTTTGTACAGCTTAAAGGGACAACTTCAGAAATTGCTTCGGGAAATTTCGGGGACAACTTCGGGTGCAATGTTGAAGACAACGCGGTAAGCCACGTAAGCCGCGGGAAGCCATGCTTAGCCGGTAAGCGCGGTAAGCCCCGCATTTGGCGCGTTTAACCTATTTATTTTTTCAGGTGAGAGGGCTGGCCTTACGCTAACCACTCTGGAAATTTTCCTGCTCCCGAACAAAATACTGAGTAAACCTTGCCGATATTTTATTTTTGGTTTGAAGCGAACACCGATTTCTTTTTAAATAGATTTGTGGAAAGGAATGCAATTCACCAGCCTGTTTTGCCTGGGCAGTTGTCTTCATGCGAAAGCAGAAGCTTGTGTGCATGCAATAGCTTCTGTTGAACCAGGGTCGAAGTTATGGTCAAGTGGGCCATACGCATATTCGAACCGACGTTATTCTGTTCCAAATACGCTAGTCGAACATGCGCCTCTACCCCTTCGGCCGTAACACTGAAATGGGAAATAATTTCTGACATCGTTTTTATGGAGATCAAACCCTAACCTGCTGGCATGGAATGTAAGTATTCTACCACCTAAGCTATCGAACGGACCGGATAGAAAATCATAATGCGTTTACCGGAAACCGATCACCAAAGATCCATCCAGCCATACATAAACTGGGTATTATTGCTTAGTAAAAAAAAAAACAGAGCTGTAGTTAAATTCAGTAAAAAGTGATCAAAAAAACGTTTTCATCCATTTCTGGACCATTAATGAAAACGTTGGTAACGACACCAAAAAAACGTCAAAAATAAAAATAATAACTTCTCCAATAACATTTCTTCGAATATCCAATTTTATAAATTCAATAATATATTGCTTTGTCAATGATTAAAAGCGGCGTAGAAAGAAGCTATGAATGACGAATCGTAGAGTGTGGACAGAATATTCGTCCAACATCGGCTACGAGTGACTTCGTGAGAAGTGCACCCGCCTTTGGGGTAGTAAACAGGGTCTTTGTAATAATAATATGTAAATTTTTGACCTAAAAAGTGCAAAGTAAGCAGGAAGAATTGATTTGAAATTTTGTCGGATTTTCGTCTCGGATGTGAAGGAAGAAAGGTGAAGAAAAAAAGTTATTCAATTAAGATGGTGCCGTTAGTTTGATATTGGATGGAAAAGTTTATTTTCTAATATTTTCAAACCCACAATAAATAATTCAGTGTCTGCGCACATACAAAAAATATAATTTGCACAAACAAGCATGAGTAGATTTGCACATTAAAATAACGTATATTTCAGGATAATTGATTTAACGCGAGCTGTTTTTGCATCGCACCTCAAGATCCATTTGCAAGCCTGTTTATCGCTAATTGTAGTTGGAATAAAAATGACACCTTATGGTTATCAATCATAACATAAAACAGGTACACCACCATCACATCGCTGAGTACGCCCATCTAAGACATGGGCGAAACTCGTAATGATATCGGGAACCTGAATTCCAATTGATTGAAATGTTTACAAAAAAAAAAATTAAATTTAATGTACTAACCATTGTAAGAAAACTTGCATTATATTTGACGTCTAGTTGGTATCGTAGCCAACTTTTTCAGGAGACACCCTTGCTGTCTGGAGATTAAGGATAAACTTCCGAAAGATCGCCACATAAACAACGTTGACTCCTAAACACGTTGGCTGCAACGCAAAGTAAACATTTAGAATTATGTTAGTTTTAAAAAAACGCTACGTCTAATCTTATTTTCAAATTTATGTTATTAAGTAAACCTGCAAGTGATTCTTGGTGTAACTAATAATAAAAATAAAACAATATTTACAGTGCCATTTGTGATAGATCACTGCAAGGGCACTGTTCAACTGTAACATCTCCCAAACAAACATGTCTTCAACCCCGACCTAAATGCACTTGCACTCTCTAAGGCTCTCAGCCCATGGAGGAGGGCATTCCACAGCATAGGGCCGGCTATATAAATGGCACGATCCAAGTTTATTGCTTTATTAGATCGTTTTTAAACAATATTTTTTTTAAAAGCAGTACTACTACTTGCAGATCTTAATGCCAGCCGTATCTAAAATATTTCTACCCGCTTAAAATTTAAACAAAGGTAATTTAAAGATACTTTACCGACGAATTAAAAAAAAAATAAACCAGGAAAGTTTCGGGTTCCCCAATCTGTCTGATAAGCGGATAAGTTGAGCATTATAAATGATGTAATTATTAATAAGGACAGAGAAAAATCACCCGACTTCTCTTTGGCTTTACCTTCATAAAAAAAAACTTGTAAAATAGGGTCATTTTGTGATGGGCCATCAAGCCAGTTTTATACCTCATTCTTTCTTCACCTGCCATAAAAGTTGTGCTGGTGTCTTTTATTTGTGAAAGAAAAATAAATATGTCCGACGAAGTAGCCTAGATGAAATTTCAACATCAGATGGATTCTTTAAGTTGAAATGATTTGGATAGTCTTGATTTCTAAAATATCTATAATCTAAGTTGCAAGGATATATTCATCAAAGCTCTCAGATGTATGCCCACAAACAAACACGTGTAGTTCGAGCTTACAAATGCTGATTGTTTACTTACAAATAAAATCCAAACCTCAAATGAACATAAGCCCTGCAACTCTTGCCGACATTTCCTGAAACAGGGGTGACATTGGCAAAGTGAACCATTTTTTACAGTATGGTATTTGATTTAATAATAAAAGTAATATTAGGATGTATTATTTAGAAATTCAATAGGATAAAAACAGAGATTTAATTCACTTTTTTTTTCTCAAGCAGGAGCAATTGAATTTTTAAATAATATACAAATGGACTTTCACTGCGTAAATAGATTTACACCTAAAAATATATTATTAGGATGATTTATTTGGTGTGCGCTGTTTTTGTATGAATCACATCCCAGGAGTCCTCTGCTAGCTTGATCATCCAGAAAGTGCCTATACTCAAGCAAGACCCACTAGCTGTAAGGCTGGATGTACCTTTGGTGGCCGGTCTTTGTCAAAGGTATATGAATTTTTCAACGCAATGATAATGCATATTTTAATAGTATGTTTTTTTGGTCCGTCGGGATTCGAACCCACAACCTTGTTGCGCAACACAAAAATTTCAATATATATTTGCAACTTAAATTTCAGATATATTATATACCTACATAGATTGATTTTAAAATGATTTCAAAAATGTAATTTATTGTGTACGTTCCGTGATTTGACTATGTTTGGTATGAGGCGGAAAATCCATATTCTAATAATATTTATTTATATAAATAATTATAAAAAATTATAAAAAACACAGAGTTTTATTTTCACAAATTGAGTATTTATTTCAACCTCAAGTACTTTCGACTTATTCACGTCATTATCAAGAGGATTTGAGTATCCTCTCGATAATGACGTGAATAAGTCGAAAGTACTTGAGGTTGAAATAAATACTCAATTTGTGAAAATAAAACTCTGTGTTTTTTATAATTTTTCATAATTATTTATAAAAATGAATTTTCACTGTGTGAATACACAAACTTTAAAAAGTCTAATATTTATTTATTTAATTGAAAGATTCAAATCAAAACACTGATATGACCATATTCTAATAATTGATTATATAATGCCATTCTTGTTCCTTGACTGACATGATTCCTTGACTAATAGGTTGGTATGTGGCTGACCACCCATGCTGTAGAACAGGCCTGGCCAACCCGCGGCCCGCGGTCATGTGTGATGAAAAATAAAAATGAAATATAATAAAAATAAAAATAGGGCGTCTATAACAGACGTAAATCTGGAAAACCAGTTAAGGTGTGTAACTTCAAATATTTAAATACCTAGATTTAGAAAAATTAAGTAAGCGAAAAGAATCTCAAATCTTGCACTGAAAGAAGAAGTCCCTGATAATTGGTTTTATTTGTAATATTGTTTTGAAATGAAAAATTAAGAATTTTTTCCTCTATGAAGTTAAGGGTTAATTAATAATTTTCATTGTTAAAATATTTTTTTATGGTTGAATTTTTTTTTTATGTTGTTTAATACATAAATACATTTTTTGTTGTTGGTTCAATGCGTGTTTTCTTTTCATATCTGGTTGTGGTTTCGTTTTTTTAAATTTTTTTTTTTTTGTAAAGTGTTTGTATGTGTGGCCCTTGGGGAAATTTTAGGCCATCAATGCGGCCCGGGGTGCAATTTGGGTTGGCCAGGCCTGCTGTAGAAAATGGTTCACCTAACCAATGTCACCCTTGTTTCAGGGAACGTCGGCAGGAGTTGCAGTGTGTAAGTTTATTTGAGATTCGGGTTTTTATATTGTAGGTCCACATGCGGCATGTTTAAGCGTGAACTTATACGTGTGTGCTTGTGAAAATGCATATAATGTGAAACTTTAATGATACATATATTTGCAACTTAGATAAGATTAGATAGAACTCATATGCATATACGAAAAGTACCAAATATCTTTTCCTTGCTGAATTGGGCTCTCCTCGCTTACGGAAAATAATGAAGTCAATTTTCAAGATAAATTCGCTGTAGCTCCGAGATATAGAGCAAGCTCAAAGTGAGCCTTAATATCTTGCTTAGGCAGTTAATACCACTCAAAGGTTTTTAGATTTAATTTTTAATGTTAAAATCAAGAAACATTGGTTATTTTAATCCAGAAGTCTCAGCATAATATATTGATAGGATTCTATTTCTGTAAAAGTAGGTAAAAATGATTTTGAGGCTGAAAAATGAAAATAATTGTGTGTGAACAAACTGGATATAAGGGTGATCTGCGAAGCAAGCAAAGTTTTTTTGTGTGAATCACACCTCAAGAGATTTCTGCGAGCTTGGTTGTCGCCGTAGAAAGCGCCAATTCTCAAGCGGGATCATGGCGAGACTCCCATCAGCGAAACAGTTGTTTGTGAAAGTGTTTTCATTTACAAAGTACCGTTCTGGCCGTTTCCCATTTCAATTCACATATTTTATTAATGAACCCTGTTTTGTTCATGCTGAATTATCTTTAATTTATGCAATCTTTCCCAAAATAGAATAAGCAATACGAAGTAGTGAATGAATGGGATATCCAGAGACATAATAAAAGGAGAGTTGGAAGAAAAAAGTTATGACTCTGGATGAAATGAAAGAAGTATGCAAGGACAGAAAGAAATAGCGGTTGATCTGAAATGCTGGCGTTTAAGGCTGAGGCTTTAAATTTTAATTTTCCACTTTTTATAGAATATGTTTTGTAGGTTTTAATTTTTACTGTTTGATTTTTAAGTGTTTGTTTGTTTTATATCCTAAATGTAATTAATTGTTTGTATTTCTTGACTAATAGGTTGGTATGAGGCTGACCATCCATACTGCAAAAAATGGTTTACTTTGGCAATGTCACCCCTGATTCAGGGAAGAGCGGCAATAGTTGCAGGGCTAATGTTCATTTGAGATTGGGTTTTTATATTGTAGGTCCACATGCGGCATGTGTTAGCGCGAACTTATACATGTCTGCTTGTGGGAATGCGTTTAATATGAATCTTAAAAACAAAGCTGTTTTTCTTTTATCCTTAATGATGAACGATTACAAAGTTAATGCCTCTACAATCAATAAAAAAAATTACATCTTTGCAGCTTAGATTTAGATTTTAATACCACTAGAAAGAATTCCAACGCCCTGAGTAAGATGATGATGAGAGCTAGCCGGAAGCAAATATCCTTGGTATAGCCTGGAGATACCACAATGTTAAACATGACAGTAGAACAAACCTCACAGGGCACATCGACTGCTCCAAGGAAGACAGCACTAAGTCAAAAAATATAGTTTTACAGGAAAGCCAATTGAATGTTATTTATTCCATGGAGAACAATGCCTAAACAATTTTTTACATTAATTTATTAACGAATTTAAAAGAGATAGAGACACGGCTGTCATCTATGATTTGTTACCTTCAGAAATGGAAATAAGTGAAAAACCTCAATTTCGGAGTTACTTCCTTCTTCCTTGGAGCAGTCGACATGATAATTACTGTACTTGTTTTATCAGCTATCACACAGTACGGCAATGTAAATTTCGTTGTAATCTCTGCTGAAGTCTCACAACTCAGAGACATACTGAGATTAGAGCGTCGTTTTTGACACACTTCTCTGATGGAACGCCAGATAATTACGCAGATAAAATATAAAACAAGTCTTTAGCACGGAACACGGCTAAAGTAAGACGTATCCCGGAGAGGAGCCTCTGTAAATTTCTCCCGCCTAGCTGCCCGAGGCACTTGTAGGGAACTTCAACAATTTGCCGACTACGGTGAAGCCTCAATACCCGGATGGCCCAGTTTAAAATAAGCCTCCCATTTCGTATACTTACACTCCGCCAAAACTTCTAAAGAAAAATTGGAGATTTTTCTGGAGTTAGTGCATTGACAGAGTGAAAATTCATTTTGATTTTAATTAAAAAAAAAAACTTTTTTCAAACAGTGTTATGTAAATGTAATGGTAGTGTTAAGTATCAGACTCATTAGTATGTGTGGGTAGGAATAATTAAATAAAGTACTTGAAGCGTCTAGAAATAATGATTACTACGTACCTACTTGAATCTTTCCTTAATTCTGAAACTGTCTAGCGAATATAGTTTCTAGAGAATACTGTTGTAAAGAGTATATAAGACGCTTATTGCTTGCAAGGAGAGCAGTTGACAATTAGTATCTGTTGGCTGGTGAATAACCAAACACATAGTAAGGGAAGGCCAACTGTGAAATAAATACAAACCAAATTGTGAATATTGCAACATAAATTATAAATTGTGAAATAAATCTAACGTGTAAAATAAATAACTGTAAAAGAAGACCAGTGTTGTTAATTGAAAGACTTTCGAACCCCAAGAACGTAACAATAGTTTTATTGTCACTTTTTTGAGTTAACAATGCCTAAGCGGGTTATAAAATTCATGGTAGGAAAGAGAAAGTGGGTGGGATTTTTTGGGCAGGTACTGTTAGTAGGGGAGAAGGACTAGGTATTTTCTTATTAATAATATTATTTCAATTGTATTGGATTTCGAGGGTTTCAATTTTTTTTTTTCGAAAAATTGGAGATTAAAATAGATGGAGATTTCAAGGAGTACCCGTCAATTTTTACCGGTCCAGTGGCGACACTTTGGACTGGTAAATGGAAGGTTGTGGGTTCGAATCCCGGCGGAGCACTAAAAATATCACAGTAATATTTTCAAATATGCTCTCCGTTGGGTTGAAAAATTCATTAAACCGTTACCAAAGACCAGTGACTAAAGGTCCATCCAGCCTTACAGCAACTGGGTCTTGTTTGAGTATTGGTGCTTTGTAGCAACGTAAATACCTCTGCGGTACTACAACAAATGACAATGACCCTTAGAATTTCTGAAATCTAGGGAGTCTCCCGCACAGGGTTTTTTTTAAAAGCTTTGAAAATGGTTTCCACTCGTGCAAGCGAAACGTCGGCAGATAAAAAAAATTGCGAACATAAGATGAAAATAAAAAAAAATGTCTACAAAATCAGAAGCGTCAGATTTTAGAACATCAACGATTATTTTGGCGCAATCATCAACCTTTTTTCTATCAAAATGACACAGTTCTATGTATTTCTGATGCATAGGAAAATTACGCGTAATCTGTATTTCTATAATTTTTTATTTGCCTTAGTATTCATGAAAAAAAGCTTCATATTTACACGATCACTGATTGTTTTTTTCACGATCACTGATTGTTTCGCTTACCGAACAATTAAAAGTTTAAAGTACGAACACCGAGGCAACATTGTAAGTTAATCCATCGGTCTGGAAGGCTGGAAGGTTTTCCCTTCATACCCTCAAGTTTACAACTGAAATATAACGTTTTTCCGAATAAGCATATGAACTTAAACGCTCACTAGAGACGCTGTTTCAGTTTCAATGTATTTGAGTTTAAGTTTCATCGTTGAATTTTCTACTTGAGGTCCAGAACGCTGACGGGTGTCTAGTCTAATTAACCCAATACAGCAAACTTGGCCGATGTGGATACAGTTCTAAGCCTTTAATGGATAATCTGAATTGATGGTTCATAAAATTTTGACGTGCTTAAGTGGTTTATTTTTAACATTGTACACAGCTGGCTGCTGAAACTTTCAAATTTTCAAAACCTAAGAAAAAAAATCAAGCTTCTGAATTGATATGAAAGATTTACGAGTATGTAGGGTAAACAGAAAATCAGAAATACAACAAAAAAGTAATTTATCACACTTAATTCCTTGACGAATATATTGCTTACATTTAAATACGTTCATACGGACGTTTCTCGACTGTTCTTGATTTGATCTTGAGCGTCGTTCTACTATCGTGATTAGAATCACGTATGCAGTAATACTACCATACAATCGTGACAATATCATGGTTATCAAATAAGCGAGTCCGCCACAGCTGGTTTTTCAGATGGTCTTGCATGCAGCTTCTTATTTCATGCTCATTGAGACGTGTATTTGTTTCGTTCAGTTTTTTATTAGTATTCATCTAGAAATGGCTATCCCGCTCCACAAAATTCAAGATGTACACTTTCATTGTTCGGCCAGTTGTGTTGTACGGATGCGAAGCCTGGAGTCTGACTCAGAAAAAAGATAAATCTCTCAAGGTCTTTAAGAACAAAATGCTTCGTCGCATTCTCGGACCTGAGTTTGAAGATGACAGGTGGTGTATCGGGACCAACGCGGAGCTGATGTCCGAGTTTCAAGACCCAAACATAGTGTCTGTAGTGAAATCAAAACGACTCCAGTGGGCGGACATGTAGCACGTGCAGAGGACTCCAGGATCATCAGAACTGTCTTGGATGGTGCCCCCTCAGGTGTTGGACCACTCGGACGTCCCAGGATGCGGTGGGCAGACAACGTTGAAGCCGACGCCGAAGTTCTGGGAGTGACGGGACTATGGAGGGAAGCAGCACAAGACAGAGAGTCCTGGAGGATTGTGGTGCGGGAGGCCCTGAGCCTTCAAGGCTTATGAGCCGAAGAAAGTAAAAGTAAGTAAAGAATTTATCTAGAAGAAACTAGTCGTGCCAGTCTCCTGAACCTTCGATTCGCTAATCTGGTATGCAAATTTAAAAAGTGCATCACCTCTAATCCCGCTTCCAGGTGGGTGGCAGCGCAAGCAGGGAAGCGCCTGGCGTTCGCCGCACAGGTGGGCACATTTGTTCAGGGGGAAGCAGGGGGAGTAATGTTGTGGCGCTAATCAGGCCGCACAAGCCGGGCCGGGAACTCTGCGCTTAGACAAATGTTTGGATGCGGATCCGCTCGGGAACGGGGTAAGCCCGCGATTTGCGGAAACAACGTTTCCAAAAAAAATTCCAATATTTTAGTTTGAAATTTTTTGTAGTTTCGAACGTTAGAGTACGTGGGGTTTGCTTGTGTGTGTGTGTCCGCTTCTAGTATAATGATCAAATAGATGCTAGAAGACCGGTCTGGTACAATCCACTACAGAATAATCTACAACAAGCAAGAATGGTCTCTTTCGTACCTATATAAGCGAGCCGCAATGGTACAGAGGGCAGAGTCGATTAAAACATTGAGCCGTGAAATCGAAAGGCCAAGAGCTAGAAAAGTCAGCTTGTTCATCATAATCAGTCAGGTCAGGATGACCGAACCTGTATAGGTACGAGGGTCGTATAATAGTCAAATACGGAACTAGTAAAAAAAGAAAAAAAAAGGCCTTACATTCGGTCGAAACATTTTAGACGAATATGACAGAAAAAGAAGTTCTTTTACCTGTAACAAAAGAAAATAAAATATTAGTATTTAGCAATGTTGGCGCCTGTATTGAGCTTTAAAATTTATTATTTAGATTTTTTCATTTATACTTCAAGGTATTATTTTTTTTGTTCCTTGATTTATTGCAAGGCTGACCCTCTAAATATTTTTTAAAAATGTCTGACTTTTATCAATTTTACCCCTGTTTCAGGGAAATTTAAGTTCATTGATATTTGAGTATTTATTTTGTAAGTAAAAGTACATGCAGCCATTTTTGCGAAATTAAACACATCTGCTTGTAGACATGTGTTAAATATGAATCTTAGATGTTCATGTATTTTCACAGCGTAGATTATATCTTCTAGTTTAATTGCAGTCGTCACTCAGTGGTGTAGTGTTTGATTTACCTATAAAAATTGAAACCTTCGAAGGAAAAATCTGGGGAAGGCGAACCATACGTCGCCTAAGAGTTTCATACTTTCAGGGTTTAAAGAGGCGCATAGATGTCTCCTCATTCTCTGAAACTCTGAGGATGGAAATCAACAGAGACAGATGACTGGCACACCAAGGCACTGCCTTTAAAAGAGCATGGCGAACTGTAGAGACAGATGGCTGGCACAACAAGGCACTGCCTTTAAAAGAGGATGGCGAACTGTAGAGACAGATGGCTGGCACAACAAGGCACTGCCTTTAAAAGAGGATGGCGAACTGTAGAGACAGATGGCTGGCACAACAAGGCACTGCCTTTAAAACATGATGAAAGGACGAACGAATTTGAGAACCCTACAATTTTCAATGAAGTTTAAACTTTCACTTTCATGTACTGTGATGTTAATAATGATCATTATATAGTTTTTATGTTCTTTCGGGTTTGAAAAATTTCTATTTGCAGCTCCTCCATCTGCCGACGTTCCGCTTTCACGAGCAGAAAGCATCCTCAAGGCGAGTTATCAAAGCACCGCGGCGGTCTCCGTTGTCTTCACGAACGCGCGGCCGCGACGCTTTGATATCTCGCCGCAGCGCTTTGATACTTCGCCTTGAGGATGCTTTCTGCTCGCGAAAGCAAAACGTCGGCAGATGTAGGAGCTGCAAATACAACATGGTCAAACCTGAAAGAACACAAAAAATGATTTGTTAATTAAGTTTAACTTTTAGCTTCGCAGGGCATTTTCCAAAAGCCCTTCACGTCTGGTCCAAGGGATTTAAATGAACACGGGCGAGCATTAGAGTCCCTACATTACTGCGGCTGCTCCGGACAGGAGCGGTCGGAGGATATATGCAAATTATTGTCCGGCGGTCAGCCCGCTTTTTATTTTTATTTTGGGCTTCAAAAAAAAAACTTCCTGAAGCAATTAAAGGATGACCACATGAAAAACAAAAAAAAAAGTGTTTTTTTTTTAACTGGGAATGCTAGGGAAAATCCATTGTCAAATCAACTCATCAAAATTGTATTTTGGGAAATTTGATATTTAATGCATATGGCTGATTAAATTTTAAAACGTGAAAACTCGATGAAGCACTAAGAGATAAATTTTGTATATTGCAAAAAGCTACTATAAACCAAACAATAGTTTGAATAGTTTGTATGATAGAGATGAGGAGGTCGTATGAATTGAATTAAATTGTTGATTTTTTTGCAACAATCTGGCTAATATTATGAACTTTCTCATACATTTATTTTTCTGTTTTAGTAATCGTTCAGACATAACCGCGCGGTTAATCAAGCCGCGCGGTTACCGCAACCCAACCGCCAGAAAATAGAATCGCGCTGCTCCCGCGCGTTTCTATTACTGTGGAGTCTTTACTTCGCGTTCAGTTGCGTTGCGGATACCGCGCGGTGAGCACGTCACTGTTCGTGAGTTCGCCATGGATCGTTTCGACACTGAACTATTTATTGATGAGCTTGGCCTCAAATGCGTTTCAGAGCATGAAATATCTTGCCTGATCAGTTCAATTAGTTCATCAAAAGATTTTATTGACATTCTCAAATAGTCAAAAAATTTGTTATCATACATTCTTAATTTGGGATATAACGTTACGAACTGACCATGTACTAGTCGGTCACGTAATATTGGATGCACCCAATACCGCCTTTTTCTTTTCTTTTTTTTAAGGAGCAACCACAGTAAACACACTTCTTCGTCGACCTCCATTTAGAAACTGACGAATCGCATACTAACCGCGCGTGTCTGAATAGCATCACAATTTTGCGGTTTGAAACCGCGCGATTCGTAAACGCGCGGTTCCCGCCGTGTCTGAACTAGCGCTTAAGAGATAGAAATAAATCAACTTCATTTCTGACTGCACTGAGTATATTTTAGAAGTCTACAGCCTACTTTGCAAAGAAATGCTGGTGTAAGCTGTTGTGAATATTTAAATATACTCAAATTTAATTTATAAATTTACTTATGTGACTTGTAGGTTGGTATGCGGCTGACCACCCGTGCTGTAGACGATGGTTCACATTGCCAATGTTACCCCCACTAACATAGATCAGGGGTGATATTAACGACGTCACTCCTGTTTCAGGGAATGTCGGCAAGAGTTGCAGGGCTTATATTCATTTGAGATTTGATTTTTATATTGTAGGTGCACATGCGTCACGGGTTATCGTGAACTTATACATGTCTGCTTGTAGGAATGCGCTTAATATGAATCTTTAATGATATCCTTTTTTGCAGCTTAGATTTAGATTCAGATTTATTAAACTGAGTAAAATCACAGTATCCCTAGATTCTAAAGACTCTAGGGGTCTATGACACTTGTTGTAGTGCCGCAGAGGTGTACGAGCTTGGTCGTCGCTACAAAGCGCCAATACTCAAGCAAGACCCAGTTGCTGTAAGGCTGGATGGACCTTTGGTGACCGGTCATTGGTAAAGGTTTATGAATTTTTCAACCCAGCGAAGAGCACATTCGAAATATAAATGGTACATTTTTGTGCTCCGCCGGGATCCGAATCCACAACCTTCCATTTACGAGCCCGAAGTGTTGCCACTACGAACTACGGACCGGTCCAAGATGCCAACGACACGCAGTGTACCTGAGCGGTTATCCATCCAAGTACTGTCCGCGCCCAATGTTGCTTATATATTTGCAATATATTTTTATTCAAAACTTTAAGCTTACCTACAGTACCTACAATGCATTTCTCACTTCACCTCTGTTGTCGAGACGTCCTGAATCTCTCTGGGAGTGAGGAGTAGTGCTTCGGTACTTAGGGAGTGACACAGGGAAACCGCAATGGGAAACGCTACAGTAGTACAGGCGATGCTAATTCCTCAACAATGCTCGGGGGGGCAGTTAACGGGGCCAGCCACCCCATAAATCCGAGCGCGCACACTAGCTCGGCTGTTCTCGCCGTTAAGACCGGAATGTCTCGGGCCCCGAAGGAGCAGGGTGACGGGGGTCGTGCCTAACCACGTCCAAGAAAAAAAACCAAGTGAAAACTAAAATTCGGTGTTTATTAGTCGGCGTATGGCCGAGCGGCTCATTAATCTATAATCTAAGCTGAAAATATAAATAAGAAATTATAAAAATTAAAAAAAAACACACAGAGTTTTATTTTCACAAATTAAGTATTTAATTCCACCTCAAGTACTTTCGACTTATTCACGTCATTATCAATAAATATAAATATGAAACCCACTATATGAAAATACATATTTTAACATTTAAAGCTCATATCAAATGCACGCTCACAAACAGACACGTGTCGTTCGCGCTTACAATAATGCTGAATGTGGGCTTACAAATAAAATCCAAACCGCAAATGAAAATAAAATCCAAACCTCAAATGAACATACACCCTGCAACTTTTGGCGACCTTCCCTGAGACAGAGGTGACATTAGCAAAGTGAACCATTTTTTTACGGTTTGGGTGGTCAGTAGGTACCAACCTATAAGTCAAGGAAATCTCAATAATAATATTAGGATGATTTATTTGGTGAGCGCTGTTTTTGGGTGTATCACACCTCAAGAGTCCACTGCGAGCTGGGTCGTCGCTGTAGAAAGCGCCAATTCTCAAGCAAGACCCAGTTAGTTAGGTGACCGGTCCTTGATAAAGGTATATGAATTTTTCACCCAGCAAGGAGCATATTTGAGAATGTAAATGGTACTTTTTTTTTTGCTTCGCCAGGATTCCAACCCACAACCTTCCATTTACGAGTCAGAAGTGTTAACCACTAGACTACGGATCGCTCAAGTAAGCGTGTTTGAAATTAAAATTTCTCTGGTTGGTTTTTCGTCATACTCGTTTGAAGATAGCTTTAACCCTGGCACAATAGATGTCATTGGGCGATTGTTCATTGATAATTAATCATAACAAAAATGGATGAATATTTATTCATCAATCATGTAAGTACATTTTATGGCCAGGCAAAATAGGTGAAAAAATTGCATTCCTATTAGGATGATTTATTTGGTGAGCGCTGTTTTGTGTGTATCACACCTCAAGAGCCCTCTGCGAGCTTGGTCGTCGCTGTAGAAAGCGCCAATTCTCAAGCAAGACCCAGTTGTTGTAAGGTTGGATGGACCTTTCAGTGACCGGTCATTGGTAAAGGTTTATGAATTTTTCAACCCAGCGAAGAGCAAATTAGAAAATATAAATCGTATATTTTTTGTGCTCCGCCGGGATTCGAACCCACAACCTTCCCATTCAGAGTCCACAGTGTTCACTGATTATAAATTTTCTTATAAAAATTAAAATATTCCTTATAAAAATTCCTCTTCACGAATTATAAATTTAAAAAATTTGTACGTCAAACCAAGGGTTTTTTTCTTAGATTATTACTGTTTTTTTATTTGTACATACTTACTTAGTTAAAAACATGTTAATTTGTAGTATTTTTATGTTTTTATAGTATTCACTAAAAAAAAAACTCTGGAAAGAAAGTGCTTTCCGGAATCTGTTGCCATGGTCTATAAGAGCTGGAGCCTTCCGGAAAACATCACTCCAGCATCATCAGCCGGCCGTGTAAGCCTAAAAATCTTACTCTAAAAAATAATATAAATACAGGACTGTAACTGTAACTGTAACTGTAACTGTAACTCTGTCGCCATTCCGCTAGGGGTGGCCAGAGCCTCTGCAGAGTTGCCTCCATTTTTTCCTATCCTTACATACCTCCTTCAATTCATTCATATCCATCACCTTTTTCATGCATTTTCTTCTTTTACGCTCACTTTGTATATCCCATTCTTTCACAATCTCCTCAATCTGATCACTCCATACTTTTCTCGATCGTCCCTTCCCTCTTTTTCCTTTCACACTTTCTTTGTATACATACTTTGTCAGTCTATCATCATTCATTATTTCCACATGTCCAAACCATCTCATCACATTCTTTTGTACCTTAACTTTCACATCCTCTTTCAAATTACATTCTTTTTTTACCCATTCATTCCTAACTCTATCCCTCAGAGTTTTTCCTGTCATGCTTCTCAAATGCTTCATTTCCACCGTACATACTTTACTCATTTCGCTATCGTTCACTGTCCATGCTTCACTTCCATACAACAAAGTCGGTAACAATATGCCATTGTGTACCGCCATTCTCAGATCCATCGTCAATCGCTTGTTACAGGATTATTTATATAAATATCGCTACAGGACTGATTTATATAAATATCCGTAACTAACTTTTAAAGACCTGCACCCTAATTTATAATTATTATCCACCTGGATCCATTCATTACAATATACAGAGCAACCCTGAAGGGCAGTAGAGAAAACAGGAGCATCCCCGTCTCAAGGGTATAAGGGGGAGAACCTTGAAATAAAGGTACAGAAGAGGAATACAGCTCACCCCCGGTGTGCAAGGTGAAAAAGCGTATATACCCTGCAAATGTTAGATAAAATAGGGGTAGAAAAATGTACTTGCAACTTGGGGTAATTAATTTGGAAGGGAAAATATTTAGGGAATTTTCTGTTTGTATACAGCGTGAGGGAATGGTTTTGATAAAGAAAAATGTCGTCTAAAACACAGGGTGAAAGTGAAGATGATTTTTTTAAACCGAGAGTTCTCACCCTGAGCATTCAAAAAAATTATAAGTATTATGAAAAGTATTGCTATGATTTTATTTGGGTTCTTTTAATCAAACTGCAATATATTTATTTTACACAATGCCGATTTAGAACGAACTGATTTTTAGCTCTTGGCTTATAGACTTCACGGCTCAATGTTTCAATCGAATCTACCCTCTGTACCATTGCGGCTCGTTTACATAGGCACGAAAGGGACGATTCTTGCTTGTTCTAGATTATTCTATAGAGGATTATACAAGACACCTCTATACTGTTCGATATAATTCTAGTTACGCATACCAACAAACTACGAGCAAAGGCACATGTATTGTACTGTACTGTATCCTGCCACCGTTCCACTAGAGGTGGCCGGTACCTCCGCAGATGCGCCTCCACTTTGTTCTGTCCTTACAAATCACTTTCATTTCCTCAATATTCATCACCTTCATACATACTCTTCTCTTATTCTCACTCTGCAGGTTCCATTCTTGCGTAATCTCACTTATACATGCACACGCACAAATTCACAGTAGTCTATGCTAGAGGCGGACACACACACAAGCAAGTCCCACGAACTCATAAATTCGTAAGATTATATTTATACATTTTATGTTTTTCAGGGCCCTGGTGCGGACGCCCCACTAGAACCGCCTTTAATCCAGGTCTGGTCATTTGGCTTTCAAGAGAAACGTTTTTCCGATTTCTGAGAAAAAGTACTGAGTAACGAGCTCCCTACGTTAGAAGCATATTTTATCTTACAGGTGAACGTTTTTAGGTAGTTTTGGAACTCAGGTAAATAAGGGGGTGTCGTACATTACATACACTCCCCCGAGTAACTTTAACTGAAAATCAGCGTTAACCTAAGCCTGTATGGAAACTAAAACTCACACACTATTGAATTTAGATACCGTAGGTATATTTATTTTGAAGCATACTAAATAAAAATTGGCGGTTGATCTGTAATGTTGGCAGCTAAGTATTTAAAATTTTAAATGATCCTTGTGACAGATGAATTGTATAATATGTTTTATAGATTGCTTTTTCTTCAGAAAAATTTATAGAAAAATAAAGCATAGATGAATCGTGATTCAATAAAAACACTGTTTTAATTTAACACAATTTATTTCAAATTAAACGATTGCAATCCTCACGATCATCATCAGATACAACAAAATTCCTTGTTTTTTCATTAATTGATTGTTTTTTTATGATTTCCTGTAATTTATTATTTTCGTTCCTCGATTTAAAGGTTCGTATGAGGCTTACCATTTATACTACGGTATTTTAAGGGATTTAAAAGGTTTCACTTTGAAAATGTCACTCACATTTAAGAAACGGTTGACAAAATTTCAGGTTTAATATTCATTTGAGATTTGGGTTTTTATTATGTTTGCATGTTCACATTTTATACCTGAGAGCAATGACCGGAAAGACACTGAATGATAGAGTCCGCAATGATTATGTACGATGAACAAGTGAGGTATAAAAGAGAATTTAAGAATGAAAGTACAAAAAAGCACAACGAGATGGCTTGGATATCTTGAAAGAATGGATGATGAACGACTAAATAAGAAAGTGTACAGAGGAAATGTCAGGGGAAAGCGTGGAAGGGGAAGACCGAGAAAGGAATGGATATACCAAATAGGTGACATTACGAAAGAATGGAACTTGCAGAAGGAGAATATGAGATGAGTATGAAGAAAGTGATGCATGTTGAAGAGATGAAAGAGGTATGCAAGAATAGAAAAAGTAGAGACGCATCTGCGGAGGTACCGGCCACTCCTAGTGGAAGAGTAACAGTACAGTCACATACGGTCTAAGCGTGAACTTATACGCGTCTGCTTGTGGACATACATGTCATATTAAATTTTAATATATCTTTGCAACTTCAGCCTTCACAAGAAATGATAACCAGCCCCCGCGGGAGCTGGGAAACCCACACTTCAACTGAAAGTAGTTGGTGTGAGGCCAGCCCCCTTCCCTGTAAAAATAAAAAATTCCCGAATCGACACATGCAACCCATTCAGGGATAACGCAGGCAAGAAGTTAAATTATATGTTAGCTTAGATGCATTGCGATCCATCCATAACTTTCTCGGTCTTCCTCTACCACAACATCCATCTATTCTTGCAACACATCGCACGTTTAATAATAAAGAGCAATAACTCAAAAAACATGAATGTTGGGAAAGCACGTTTAAAGTTCAGACAACCAGTACAACTTGTATGGGATGAAAAAGGCGGCCGATGTTTTATCTCGGTCATATTCGTCCAAATTGAACGGCTGTCACATTCTACCTATTCTTCTCGCATTGTTCTTGCGTTTTATTACAAAATCTCGATTTTCCCAATTTTCGAGTTATTTCTCTTTATTATTAAACGTGCGACATACTATCACCGTCCAGACTTCACTTCCATTTAACTTCATTATGAATAGATATTCATATATGATAGGTATAAATCTCAATGTTAATATATCTTTGCAACTTCGATTACAAAATGTGGTATGGTTGAGTTTGGGCGTCAGGTTTCCTACTTGCGGGGCAGGCATGAACATAAGTCGTTGGCGGATGTTTTGGCCTCGGGGCGCACCGTAATTGAAGATCGTATAAGGTGCGCCATAAAATTGGGGTGTAATTGCACATTTTGCGCGGGAATAGGCGAGCCTAGGGGCAGGGGCATGTACAAACCAGAGCCTCAAAAAGGATTTTGAAAATACCTGAAGGTGACAGTGCAAACTTGCAAGAGCTTTGAGATTTGTAGCCTGAGCAACACTAAATTATGTTTAAGCTCAATACAAGAACAAAAATCGGTTCACTTTTGCCAATGCCACCCCGGTTCAGGGAACGGCGGCAGGAGTTGCAAGGTTTATGTCCATGTGAGGTTTTCTTTATTTATATGCACACATGCAGAATGTGTAGGCGAGAACCTACATCTGCCTGTCTGTAGGCATGCATTTCATATGAGCCTTAAATGTTAACATATCTTTGCAGCTTAGATTATAGATTATGGATTATATACTTACTAGAGTTGCAGTTTTTTTTTAATTAGAGAAGAGAAATGCAATTCACCAACCTACTTTTCTACATAAAAATCAATATCATTACCTGTAACTGTATTTTAGGGTAAACACTAGAGGTAAACAGAACCTAGTATCAGTCTTCTCCACTTGTCTTATCTTGGCATACTTATCTGATTTTATTGTTTCATTCTGTATAATTCAAATTTCATTAATTCACCAATTTGACCAACCCATTTCATACTAGGTCTTGCCTCTGGCATATAATCTAGAACAGAGATCGAATAATCTGGAATATGCAAGAAAAATCTCTGTTGTACAATTATAAAGGGACTGCAATGGGCAGCAGCAGAATGTCGATTAAAACATTGAGCCGTGAAGTCGAGAGCAAGAGCTAGAAATCAATTGTTGTAAATTGTGAACCAAACAGTGTAAAATAAATATTGTGAAAATAAATAATTGCAGTTTAATTAAAAGAGAACCCAGTAGACCGGTCCGTAGCTCAGTGGTAACACTGCGGACTCTGAATGGGAAGGTTGTGGGTTCGAATCCCGGCGGAGCGCAAAAAATATACCATTTATATTTTCAAATTTGCTCTTCGCTGGGTTGAAAAATTCATAAACCTTTACCAACGACCGGTCACCAAAGGTCCATCCAGCCTTACAGCAACTGGGTCTTGCCTGAGTATTGGCGCTTTGTAGCGACGACCAAGCTCGTACACCTCTGCGGCACTACAACAAGTGTCATAGACCCCTAGAGTCTCTAGAATCTAGGGAGTCTCCCGCACAGGGTTTTCTTATATAAAAAAAAAGTAAAATCATACCAGTAATATACAATTTAAAAGACTAGAAAAAAATGAAAAAGGGGAATACCAGCAGGATCCCTTTACAGGCACGTTGTTTAGACGTTCCCCCTCGGTTTGCCGGTGCAGCGTGGCCTAAGAGCAATCCAATGTTATGTTAAAACTTGCTGCAGATTAATGCCCCACCCCCTAATGGAGCTGGTACTCCCAGCGGCATGCATCTCTACTGCATGTATGTTTAGCAACCCGGCTCCATAAACAGATTTCTAACTGGCTAACGGAGTGAAAGATGCAATCTAGAGATTCAGATGAAGGCAACTCTTCTTAATTTGACATCTAATCTAATCTAATCTAATCTAAGCTGCAAAGATATATATCATTTAAGATTTATACTAAATGCATTCCCACAAGCAGATATGTATAATTTCGCGCTAACACATGCCGCATGTGGACCTACAATATAAAAACCCAATCTCAAATGAACATAAGCCTTGCAACTCTTGCCGTCCTTCCCTGAAACAGGGGTGACATTGGCAAAGTGAACCAATTTTTATATTATGGGTGGTCAGCCGCATAACAACCTATAAGTCAAGGAACATACATGACAAATTACATTTTTTAAAATCAAAGAATAAAAATAACAATATATACATGGACATAAAAAACTAAATCATAAAACCAAATTCACTTTAACAAACCCTAGCCGCCAACATCACAGATCAACCGCCATTTCTTTCTATCCTTGCATACTTCTTTCATTTCCTCCAGAGTCATAACCTTCTTCATACAAGCTCTTCTTTTATTATGACTCTGGATATTCCATTCATTCGCAATTTCGGATATTTGGTCCATCCATACCTTTCTCGGTCTTCCTCTACCACGACATCCATCTATTCTACCAACATATACTTTCTTCGTCAGTCTTTCCTCATTCATTCTCTCCATATGCCCAAACCATCTTAACAAACTTCTTTTAATCTTCACTTTCACACTTTCTTTTGCACCACATTCTTTTCTTACAAAATCATTCCTCACCCTGTCACTCCGTTTTTTCCCAATCATACTTCTTAGAAAGTCCATTTCAACAGTATGGACTTTACTAATTTCACTTTCATTCACCGTCCAGGCCTCGCTTCCATACATCAAGGTGGGTAAAAGTATGCCACTGCGTACCGCCAATCGAGCATTTTTAGAAATGTTTTGATTTTTGGCGATACAAGCTGTGGCACCCAGTACACACCTGCCCTTCATTACTCTTCTTTCAAGTTCACCTGTCATTCTTCCATCTTTCTCAAACTTACTTCCCAAGTATACAAACTCATTTACCACATCAACATTCATTCCGTTTATTCTAAATTCGTAGTTCGTATTTTCTTCATTTCTTTCAAAAATCAAAACTTTCGTCTTACTTGCATTCAATTTCAAATAATTACCTAGCAGAGCTTCGTTCAATCTAGAGAGCATCGTTTGCAATTCTACTGCTGAGTCCGATACAAGAACAGCATCATCCGCATACAGTAGAACACTCACTTTGCTCTCTCCTATCATTAATCCACAATCATCAAGTCTAGCATCTCGAACACACTTGTCCATGACTATGTTAAATAGCCATGGGCTCATCACACATCCTTGCCTTACACCCTTAAAAACTTCAAACCATTCACTATACTCATCATCAATACGAACACATGCTGTACTATTTTCATAGTTTGCATGCACCGCACCTAGGAGAGCCCCATTCACTCCGTATGCTTTCAAAACATCCCATAACATACCTCTGTCTACTGAGTCAAAAGCCTTTTCCAGATCTACAAAGGCCGTGAACAGCTTCCGCCTCACCGACAATTGTTTTTCAACAAGTTGTCGTAGAGTAAAAATCTGATCAACACAGCCTCTACCGGCCATAAAGCCGGACTGTATATCGGAAATCCTTTCACTAGTAGTCAGAATCACATTTTTTATAATCACCTTACAGAAGACTTTTCCTGGTATACTGAGTAGACTGATTGGTCTGAAGTTCTGACAGTCTTTTTTGTCCCCTTTACCTTTGTAAATGGGAACAATGACTGCCTTCCTCCAATCCATCGGTACTACTCCTGCATTCACACAAAGCTTACATAATTCGTACATCCAATCTATCACGCATTCACCTCCTGCTTTCAACATTTCACCATTTATTCCATCAAACCCAGCAGACTTTCCATTCTTCAAACATAATATTTATTTTATTTTTCCGGGCTGTGTTGATTTTTTCCGAACAGTTTCGCCGGTCCGTAGTTCAGTGGACTGACACTTCGGACTCTGAATGAAAGTTTGTGGGTTCGAATCCCGGCGGAGCACAAAAAATATACCATTTATATTTTAAAATTTGCTCTCCGCTGGGTTGAAAAATTCATAAACCTTTACCAATAACCGGTCACCAAAGGTCCATTCAGCCTTACAGCAACTGGGTCTTGCTTGAGAATTGGCGCTCTGTAGTGACGACGACCAAGCTCGTAAAAAGGTCGATGATCAATTTGTAGAATGCTTGCATTCCATGCCGAGAGCAAGGGTTCGATCTCAAGGCTTACTCAGCCTTCACAAGAAATGAAAACCAGCCCTCTCGAGAGCTGATATACCCCCACTCCAACAGAAAGTAGGAGTCTGGCCACCACTAGTGGAATGGAGACAGAATTACAGTTACTGTAAACTCTGTCGCTATTCCGCTAGGGGTGCCTCCATTTCTTCCTACCCTTACATACCTCTTTCAATTCATTTACATCCTTCACCTTTTTCATGCATTTTCTTCTTTAAAAACCATCCCTTAAACAACTTTTTACAAACCTTAAACAAGGTACTAAAATAAAAACACAAAAGATACCATCCAGTAAAGTAAAATGAGTCGTATAACTGCAAACGCCGTCATCAAACACCTATAAGTCAAGGAATACAAGCAATTAATTCCTTGACTTAAAGGTTGGTATGAGGCTGACCACCCATACTGTAAAAAATGGTTCACTTTGCCAATGTCACTCCTGTTTCAGGGAATGTCGGCAAGAGTTGCAGGGCTTATGTTCATTTGAGGTTTGGATTTTATTTGTAAGTACACAATCAGCATTTGTAAGCGCGAACTACATACACGTGTTTGTTTGTGGGCATACATCTGAGAGCTTTGAATGAATATATCCTTGCAACTTAGATTATTATTTATTATTATTAATTATATTTGAGTATAAAAAAAAACAGATAATCACTGAACAATTAAACATATAATTATTGAATTCGATTCTGCGTAGTGCAACAAATCATTCGCTGTGTGCAATGTGCTGAAAACCTCACTTAATCCTTCGTAATTTGAATTGAAAAAGTATGATTTCGTGCAAACGCCGTCATCTCCAACTGGTTCCAAATTGCGTTCAAAACACAAGTTTATTTTTCTCAAAATCATCGCTGAAGGAGTTGACGGCGTTTGCATTTAAACGACTCAAATATCGTATTCAGAAGACGGAACGAAATCTGTTATACATTTAAAGTATGAAAATAGACAGTGTGTGTCCCCAAAGCTTTTTACATATAACTACGAGTATATTTTTCTTGTTTCGTTTAGGTTTTTCTCGAATCTAGGGAGCGTAACATGTGGCCAGCTAGGATTTAATAACCGAGGGAAAAAATTCACAGCTTCTCCCCGAAGCGGATATTGTACCGACCTACTTTTTGTGAAAAATATGAAGCTGGTTTTTTTATGCAATTTGGGACAGATATATTGGATAGCCTTGGTGGTCTAATAAAGATTTTAACTGTTTTTTGTAGGCTTTTTGGGTCAAAGTGTATCTATTTTTTTTTATTTGACCGCTTCGTAGTCTAGTGGTTAACACTTCTGACTCGTAAATGGATGATGATCTAATCTAAGCTGCAAAGATATACATCATTTAAGATTTATATTAAATGCATTTCCACAATCTAATCTAATCTAATCTAAGTTGCAAGGATATGTTACATTGGAGATTCACATTACATGCATTCTCACAACCAGACACGTACAAGTTCGCGCTTGCACATGCCTCATGTAAACCTACAACATAAAAATCAAATCTCAAATGGACATACACCCTGCAACTCTTGCCGTCCTTCCCTGAGACAGGGGTGACATTGGCAAAGTGAACCATTTTTACAGCATGGGTGGTCAGCCGCATACCAACCTATAAGTCAAGGAACACACACACACGACAAATTACATTTTATACATCATTAAATAATAATATCCAAATACAAAATATCCATTTACAAACAAAAACAAATTCCAATTTAATAAACCCTATTCGCCAACATTACAGATCAACCGCCATTTCTTTCTGTCCTTACATACTTCTTTCGCAGATGTATAATTTCGCGCTAACACATGCCGCATGTGGACCGACAATATAAAAACCCAATCTCAAATGAACATAAACCTTGCAACTCTTGCCGTCCTTCACTGAAACAGGGGTGACATTGATTTGATGAGTTGATGATTTCTTAATAGCGCCGTTTCGTGATGTAGTCACTCCAAGTGCGCTTGTGCAAATGATGCAAGACATTTTCTTGTATTCAGTGCATTCCGGAGCTTTCCATGGTATGGCACTCACATGTCTCACATGATGTGGCAGGTGGTTCCAGGCCAGAGGACCAGCAACTGCAAATGCACGCTTTACAAACATTGCCCTAACTCTTCTTATCGGTTCTGATGTTTATCTGATGAGTGTAGTCCAGTGGCGAAGGGTGCCACACAACTCGATTCCCATCGCATCGGCTTCCCTTTTAAAATGAAGCAAAAATGATAATAAAGTAGACTGCATGGTTTCAATGAGGGAAACATACGTATTGTTTCTTTGGTTTTAAATGTATTAGTTAGGTTTAAGTTAGAATTTCAGTCGTTAGACATTTTGACAATTAAATTAATTTTAAAACTAAACTTAACTCGGATATTTCACGAACCGTTTAGAGAGAGTTCCAGTTCATCCTCAGTCGTCGTGCAGAGAGGATGTTCTCTTGAAGACGTTGGCTAAGTAAGCTCTCTCTAAACGGTTCGTGAAATATCCGAGTTAAATTAAGTTTTGAAATTTGTTTAGTTTTAAAATTAACATAATTGTTTAAATGTATTTTTTACTTTGTGCCTATATTTTTTTACTACTTTGTTGCCTCATTTTAAAAGGGAAGCCGATGGGAATCGAGCTGTATGGCACCCTTCGCCACTGGAGTGTACATAATTTTTTCACGCATCTTTGCAACTTAGATTTTACATTTCAGACATGAAATATGTCGCCGGGTGGCGGTAATGTATTTTTGGTACATTACGCTAAAAGCTCTTTAAAATATGCTCACCTTACACGTCTGATGTACTAGTAGTATACAGGAACGCTCAAAGTGGTCTGTCATTACAAGATTGATCGCTCTACATTCAAAACACACACAGCGCACCTTGGAGGGAAACCAGGCACGTGCACGGCAAAGAGGCACACATCTGTCTGAGGAAATAATTAATAATAATAATATTAGGATGATTTATTTGGTGAGCGCTGTTTTTGTGTGTATCACACCTCAAGAGCCCTCTGCAAGCTTGGTCGTCGCTGTAGAAAGCGCCAATTCTCAAGCAAGACCCAGTTGTTGTAAGGTTGGATGGACCTTTCAGTGACCGGTCTTTGGTAAAGGTTTATGAATTTTTCAACTCAACGAAGAGCACATTCGAAATATAAATGGTATTTTTTGTGCTCCGCCGGGATCCGAATCCACAACCTTCCATTTACGAGTCCGAAGTGTTGCCACTACGGACTACGGACCGGTCCAAAAATTATATATTACATAATTGTCATAACTTAGAAATTGTTAATTCACCGAAGAGCCATAGCAACTTTTCAACAGACATGCTTTAAAATTGGGCTTGAAAACATTATCACTCTCTATTGAAAATTAAATTAGGCTGATTTATTTGGTGAGCGTTATTTTAGTGGGTATTGCACCTCACGAACCCTCTGTGAGCTTGATCGTCGCTGTAGAAAGCGCTAATTCTCAAGCAAGACCCAGTTGTTGTAAGGCTGGATGGACCTTTAGAGACCGCTCTTTGGTAAATATGAATTTTCAAGCCAGCGAAGAGCATATATGAAAATATAAATGGTTTAGTTTTTTGGACTCCGCCAGGAATTCGAACCCACATCCTTCCATTCACGAGCCCGAAGTTTTACCCCTGAACTACGGACCGGAATTTTATAATACTCTATTGCTCTCAGTTCTGACCAGCAATGCAAAAGGTATGATCCAAATAATTGGCACCTGCGGGGAGCTCTGAGCATATTCACACAGACCTCAGAGTCCCCCGCTTTCCGCGTCTACCATAAATACCTCCGAGATTTACAGTGGCGCAATGTTTTGTGAAGGCTTAAATACACAGTAGGTACCGGAAAGGTTCACCCAGACCTTACAATAAATGAGAACTTCTAAGGCAGGATAACCCTCACTTGAAATGAAGTAATTGACGTACCACCGGCCTTCTTACCCGGAAAAATAAATAGGTTGTCATCATCACATGCAATCCCTTCAACTACTTCTTCTTCTTTTTTTTGTGCCACTTTTATCGAAGATCGGCGATCATCATGGCTACTTTGACTTTAGATGCTGCGGCTCGAAAGAGAGACTTGGTGCTTATGCCGAACCTGACAAACTCTTCAAATACAGACAACGCGTAAACAATTTCACTGTATGTTTGCTTATAAAAATGCGAATGTTCCCCCCATAATATTGTTTAGGTATGCAAGGAATTCGAACCGCACACCTTTTGATCATAAGACAACAGCTAGTAATTCGCTATAATTTTTGTGGTCCATAAATGTTATTTAAAAAACAAATAATAACAATAAAAAGTACATTTTAACGATTTCCAAGATACGATGAAAACGCAACGCAACTAAACGCAACTAAGCTACACATATAGTGTAACTTCTTGCCGCGTTATCCCCGAAGGGGTCGCATGTGGCGAGTTGAACCTATTTATTTTTACAGGTAAGGGGGCCGGCCTTACGCCAACCACTTCAGTGAAGTGGGGGGTTTCCCAGCTCCCGAGGGGGCTGGTACTCATTTCTTGTGAAGGCTGAGTAAACCTTGCCGGTATTTTATTTTGGGGTTTGTAATAAACACCGAAACGGGAAATCATTTCTGACACCCTCGGTGGGATTCGAACCCGAGCTTTCGGCGTGGAATGCAAGCACTCTACCACCTGAGCTATCGACCGGACAATTTGAATTTTTTCTCAATTTTCATACCATTACTTCAAGAGTCTCTCTAAGCGTGCAATTTCATACATAATAAGCTTCTTTTCATATGAGGACATTTGTATACGACTTTATTGTCGTGTGTTTATTTCGTAATGCGGGGGAATTTCCCTTTTGTCGGGGAATTTCCCCATTGTCAGGGAATTTCCGTTTCTGTTGAAAAAATCATTCAAATGTAACGCGCATGAAGAACTCATGTTTTATTTAAAAAGTCTACGAGAATGTTTGCATTTACTGTGAAAAAATGTTCAAAATTCAAGGATAATATTTAACTTTCACCATTGTGAGATGATTTCACAAAGAATATTTATTTTTAATAGAATTGTTACGATTTTACTGGGGTTCTCTTTTAATTAAACTGCAATTATTTATTTTAAAAGAATTTATTTCACACGGTTTGGTTCGCAATTTACAACAAATGATAATCTTTGCTTATTGGCCTTCACGGCAAAATGCTTGGAGCAACTAATCGCTCTCTGCACCATTGCAGTCCCTATTTATAGGTAAAAAAAGAGATCTTTCTCGCATATTCCAGATCATTCTTCAATTTCTCGCTCACACCAGAACGCCGTTCTATGCACTACCACCATCATGGACTACTCCCAGATTGTTCTACTCACACTATCGTACATTTATAGGTGCGCGTAGGTACTTTTATTAGTTCGTAACAGTATTTTTCTTCCTCAGCCTCTCTTAGTGCAATCCTGGACGTAGGCTTCCTCCAATCTTTTCCATGTTTCTCTATCGGCTGCTGTGTTCAGCCATCCCCATTTCGCATATCCCTTGATGTCAGAAAGCCACTTCAGTTGCGGTCTCCCTACTCCCTGCTTGGACATCCTGGGTAGCAATTGGACGATCTTGAAGTGCCACTTTAAGCAGGCCATATTCTGTACGACATCGGGGACATCAGTGCGTCTGCTGATCTTCTAATTGGAAATCCTATCCCTGAGGCTGCTTCCCAGGATCCTCCTTTCAATGGATCCTTCTTCAGTCTTTAGTCAGTTGAAGCACCAATTTAGTTTCTTTTGGGCATCAAGCTTTTTCAAGAATCCTAAAAAGAATATATAATTAAAGTTGCAATCCGGTCGATATGAGCTCAGTTGGTAGAATGCTTGCATTCCATGCCGTGAGCTCGGGTTCGAATTCCGACGAGGGTGTCAGAAATAATTTCCCGTTTCGGTGTTTATTTCAAACCCCAAAATAAAATACAGGCAAGGTTTACTCAGCCTTCAAAAGAAATGAGTACCAGCCCCCTCGGGAGCTGGAAAACTCCCACTTCAACTGAAGTGGTTGGTGTAAGGCCGGCCCCCTTACTTGTAAAAAATAAATAGGTTCATAATTAATCCCCTTCGGGGATTACGCGGCAAGAAGTTACACTGTATGTGTAGCTTAGTTGCGTTGCTAAGATGTAGTATTGCAGGTTCAAGCGTGTTATCAAATAATGTAAAAAGTTAAATTGCAAAGAAAAGATAAAATGCAAATTTGAAAATGTATTTGGCTACAAAAAGAGAGAGAAAAAAGACAATTAGATAGATTCACTATAGACGGGCGTTCATGAATGTCACTTCGGCGTTTTCACATTACAAAAAAATCTTATTCAAATAAAAGAGTTTCAAAATCTTTCAAATAAAGCCAAATTTCAAAGTAACGAACTAAGCTGTGTTGGAGATATTTTTTAATACATTCTTCTCAGCTTAATTATCAATCAATCAACTGTGTAACTTCAAATAAAAATCCAAGTGTGGTCAATATAAAAGCATTTTATTGCCAAATCTTATTTACAGAACATTTTGGGTGAACATTTGAATGTAATTTGAAAGAGGATGTGAAAGTTTAAGTACAAAAGAATGTGATGAGATGGTTTGGGCATGTGGAAAGAATGAGTGATGATAGACTGACAAAGTATGTATACATAGACAGTGTGAAAGGAAAAAGAGGGAAGGGACGACCGAGAAAAGTATGGAGTGATCAAATTGAGGAGATTGTGAAAGAATGGGATATACAAAGTCAGCGTCAAAGAAGAAAAGTGAGTAAGTGAGGTTTGCATCACATTGCACACATCAAATGATTTGTTACACTACGCAGACTCAAATTCAATAATTATATCATTCAGGACCGGTCCGTAGCTCAGTGGTAACACTGCGGACTCTGAATGGGAAGGTTGTGGGTTCGATTCCCGGCGGAGCACAAAAAATATACCATTTATATTTTCAAATTTGCTCTTCGCCGGGTTGAAAAATTCATAAAACCTTTACCAATGACCGGTCACCAAAGGTCCATCCAGCCTTACAGCAACTGGGTCTTGCTTGAGAATTGGCGCTTTGTAGCGACGACGATCAAGCTCGTAAAAAGGTCGATAGCTCAATTGGTAGGAATGCTTGCATTCCATGCTGAGAGCAAGGGTTCGATCTCAACGGTTTACTCAGCCTTTACAAGAAATGAGAACCAGCCCCCCCGGGAGCTGGGAAACCCCCACTTCAACTGAAAGTGGTTGGTGTGAGGCCGGCCCCCTTACCTGTAAAAATAAATAGGTCCCGAAGCGCCACACGCGACCCCTTCGGAGATAACGCGGCAAAAAGATTCGCTATATGTGTAGCTCAGTTGCGTTGCGTCTCAAATAATTACACGTTCGAGGGTAATTTATGTGTTAAACTTGTGGTAAAGAAATGCACGCTCATTTATCGCAACAAACATGCAAAATTGAAACGCAGACATGATCGTTTGTAGAGTATTAGACAATGCAATTATAATTTTTTTGTAAGTGCATGTTTTGATGGCAGATCTTGCGAACGAGAAGAGGGGTGACCAAAGTCATTTTTTAACGGCATGGAGGGTAGTCTTACACCCACGAAAATATGATAACCTCGTGACTACTAGATCCTGCTACGATTAAAGCTCAGCATTAAAAAACTTTTTCATTTTTTTAAGGAACACGAAGAAAATGGCGATGCGTTTTTAGGGTAATTTATACAAGAAGATGGAACAAGCGTTACTCTGCGCAAAAACATCTAGGCTGCATTTATATATTAGGACGATTAATGTGGTGAGCGCTGTTTTTGTATGTATCACACTTCAAGAGCCCTCTACGAGCTTGGTCGTCGCTGTAGAAAGTGCCGATTCGAAAGTAAGACCCAGTTACTGTACGTAAAGGCAAGATGGACCTTTATTTACCGGTCTTTGAATTTTTCAGTTTGGAGGGGTTGGTATGACATGAAATGAAGCTATGCAATTATTGCCACCATTTCAAAAAAAACGAGTGGAAGCTACCATATAATAAATCGCTTTCAAAATATTATCGGACAGGTTTGAGTACTCAAGTATAAAGCTTTACAGGTAAAGCGCTTACCACAAAATATATAGCAACTCAAAGAGTGCCTCTAGTGAGTGTTTTAGTTTCTACGCAATTAAGGTAAAAATATATGGTTAAGTTTTATATTTACGGCACTGGTCTCATTACGGCAAGATGACGCCTTTTATGTATAAAGATGGGGTGGGGTGGCTTGGAGCCGAGAGAGGTTAGAAGGATATTTCTGTTAGGGTAGGAAGCAGGTAGATCTTAGGGTAGGAAGAGGATGGATCCTAGAAGGTAGAAAAGTTCAAATTTCCCTACAGTTGTAAAAAAATGGGATAAACTTGTTGAAAGTGATTGTACAATTATATTTTTTATGGTTTGTGTATTAACACTGAAAATTCATGTTTCTTGGTTTGTTTTTCAAAAAACTTTTCTTTTATTCAAACACTGTTTTGTAATTCACACATATAATATATTTAAAAAAATTAAATTATAATACAAAAGTTTTCGACTAAGTTGGTCATCATCAGGTAGGAAAATCCTACAATAAAAATTAAAAGTCCTTCGTATATCCTCTCGTCATAAACAAACATTCTATATTCCTATCTAAAAAAGTATGTAAGGACAGAAAGAAATGGCGGTTGATCTGTAATGTTGGCGGCTAGGGTTTATTAAATTGGAATTTGTTTTTATTTGTAAATGGATATTTTGTATTTGGATATTATTATTTAGTGATGTATAAAATGTAATTTGTCGTGTGTGTGTGTTCCTTGACTTATAAGTTGGTATGCGGCTGACCACCCATGCTGTAAAAATGGTTCACTTTGCCAATGTCACCCCTGTCTCAGGGAAGGACGGCAAGAGTTGCAGGGTGTATGTCCATTTGAGATTTGGTTTTTATGTTGTAGGTTCACATGAGGCATGTGCAAGCGCGAACTTGTACGTGTCTGGTTGTGAGAATGCATGTAATGTGAATCTTTAATGTAACATATCTTTGCAACTTAGATTAGATTAGATTAGAAAGTACGAACTTCGCTAAAATAGGATTTGCATCTACCTAATACAGCCAATAACTATTAGAAGTCGACGTCTCCTCAAACTCCCTCTACTACTTTCGATTAATGGTAAAAAAAATGCTTCTATCTATTTATATCCTCTAGGCTGGTTCATTTCTCTCTTTCTTGTGCTTTTAATCCATATGAAATATGTTAATGGATATCCCGATTCATATTTTATCTATTTCATATCGAGTACGGTATAAAAGAGAATTTAGGTATGAAAGTACAAAAAAACACAATGAGATGGTTTGGACATCTTAAAACAATGGATGATGAACGACTAACGAAGAAAGTGTACAGAGAAAATGCCAGAGGAAAGCGTGGAAGGGGAAGACCGAGGAAGGAATGGATAAACCGAAAAGGTGAGATTGCGAAAGAATGGAACCTGCAGAGTGAGAACAAGAGAAGAGTATTTATGAAGAAAGTGATGAATGTTGAAGATATGAAAGAGGTATGCAAGGACAGAAAAAAGTGGAGACGCATCTGGGGAGGTACCGGCCACCCCTAGTAGAACGGCGGCAGCATACAGTAACAGTCATAGATTTGGTACATAACTGTTTGCATCCTGATTTTTACGGATTAAAAAAAAAACAATCATTTTACCCTTCATTTAGGGAATCGTGTAGACGTTTACAGCTTTTGTATTAAGTCCGAGGTTAGTTTCGTACCGATCTATGTTCTACCGTCTTTTGGTCCCTGAGGGTAGGAAGACGGTAGAGAGATCTTGGAAGGATGGAGGGGGAGCGCATTTAATAAGATATTTTTCCCCAGTAAACAAGATTAAGGGCGAGGGCGTGCATACGAGTGTCTTAAAACAAACAGGGTTGCCAAATACAATTACTAATTTGTAGATATTTTTTTTTGCACAATTTCGGAGAAAAAAGTTTACAAATAATTTTAATGCATTATTTTTTATACATAAAACTTGAAAGAATAAAGTGATATTTTTTATGAATTCTTTTATTTGATTCTTTTATTTTATAAATAAATTTACAAACGCTTTCGGTCTTTATATCAAAATCTAAATCTAAGCTGCAAAGATATGTATCATTTGAGATTCATATTAAATGCATTCCCACAAGCAGACATGCATAATTTCGCGCTTACACATGCCGCATGTGGACCTACAATATAAAAAAACCCAATCTCAAATGAACATAAGCCCTGCAACTCTTGCCGACTTTCCCTGAAGCAGGGGTGACATTGGCAAAGTGAACCATTTTTTACAGTATGGGTGGTCAGCTGCATACCAACCTCCTCCAATCAACACCAACATCAGGTATTTTGAAAAATCATTTCAAAATTGATCTATAAAAATAAACGAGTGAAATAACAAAAAACAGTGTTTCATACAACAAAATACTTTATTCTAAAATGTTTTATATATAAAAAAGATTAACAATATTTTTTCGCAGTGTTAAAACACAAACCATAAAAAATGTAATTATAATATGTACATAGTGTTCGAGCGCTTTCGACTACTATCTAGTCATCAATTGTCCAATGCCAAATAAAAAAAAACCCACACACTGAAATCAATCATTCAAGTACTTGTAAATTAATTCTGTACATTACGAGAACTTACTAAATACTTCTGAATATAACAAAAAAATAACACAAAGCTACGCTCAATTCACACAAAAGCATTTGCTATTTATACAACAGCATCTACGAGTGTCATCAACACTTATAGGTTGATATGAGGAGGCTGACCCTCAATCCTATTATTGGATTTCCGATGCCACCCCAGCTTCGGAAAAAGTCGGCAGGAGTTGCAAGGTTCATGCGATGTTTGATGTATTTTGTATGTAAACATGCAGTATGCGTTAACACGAACCTACATGTGGTTATGTATTAAGTATGAGCCTTCAATATAAAAATTTCTTTGCAATTAATATTATACATAATAGAATATAGATAGATACACATAGATAAGTCAAATGACCAATCCCGTTTTATTTTTAGATTGTCTGTAATTTCCATTTCAAAAACAAGGGCAGGAGTTTTATTTTTAAACCGGTAATCCACCCTCCCAAATGTTTACCTTCAAACTGGGCCAGATAACTGTTTCCAACCCTTTCCGTGCCGACAGTTAAAAAAATATTCATTAAATACCGCGATATTTACCACCATCTATAGTTAAGAAAATCTATAATTACTGTACAAAATAGGTCACTTTGTCAATGTCACCCAGTTAGACCGGTCCTTAGTCTAACAGTAGTTAACACTGACTCGTAAACGGAGGGTTGTGGGTTCGAATACCGGCGGAGCACAAAAAAATACTATCTATATTTTAAAATATGCTCTTTGCTGGGTGAAAAATTCATAACCTTTATCAAAGACCGGTCATTGAAGATCCATCCAGCCTTACAGCGACTGGGTCTTGCTTGAGAATGGGCGCCTTCTACAGCGACGACCAAGCTCGCAGAGGGCTCTTGAGGTGTGATACACACAAAAACAGCGCTCACCAAAAAAAATTATCCTATTTTTATTAATACAACGATGGGTGACAAGAGTTGTATACATTTGAAATTTGTTTTTTTTTTGTAAAAAAATAACAACAAAGTATATCGTTATTGACAGCAGAGAGGTTAATTCCTCGCGGGGCATTCGGCTAAACTCGGGACACATGGGATTGTCCCATAAATCCGGGATGTCGCGTCCGTTTGTGTGACAACCCTGATCAGGGGGGTCCGCCCATAGCAGCACACCAAGTCAGATGCGCCGGTTAGGGTTGCCAGATATTTCCAGGATATATTTTTTTAAATCGGTCGGGTCCCGGGATTAAAGGCGTTTGTTTTGCAATACGAAGGGCTAGACGTGATTTGGAGAGTAAATCGAAGTAATATTCAGTACTAGTATGTATATGGAAAGCATTTGAAATACGTACGTCAATACGAATATCCAGTAATTTATTTATTTATTTATTTATTTATTTATTTACGGCGTAAGCCTTTAACAAAATAAGTATATAATTAAATCAAAAACAGTTTTTGTCTTTTACAAATAAACAAAAATACAGTAAGAAAATAAAAGTAAAACTCTATATAAACTCAAAAAAAAAATAAAAAAACTATAAAAATACTAAAAAACCTTAAACTGTAAGCTATATACAAACAATAAAAATTAAAAAATAGCAAAAAATTAAAAATAAAAACTTCAGATACCATTCAAATATCACTAATAAAGAAATTCACCAGGCAGACATCGTTCATATAATAACAATCTAAAACAATATAATTTATTATATATTATGGATGTCCCAAAAACATTTTTTTCAAACCTTGGTTATAGGTATGGTAATTATTATTATGCAGAACCAAGTCAAGTGAGGCATAATCATTACCAATGCGCTGTAAGCGATGCATACAACTATTGCTTTGTGCGTTAGTGCTTGTAAATGCAGGGCGGTAAGAAACTAATTGTCTAGTCCCTGAACGTGGAGTAAAAAAATTTAACTCACTTAGTAGTGCAGGACAATCAATTAGAGCATGTTTTATTTTGAAGAGGGTGATTAAGTCAATAAATTTACGTCTGTCTGACAAATAGTTTAGATTTAGAATCGAATTTAAATAGAGTGGGTCGAAGTGTGACAGGGGAATTTTGAGTTTAAAATTAACTATTTTCAAAAATTTTAAGTGAACCTTTTCTATATTGTCTACGTGCACCATGTAGAGGGGGGACCAAACAGGCGAGCAATATTCCAAGACACTGCGAACCAATGTGGTATAAAGAATTTTGATTGCGGCAGTATCCTGTAATAGTAATAATAAAATGAGAGTTTGTATGAAGAAGGTTATGACAGAATGAAATGGCGGTTGTCTGTAATGTTGGTGGCTAGAACTAGGGTTTTTTAAATTAGATTTTTGTATTTGTATTCTACACTACATTATTATTTCTGATTTAAAAAAATATAACTGATTGTATATGTTCTTTGACTTATAATTTGGTATTTGGCTGACCACCCATGTTGTAGAAAATGGTTCACTGTGCCAATGTCACCTCTGTTTCAGGGAAGGTCGGCAAGAGTTGCAGGGTGAATGTTCATTTGAGGTTTGGCTTTTATGTTGTAGGTTTACATGCGGCATATACAAGCTTGAACTTCTAGGTGTTTGCTTTTGAGAACGCATATAATGTGAATCCCCATTGGTACATATCTTTTGCAACTTAGATTAGATTAGATAAGATTTGTACAATTTATTTGCATTAGCTCTTGTCGCATATCTCTAAGTAGTAAAAAGTAATAAAAGTATACACTTTTTTCTTTGAAACCATTTTTTTTTTACTTTTATTACTTTTTTAAAGCTACATTGCAAATAACCTACTAGAAGAATCACCAAAGGAAAACATTCCACACTCTGAATCTACAATGAATAAAAAAAAAACCTTGTACATTGCACAACAGTTCATTGTACATTGCACAATCGCCATGTAAGGTGGCGAGTTGTGCCAACATCAGAAAAAAGACTAGTATAAAACAAACAAAAAATAAAATCATCGAAGCATTTTACAAGGAAATGTGTGAAACTAAAAACAGCGCCTCTGGTGAGCGTTTAACTTAGTATACATTTTGTGTTTGAGTTGGTTAAGTGTTATACGTGGTGTAAAGAAAAAGGGTAAAAAGATCCGATCTGAGCAGGGAAAAGTATCGGGTTCGGCTTTGCACTGAATCCCTAATGCGCTGTTGGCAGGCGCGTGCTTTACATAGAGCCAGTGCTTCCTGCATACGTGGAAATCTAGTAGACGGACGTGAATCTAATACTGCTTCGCACACACACCAGCACTCAAGCGTGGCATTTTTACATGACGTCTTATGCTACATGCAACATTCGAATGTACAAAGAATGACAAATTATATAGACAGAGGATGTGTGAAGAGAAATAGAGGTAAGGGACGACCGAGAAAAGTATGGAGTAATCCGATTGAGGAGTTTTTAAAGAATGGGATTATACAAGGTGAGCGTCTAATCTAATCTAATCTAAGCTGCAAGGATATATATCATTTAAGATTTATATTAAGTGCATTCCCACAAGCAGACATTTATAATTTTGCGCTAACACATGCCGCATGTGGACCTACATTATAAGAACCCATCTCAAATTAACATAAGCCCTGCAACTCTTCCCGTCCTTCCCTGAGACAGGGGTGACATTGAAAGAAAATACAAGAAAAGGGGATGGATATGAAAAAAGTTTAACGTTACTACGTTATCCTCGAAATGGTTGAAAGAAGTTTTTATCGTTGTATCTAAATTTTGCATTTTAAGTACGAAAGCGAAACTGAGCTACATCACTAGTGCATTCTGTTACCGCATTGTCCCTGAAAAGGTCGTGGAACCTTTTTCTTTTCACACGTAATGAGACCAGCTTTACGCAAACCATTTCGCTTGAAGTGGAAATTTCCTAGCTCTCCAGGCTGATTCTCATTTCTTGTGAAAGTTGAATAAAACCATGCTGGTATTTCAATTATGGGTTTGAAATATCATTGAAAAGAGAAATCATTTCTGACGCTATTAATTGTAAGGACAGACAGAAATGGCGGTTGATCTGTAATGTTGGCGGATAGGGTTTGTTAAATTGTAATTTGTTTTCTGTTTAGTTATGATAATATTATTATTTACTGATTTATAAAATGTAATTTGTTGTGTATGTTCCTTGACTTATAGGTTGGTATGCGGCTGACCACCCATGCTGTAAAAATGGTTCATTTTGCCAATGTCACCCCTGTTACTGGGGAGGACGGCAAGACTTGCAGGGTGCATGTCCATTTTAGATTTTGTTTTTATGTTGTAGGTTCACATGAGGCATGTGCAAGCGCGAACTTGTATGTAAAAATGTGAGAATGCATGTAATGTGAACCTCCAATGTAACATATCTTTGCAATTTAGATTAGATTAGATACGTGGAGGTCGAACCCTGGCTGTTAGGTCTAAAATGTAGTATCTTTAAATGAAAACCGTTGTTGGGGTTTGGGCAGGATATTTTAAAGGTATGTTAACAGTTATTCGAAGAGACTGACGCTTTTTTTTAAAGACTCGCATTCAAAAATGACCTGCTGGAATGATGGTTTACAGAGGACAAGAATTTAAATTTTTATTGCTGCTTCATGCGGTACGTTAGCGTTAGGTTTACATCCCTGTTTAAGATAAATACTGAATTTTAATGCCTACCCCATTACGAAGGTGAAATTTACAATTTTCCGAAAAATTACCCCGTTTCAACAGTTTTACTGCCTTTTAAAGGTGTTAACTAAACACGCAAATAATCTCCTACAATTTCTTCTCCTTCTTATTTTTACTGCTTGAATACAAAGGAGTAGAGATGGTTTGAGCATCTAGAAAAAAAATAACGGTGAATGACCGAGAAAAAGTGAACAGTACACTTAGTACGAGTTGCAAAACTTGAGTAATGTAAAGTTTATACGGCAATTATTTTAAAGAGTGGTTTCCCCCAAAATCTGCCGTTTTTGTTTGTTTGAACTTGATTTTCTTCATCGCTGTAACTCTTTTGCTAAGACCACAAAGTGTAAGACACAACAGCTGCAGATTTTGGGAGAAATCACGCTTTAATATTTTCTGTAAACTTTACTTTTCTCAAGTTTTGCAACTCGTACTAAGGGTACTGTTGTCAAGGGATAAACTCTATTTTCTTAAGAGGCTATTGCAAACCTACAACTCCAAATTTAACCATTTGGATATCTTTCATTTGACTGAGGCGATGTTCTTGAGTTGTGTAAGGGCGGCACTTTTGTCGGTGTGGTAAATATTCTAACGATGGAGAAGATAGAAATAATCTTACCTACGAATGTGCATCTTGGAAGAGTGTGAAAAACAAGATGATATTTTACCTGTAACAAAAATTAAAAGTATATTAAAAATTTTGTTTTTAAAATTATTTTATAACAATATATTTATAACCATTCTGCTCCTGAAGATGCCTCATTAGGCGAAAATGTTCGAGCACATAAAAAAGAAATAAATAAGTGAATTACAACTCTGTTTTATCCATTTGAATTTTTAAATAATAAAAAAAAAATATTAGTTTGTATCATGAATTTACAAAATATAAATATCAACGTTGAATATTGTCAGAAGAAATAGTGTAACCGGTAAACGCTACAAGTTCGTAATCGGAATTATATACATTTGATCCCCAGTCTATAATCTATAAACTATGTTGTATAATCTAAGTTGAAAAGATAGATTACATTTAAAATTTATATTAAATGCATTCCCACAAGCAGATACGTATAAGTTCGCGCTTAAACATGCTGGATCTGAACCTACAATAAAAAACCCAATCTCAAATGAACATAAGCCTTGCAACTATTACCGGTCTTCCCTGAAACAGGGGTGACATTGGCAAAGTGAACCATCTTTTGTACAGTTTGGGTGGTCAGCCTCGTACCAATCTATAAGTCAAGGAATTTTAAGGAGTGAAGCAATTTTTTTTTTTCAAATCAGCTCTTCGCTGGGAACATCAGGTCCAACTGGCCGTACACGAATTGGGTCTTAATTAAGAATTGGCGCTTTCAATAGCAACGTACCTAGATCATCTTTTACATTTATCTGTTCGAAGTCCATAATAATGTGACCGTAACGATGTAGCCATTCCACTAGGGAGGATAGAACCTCTGCATAATATCCTTTCACTTATCCTCCATTGAAACAAATATATTTGCATGTGTCAATGCCACTATAATATTAGCAAAATCAGTAAAAAATGCAGAGCCTAAACTCCGTCTAACTTTACTTGTCGACAGAAAAGAAACCTTGACACTATCTGATTTTCAATTGATGTTTCCTAGACCAAAAAGGTTTTCACGAAAACTCGAGTACCTACCTACTTTTGGAATATTTTTGAAGTCACGATCAAATCGCGAACTCCCCGCCCATAAATCTTTCTACAACCAAAACTCTACACTCTCCATACTTTTCTTACATTAGTGTGATATTTTTTAGCACTTATACATATTTATCCTCTGTGATCTGAGTCGCAGAGATTACAAAATATAGATTTTATATGTCATTTCATAGATGTGTACTCGTATGTAGTTTACTAAATTTTATCGTTTTTTTTTCATATTTATGAAAAGGAAAATAACCGTGTTACCCATGAAAATCCTTGATGGAGTTTGGGCAAGTTAATACTTATTCGAAGACACTGGCGCTTTTTTTTTCTTTAAAAGACTGATCACACATGCTGTACAAAATGGTTCACTTTACCAATGTCACCCCTGTTTCAGGGAAGGACGGCAAGAGTTGCAGGGTGTATGTCTTTTGAGATTTAGGTATTTTATGTCGTAGGTTCACATGCGACATGTGCAAGCGCGAACTTGAAGGTGTTTGCTTGTGAGAATGCATATAATGTGAATCCCGAATGTTGACTGATAGGTTGGTATGAGGCTGACCACCCGTGCTGTAAAAATCGGTCCAATTTTGCCAATGCCACCCCGGTTCAGGGAACGGCAGCAGGAGTTGCAAGGTTTATGTTCACGTGAGGTTTTGTTTATTTGTATGCACACATGCAGAATGTGTAGGCGTGAACCTACATGTGCCTGTCTGTGGGCATGCATTTAATATGAGTTAACATTTAGTTAACATATTTTTGCAGCTTAGATTATAGATTGACATATACATGCAACTTAGATTAGATTAGATAAGCTTTTTCTTCCTTTGTCATGACATCCTTTTATAAATTAACCGTTGCTGAAAATCTATTCTAAGATTAAAACAGAAGAAGAAAACAAGCATTACGATATACTCAATCAGTGTGGACTGTGCATTATATCAAGGTACTGCACAGAAACAAATGGTTTGAAGTAGATATACTAAGGTGGTGGAGAGAAACAAATAGGTGGAATTAGAGTTGAGTTGTGGTATCGGCTGCAGCGTTGCATGCTCGGACTTATAGAAGATTCGATGGCGTTGTGCGGGAAGTTCCTCTCATTTTACTCAAGTTTATTTTTTAATTAGTGGATTTGACTCCAAAAGGCACCTTTTCTACGCTATACATTTTTGATAAAACGCAAAAAGAAATTTCGCCCCACTCTACTATAGATATATCAAGGTACTGGACGGAAACACATGGTTTGAAGTGGATATACTAAGGTGGTTATTCCTTGACTTATAGGTTGGTATGAGGCTGACCACCCATACTGTAAAAAATGGTTCACTTTGCCAATGTCACCCCTGTTTCAGGGAAGGTCGGCAAAAGTTGTGGGGCTTATGTTCATTTGAGGTTTGGATTTTATTTGTAAGTACACATTCAGCATTTGTAAGCGCGAACTACACTTGTTGGTTTGTGGGCATACATCTGAGAGCTTTAAATGAATATATCCTTGCAACTTAGATTATAGATTATTATTATAGATTATAGTGTAGAGAAACAAATAGGTGGAATTAGAGGTGAGTTGTGGTATCGACTGCAGCGTTGCATGCTCGGACTTATAGAATATTCGATGGCGTTGTGCGGGAAGTTCCCATCATTTTACTCAAGTTTATTTTTTAATTAGTGGATTTGACTCTAAATGGCACCTTTTCTACGCTATACATTTTTGATAAAACGCAAAAAGAAATTTCGCCCCACTCTACTATAGATATATCAAGGTACTGGACGGAAACACATGGTTTGAAATGGATATACTAAGGTGGTGGAGAGAAACAAATATGTAGGTGGAATGAGAGGTCTCTGTGGTATCGACTGCAGCGTTGCATGCTCGGACTTATAGAACATTCGATGTCGTTGTGCGGGAAGCTCCTATTATTTTACTTAAGTTTATTTTTGAATTAGTGGATTTACTCTAAATGGCACCTTTTCTACGCTATACATTTTTGATAAAACGCAAAAAGAAATTTCGCCCCACTCTACTATAGATATATCAAGGTACTGGACAGAAACACATGGTTTGAAGTAGATATACTAAGGTGGTGAAGAGAAACAAATAGGTGGAATTGGAGATGAGTTGTGGTATCGGCTGCAGCGGTGCATGCTCGGACTTATAGAACATTCGATGGCGTTGTGCGGGAAGTTCCCATCATTTTACTCAAGTTTATTTTTGAATTAGTGGATTTGACTCCAAAAGGCACCTTTTCTACGCTACACATTTTTGATAAAACGCAAAAATAAATTTCGCCCCACTCTACTATAGATATATCAAGGTACTGGACGGAAACAAATGGTTTGAAGTGGATATACTAAGGTGGTGGGGAGAAACAAATAGGTGGAATTAGAGGTGAGTTGTGGTATCGACTGCAGCGGTGCATGCTCGGACTTACCGCGGGGTGGGACCTCAAAACCGCAAACCCCCCCCCCCCCGGCTTGTCTCGATACCCCTCCAAGCTTACCAACTAAACCAGCGGCTTTCAAATGTTCACTTATTTATACTTACATAAGGAATGAGTATAGTACGAAAGGCAAAGTAACTGTAACTGTAACCATGTCGCCATTCCGCTAGGAGTGGGCAAAGCCTCTGCAGAGCTTCCTTCACGTCTTCCTCTCCTTTTTTTTTTTTTTTTAAGAAATCCTGTGCGGGAGACTCCCTAGATTCTAAAGACTCTAGGGGTCTATGACACTTATTGTAGTGCTGCAGAGGTGTACGAGCTTGGTCTTCGCTACAAAGCGCCAATACTCAAGCAAGACCCAGTTGCTGTAAGGCTGGATGTACCTTTGGTGACCGGTCATTGGTAAAGGTTTATAAATTTTTCAACCCAGCGAAGAGCACATTCGAAATATAAATGGTATATTTTTGTGCTCCGCCAGGATCCGAATCCACAACCTTCCTTACATACCTCTTTCAATTAATTTACATCCATAACCTTATTCATGCATTTTCTTCTTTTACGCTCACTTTGTATATCCCATTCTTTCACAATCTCCTATATCTGATCACTCCATACTTTTCTCGGTCGTCCATTACCGCTTTTTCTTTTCAAACATTCTCTGTCAGTCTATCATCAATCATTTTTTTCCACATGCCCAAACCATCTCATCACATTCTTTTGTACCTCAACTATCACATCCTCTTTCAATTTACAATCTTTCTTTTGTGAACAGGATGTTATCTATAACCTATAATCTAAGTTACAAGGATATGTTCATTCAAAGCTCTCAGATGTAGTTCGTGCTTACAAATACTGATTGTGTACTTATAATTAAATCCAAACCTCAAATGAACATAAGCCCTGCAATCTTGCCGACATTTCCTGAAACAGGGGTGACATTGGCAAAGTGAACCATTTTTTTACAGTTTTTTATTTTTTACCATTTTTTATCATTTCACATTATTTACTTGCGTTGTCTATTTTCAAAAATGTAATTTGTTGTGTATGTTCCTCGACTTATAGGTTTGTATGCGTCTGACCACCCATACTCTAAAAAATGTTTCACTTTGCCAATGTAACCACTGTTCCAGGGAAGGTCGGCAAAAGTTGCAGGGTGTATATATTCATTTGAGATTCAGGCTTTTATGTTGTAAGTCCACATGCGCCATGTTTAACCGCGAACTCATACGCGTCTGCTTGCGAAAATGCATATACATAATTTGAATTCCCAATGCTACATATCTTTCCTATTTAGATAAGATTAGTTAAGTTGCATATATTTATCTTATTTGTGAAAGAAACCCTATATATATTTGCCTTTGTAATATAAATTGTTAATTTTGAACCACTGGTTTGATAGGAAATGTCCAGGCGGCAATTTCCGTTCTCGATGGGCTTCTCATAGTAATATCCGCCACAAGTAGGTACCTACTCACAGTCCTGCCCTCAGCTGAGTAATTACTTAGCGAATGCATAGCATTAATAATAATCACATGGTCCGCAGATGCATTTCAATCCGTGTACACTAATACTGTTTTGATTGGGCCATTGAGGCAAGCAAACCTTGGTGTACCTCAGAATACCTGAATATACAAGTCATTCATAACTACTAATACTATAATATCCCTTGTAAATTCTCAGTATTCAACTCATTTAATACTAAGTACGAATTAAATCCATATAATACTCGTATCTCCCTTACATTAAATCAATAAAGTCATACCTTATTTTATCCCCATATATTTTTGTCGGTGTTATAGCCGCGGGGATCAAGACAGGTTATTTGGAACTGGATAACGCTGGTTCGAATCCCGCGACGATAACTTCGACCCTGGTTCAACAGATGCCGTTGCATGCACACAAGCTTCTGCTTTCGCATGAAGACAACTGGCCAGGTAAAATAGGTTGGTGGATTGCATTCCTTTCCACAAATCTTTTTTTTTTTTTAAATAACTTGATTTACCTCGTATAAACTAAATATTCCTAATGATATTATGTATTTGTATAACTCAATATACCTACCTGCAATTTCTTAGAAATCCTCAATAAACTTTATGTGAGGGTTTTTCTTTTGATAGTATTCAATTAGGATGTTTGTAATATGTGAGGATATTCACTGCTAACTTTTCGTTCGTTCAAAATCCGCTTCAAGACTCAAGCCGTGCTCAAGAGAACTCTCTCACACCATTTGTGGCTCTGCTACAAATCACTTAATAATATCACTTATAAAACAGATAAGGAATCAAACATTTAAACACACTTAATTATTCCACAATCACAATGTATATATAATAAACCACAGCAATATTAATTATGACCAAATTCACATGCTTGTGGCTCTCACGCCAGGCAAGCTTCTTCTCTCTTTCTGCATTCTTTTGTTTTCCTTTTTCCATTCAAATTCAAATCTCATGTTCCATTCCACCAAACAAACAAATTCATCTCGTTACAATACCATAATTCTATCAGTTTAACCGCGAATCCCTGAAGACGGAATGTAACATCAGTCCGAAACGTCGACAATATACCCAAAACCCCACGTATCATCATGGATGTCTCAATGTACCTTACTTATGCCTCAAATATACCTCACGCATGCCTTAAAAAAATCTCAATATACATTTTAAATGCCTCATGTACCTACGAGTATGCCCTATACATAACTCAATAGATATACATCATTTCTTTTATTTTTATGTGTTTATTTGTATGCATGCATGCAGAATGTGTCGGCGCGAACCTATGTACATGTGCCTGCCTGTGGGCATGCATTTAATATAAGTCTTAAATGTTAACAAATCTTTGCAGTTTAGATTATAGATTATATTATAGTTGCTAATACCAATGTAATATATACATCTCAATTATAAACCTTACAGAATGAAATACGACTAGATGGACATCAATGACTGAGAATTGCAAGCAATTTGCATATATAATTATTCAATACATGTATTTATAAATAATGTAAATTAAAACACAAAGCTTTTACATTATTAGTTTAAAATTAATCATCACGATGTCAATACACAAATCCTTACACTTTTACATATAATAACCTAAAAATTTACACATTCATCTACAAGATTCTAGCGGTGCTATTCTTAGACATTTTAGTCGCCCGTTGAGCTCACGCTTTGACAAACTAATGATGCATTTGTATGAAGACCTGTCAATCCAAGATGGCCGCAATTGAACAGCAGATTAGTTTTCATACAAATATTACCAAAATTCGGTAGGTAAGAATGACCTTGGTCATGAAACTTTTAGCGCATGCATCATTAGTTTGTCAAAGCGTGGGCTCAACGGACGACTAAAATGTCTAAGAATAGCTTATATAATAATGTCGCTAATATAAATAATATGATATGAAATATGTCGGTGCAATGGCCGTGGGATTCAAGTCGCTGTTCTTGACTAGCGTATTTGGAACATAATACGTTGGTTCGAATCACGTCTGTCCCATTTGACCATAACTTCGACCCTGGTTCAACAGATGCCATTGCATACACACAAGCTTCTGCTTTCGTATGAAGACAACTGGCCAGGCAAAATTGGTTGGTGAATTGCATTTGTCTTCACTTATCTATAAAAAAAACAACAAACCTCCCAAAGCGTAAAAAAATCCTTTAAAATACAATTTGAAGTTATTACTGCATACGAGTATGAACAGAAGAAAACTGTGAAAAATTCTACTACAATTGAGTGAGACAGTTTCAAACACAAAATGCAATATGTCGCGGGGCGGAATTTAATTTGAAACCGACTTTTCTATGCTCGACAAGACGCACGCATTATGTAAAATAAATTGCACAAAGGAGATCACCATGCTTAAAAGAAATGTCGCTTTAAAATTCTACCAGAGAAGTCTCCCTCCCCTTATAAGTTACAGTAAAACCTCGAATATCCAACCTAAATTTAACTACAGCGCCAAAGAAGAATCAAGCTCCGATGAATTTGAGCTGTCGCTTATAGTCATTCTCCTTGGGGTGGCCAAGCCCATGCAGAGTTGCTTCCATTTTATCATTTTATCGTACACTTCCATAGTTCATTATTAATTCATATCCATCACCTTTTTCATACATCTTTTACATTCGTTATGTAGATATATTCCATTCTTTACCAATTTCCCGATCTGATCGTAAGCAAAATTTCCTCAGAATTTCCATTAATTTTTTCTACATAAACATTTGTTAGCCTTTCATGTACGTCATTCATTCTACATGTCTTAACTATCTTATCTGGACTTTAACGTCATCTTTCAACTTCCATTTCTCTTGGCGGGCTGGATTTAGTAGGGGGGAGGGGGAGGGGGGGGGTGTAAGGCACACAATTTCAATTAACAATCGCGCCCCCCGTACGTATGTTGGACAAGCCTGTCTTAGCCCTTTCTTGCGATACATCTCAAATGCCTCATTTCTACTGTAAATATCTTATTGCTTTCCCGTCACTATGCCTCACTTCCATACATTAATAACGTTAGTAACTCTTCATCCGACTGTTCCTTACAGTATAATTTCGTATATTATATCCATATCTGATCAAAGAATCATCGATTTTTTGCTTGGAAAATTCACTGCAGGCTGCGGATGAGACATGTCTTTGCAGTTTAAAACTAGCACCGTAAGTCTCTTATAAACAATTTTTAAAATACAAACAAATTCTGTAATACTCTTTTGACCTTCACTTTCACATTCTCTTTATGATTGCGTTTCTCCTTTATCGGATAACTTACTAATCGAGAAAGGTTACCTCGGATAATCTAGGTTCTACTATACTTGCTATTTGCCACCGGATAACATTTGCCACACTTTTCTCCCACTTCTTCCCCGTCTCTTTTGCCACCCTGCTCTCTTTTGCCAGCGCCACCCCTTCGGTAAGTTATTGCTATGACAGACAGCATCGTCAATAATGCCACTTCGTACAACTATTTCTCCTACATGGGTTTTTGTGGAGACACGTCAAGAGAGAAATATTGCTGAACGGGCGACGATAGGGAAATGACTCCAAATACAGAACTGACTTCGATGCTTGTGAGAAAAACGCTTTGTAAAATGTTACAACTTATTTGTTACAAATAAGTTTAAATAACTTTTCTTTGACTCTACACAGCGCACGCGCCTTCAGTCGTTTATTATCTATAATCTTTCTAGGAAAGGCGGCAGAAGTTGCAAAAAGTAATAATTACACAGTTAAATTCATTAATTGGATATAAGACGAACCGTATAAGAGAACTTATATTATTCTCGACGTTTCGTTAGCGACGTAGTTAACGTCTTCAGGAGACAATCTCTCTGCACGACGACTGAGGATAAACTCAACGATGTCGCTAACGAAACGTCGATAATGATGTATTAGTCTTCATACAAATCGCTGCCTTAGTTCTTGTTTATCGTAAACGCCATCGAGAAAATTTTACATGAGCAATGTTTGCATGTGTACTGGACCAATGTGTCTTATAAATAAAAATAAATTTATATTATAAATATTTAAAAAGAACTCTCACATTATTGAGTTGTACGGTTTTTCTTAGCTCAGATTGTGTATAATTTGATCTTAAGACAACTGCATGAAAAAGTCATCTTTGACAAGATTGGCGTATACGGTAAACAAGAACTGGGGGAGCGAAATATTACCGATATACGGTAGGTAGGATCTACCGTTTGTGATGAGACTTCCATCCCAATACAGTAAATGAACAAAACTAACCGGTTCGAAATTTACACTGAATTATGAAAGCATTTTCGATACTCTTAAAAATGATTAATCCCTAGCTTTCCATGCATTCCACCAACTGAGCTATGGACCGGATTAATTTTTAACAATTCTGTTTATTTGTGGAACAGCACGATGATGTCATACCGTTAAAATTCAACATTTTAAACTTACTTTACTTTCTTCGGCTCATAAGCCTTGAAGGCTCAGGGCCTCCCGCACCACAATCCTCCAGGACTCTCTGTCTTGTGCAGCTTCCCTCCATGGTCCCCTCACTCCCAGAATTTCGGCATCGGCTTCAATGTTGTCTGCCCACCGCATCCTGGGACGTCCGAGTGGTCTAACACCTGAAGGGGCACCATCCAAGACTGTTCTAATGATCCTGGAGTCCTCTGCACGTGCTACATGTCCGGCCCACTGGAGTCTTCTTGATTTCATTACCGACACTATGTTAGCATCTTGAAACACGGACATCAGCTCCGCGTTGGTCCGGATACGCCACCTGTCATCTTCAAAAACAGGTCCGAGAATGCGACGAAGCATTTTGTTCTCAAAGACCTGGAGAGATTTTTCTTGTTTTTGAGTCAGACTCCAGGCTTCGCATCCGTACAACACAACTGGCCGAACAATGGAAGTGTAAATCTTGAATTTTGTGGAGCGGGATAGCCATTTTGAGCACAATAGCCCTCTAAGGCCAAAAAAAAAACAAAGGAGCTAAATTGAATATTTACGTAAACGAAGTCTGGACCGGCACTAAAATTTACTCGTAAAAACTGTTCGCATCCAACGCCCGCATACTCGTAAAATAAATTTAATATTATAACATTTAAGCATGAGGGTTGCATTCAGGAATATACATGTTAGGGGTGAAATAATTATTTTTTTTGCTCGATTTTATGTAAAATTTTAGCAATATAATTTTTTAATTAAAGTGTTCAAGATCATGAGCTGTAATAAAAAAAAAATCGGTAGATTGGGGATGACCGCAGAACATACTTTTACAATAACATTAATAAAGTACAAAATTAAGATTAAAAAAATAAAACAATATGTGTAATCTACTTAAATTTTAAATACATATTTTAATGTCGGTCTTCAACGTAGGTATTAGTATGGTATGAGGCAGACAATCCATACTTTAAAAATTGATTCACTATTTTGCCAGTCTTGTTCCTTACTTATATGATTCCTTGACTTATAGGTTGGTATGAGGCTGACCACTCACAATGTAAAAAAATAGGTTTACTTTGATAATGTCTCTTCTGTTTCAGAAAATGTCAACAAGAGTTGCAGAGCTTATGTTCAATTGAGATTGGGTTTTTATGTTATAAATCCACATGCGGCATGTATAATTCGAACTTATACGTGTGCGCTTGTGGAATTTAATACGAATCTTAAATGTATTGTATCTTTGTAACTTAGATTATAGATTAATGTTTCAAGAATAGGTGGCAAAAGTTACAGATTTAATGTTCATTTGGGTCTTTTTTTACATGCATCCTCTATAAGCACATGTTTGCTTGTGAGCGCTCGTCAATTGTGAGTCTAATCTAATCTAAGTTGCAAAGATATGTTACATTGGAGATTCACATTACATGCATTCCCACAACCAGACACGCACAAGTTTGCGCTTGCACATGCCTCATGTGAACCTACAACATAAAAACCAAATCTCAAATGGACATATTTTTTGTATATTTGCATCAAAGATTAAAGCGCCTGTTGATCGACAATCTATGATAAAATTATCACTAAAAGACTTATTCTGTTTTTTTTTCAAATTTACTTTACATTTTTAATTAATTCATCAGTAAATCAACACTGAAATAAAAAACCGCATTGATCTTCTATGGAAAAAAAACTCATCTTTTTTACGTCCCTGAGTGATTCTGTAAAAAATACACAATATTACGTTTTAGCTCAAACATAGGGTTTTAAAAAAAATACAATGAATCTTAAACACCCACCAGAGGCGCTGTTATACTTTACATACATTTATTGATAAACGCTTTGGTTCAGTTTCTGAATTTATTCTACACTTGAGGAGCCGTCTGTGGACTCAATTAATATCGAATTACAGGCCGGAAGTCAGAAAACCGGATAAGAGGGGGAAGTGGGTACCACAAAATTTATAAAACAATGGATGATAGCATAATGAATAGCTGTTCATTCACAAAAGGTAGTAAGTTGTATCGGGGAATTCAGGATTTAAAAAAAAATGGAAATAAAATAGAGTGAACCTATTTAGTTTCACAGGTAAGGGGGCCGGCCTTACGCCAACCACTACATTTGAAGTGGCGGCTTCCCAGCTCCCGAGGGCGCTGATACTCATTTCCTGTGAAGGCTGAGAAACCTTGCTGATATGTATTTTGGGTAAGAAAGATCAGCCCACTTGGCTCCATCAGCCATAACACCGACAAAGTGTTGAAGAGATGAAAGAGGCATGCAAGGACAGAGAAAAGTGGAAACGCATTTGTGGAGGTACTGGGCACCGCTAGTGGAACGGCGCCAGGATACAGTAACAGTAACAGCAGTCTAACGACCGTGATTCAAATTTATAATCATTGTTTTTCAGGGTTTGGTGGTTTACACAGTGAAAGTCCATTGTATAATTAATTAAATAAATACACTGTTTTAATTCACTTATTATTTTATTTTAAATATGTCAAACGTTTTCGCCTAAAAAGGCATCCTCAGGACAATGACAATGACAAATCAAAATTAAATTCTCTTCTTAGAAATGAACATAAGCCACTTCTTAGAAGAGAATTTAATTTTGATTTGTCATTGTCATTGTCCTGAGGATGCCTTTTTAGGCGAAAACGTTTGACATATTTAAAATAAAATAATAAGTGAATTAAAACAGTGTATTTATTTAATTAATTATAATCATTGAATTGATAAGGATCATTTTCGTCTGCGAAAATTTAACATTCAAAGCTCACAAGTAATTGTCACTTTCCATTGGTTTTCCTGAAATACTTCTCATCAAGAGCTTTTGACCGCCGACGGATTTCAAGAGAAAACCAATTTTTATCCGGTCGAGTGGCAGATGATAAAAGAGACTGAAAAATATAAATTTCATAGCAGTGGGGGGTCACGGTAATTAGGGTATAATTTTAGAAGACCAATCAATAGATACCAAAACTGGCATCATTCCAAAAAAGAAAATTAAATTATCATACTGTTTTGATTTTACTGGGGTTCTGTTTAATTGAACTGCAATTATTTATTATACAAGAATTAATTTTACACGGTTTGGTTCACAATTGACTATCACTGCTTATTGGTCTTGTACGGCAAAATGCTTGAAGCAACTAATCTGCTGATGTCCGTATATATAGGCACTAAAGTTTAGTCCGTATATTTAGTCCGTATATATAGGCACTTTTTAGTCCGTATATATAGGCACTAAAGGGATCATTCTTGCTTATTCCAAATCATTCAATCTCTCTCTCATACCAGACGCCGTTCTATGTACTACTCCCACACTATCGTACATGTATAGGTGCGCGTAAGTACTTTGATTTCATAGTTCGTAACACTACCACCATCACACTAGCGCTTAAAATGCTGCATGTGGACTAAATAAATTAAAATCCAAACCTCAAATGAGCATACACCCTGCCGTTTTTTTTTTATCTTTTGTCGACCTTCCCTGAAACACGAGTGACATTGGCAAAGCGAACCATTTTTACAATATGTGTGGTAAGCCCTTATTTCAAACTATTTGTCACGGAATCTAAATAAGCAAATTTTAGAATGATTTTTTTGAGCGATAGTCCGGTCGATAGCTCAGGTGGTAGAGTGCTTGCATTCCATGCCGAAAGCTCGGGTTCGAATCCCACGGAGGGTGTCAGAAATGATTTCCCGTTTCGGTGTTTATTTCAAACCCCAAAATAAAATACCGGCAAGGTTTACTCAGCCTTCACAAGAAATGAGTACCAGCACTCTCGGGAGCTGGGAAACCTCCACTTCAACTGAAGTGATTGGCGTAAGGCCGGCCCACTTACCTGTAAAAATAAATAGGTTCAACTCGCCACATGCGACCCCTTCGGGGATAACGCGGAAAGAAGTTACACTATATGTGTAGTTGCGTTAGTTGCGTTTGCGTTGCTGTGTAGCGTTAATCACACCTCAAGCACTTAATGGAGAGTGGTCGTCACTATAGAAAACGCTTATATTCAAGCGACACCCAATTGCTGTAAGGATAGATATACCTTTTATCAACGGTCTTTGGGAAAGGAATATGAATTTTTCAACGCGAAGAGCCTATTTTGAAAATTTAATTGATAATTTTTGGCTTTCTGCTGGGATTCGAACTCACGGCCTTCCAATTGCGAGTCCGTGACCCGTGCAATTGCTAAACAGCATTTTAAAGAGAATCTCTCTACACAAAAGGAATCCAGAATCGTTGACTCAGAAGCCATAGTATAAACTTAAAAACATTATATAATTAATTCACTGTTTTAATTCACTAAATTTTATTTTAAATAAGTCAAACGTTTTCGCCTAAAAAGGCATCATCAGGACAATGACAATTACAAATCTTTTGGATTTGTAATTGTCATTGTCCTGATGATGCCTTTTTAGGCGAAAACGTTTGACTTATTTAAAATAAAATTTAGTGAATTAAAACAGTGTATTATTTAATTAATTATACAATGGACTTTCACTGTGTGAACTACCAAACCCTAAAAAATATTAAAAACATTACGTTTAAACTCAAGCGACGTTTTGGTCAAAAATGAGTTATGAATGCTATCCCACTTAAAATTGTCCGCTCTTTCTAATGCGCTAACTCCCATTGCTCTACGATGATTTTTGTTGTTGTTTATGCCCAAGCAAACATCTGCGTTTTAGAAGTATGGTTTTGGTGTAACCGACAAGATTTTGTCCTAAAGGCGCTTGTGACATAAAATATCGTAAAACCACAGTAATAGGAATGCCAATAAATGTCTTTATTTTTATAATTTTAGAGCTGTTTTGATTTTAACGATATGATAAAAAAATATATAAGGTTAAGCCATTTTTCTGCAGTCTCAAACTTTCAACTGCTCTCCTGAACAATTTAGTTGTCTACTTTATTCATTTTTATTTAGTTACAAACAAAAATAACGAGTTGTGACCGGTTTCGGCCTCTTGGCCATCCTCAGAGAAACTGAAATCTTAATAGAGGATGGCCAAGAGGCCGAAACCGGTCACAACTCGTTATTTTTGTTTGTAACTAAATAAAAATAAATAAAGTAGAACTAAACAAAGGTTGTTATCATTTTTTAATAATTAAAATGGAGTTCTACAATGTTTCCGCTAAAACTTTTCAAAAATTTAGTTTTCGTCTCTTATGCCCTATTACCTTTAAGCCGTCGATATGAAAAGTAAAACGCTCACTAGAAACCGTGTTTTATGTTCCATATAATATTTTTCGAAATACGTGTTATAACTAGGAGAACAAGTGTACATTGTTATTGTAGGAAGGTATCTAGAATCTTCCTGAAGGTATATTGTCTTGTCTTTGAGTGTTGCAAGGGCCGTATCGCGATCTTTACTGACAGTAACTAATAAGTTATAAGATGACTCCAAGATGGAGGTCGAGGAGATGGGAAAAAGCAAAGAGCAGAGGAGTGGCTAAAAGAAAAAAATAGTTTTACTAGAAGATAAAAAGAAAAACAACTTTGTTTTCGATTACTATGAGTATATTTTAATTCCACAATCGGTTTCGCAAACATCCGTTCGCATCATCAGGTGGTTAAATACTAGTTTCACGCCAACAGATCCAGGGCTGGAAGTCTCATCACCACGGTAATTCTTTCCTACCTAATATGAGTAATAAATGCAGACCTGTCAATCCAAGATGGCCGCAAGTGAACAGCTGATCTTCATACAAATATTACCGATATTCGGTAGGTAAGAAATACCGTGGTGATACGACTTCCAGCTGTAGGGTTGAAGTCTCGACGATTGTCGGTAGATCTTTCCGAACCTATTTGTAGATAGAATAAAACATGGCGGCATACCAACAGCTGATACATTTTATTTAGAACAAAGATCAGCTGTTCAGGCACCGCCATGATTTATTCCGTCCTATCTTCAAATAGGTACGGTAAGATCTGCCAACGGCTGTTGAGACTTCTACCCCTGGAAAGCAACTCTCCAGTGCTTGTAGTGTTATTCCCAAACAACAAAGCCATGGCTCTTCTGCAGCCTACACTGAATTTTCAAAACAACAAAAAAATGAACTGTAGATCAGTTGTGGATGAAATGTTTTTCGAATAGCACTGTAATAGCACTTGGACCGGTCCGTAGTCCGTAGTGGCAACACTTCGGACTCGTAAATGGAAGGTTGTGGAGTCGGATCCCGGCGGAGCACAAAAATATACCATTTATATTTCGAATGTGCTCTTCGCTGGGTTGAAAAATGCATACACCTGTACCAATGACCGGTCACCAAAGGTCCATCCAGCCTTATAGCAACTGGGTCTTGCTTGAGTAATGGCGCTTTGTAGCGACGACCAAGCTCGTACACCTCTGCGGCACTACAACAAGTGTCATAGACCCCTAGAGTCTTTAGAATCTAGGGAGTCTCTCGCACAGAATTTCTTAAAAAAAAAAAAAGAGGCTTATTTCAGGTAAACTACAATCCAATTCGAGATCATCACTGATGTCTTTAGCTGTCGATGCTACAGCATTATTTTATTTCTTGTGCCTCTTCAGTAAAGATTGGCGATCTTCCTTACAATAGCGCTCCTTTGCCAGAATGCCCGCGTATGGAATGAGTAACACGTATCTATGCACACAGAATTGTTGAGGAATAGGCCGACAAAATGATTGAGAAGATAGTATGGGAGTGAAAGTTGGATAACAAGTAGGAATATCAGGAGGCCAGCGCCTACCAGGCCGACCACATAAATCATGGATGAGCAGCTGGTCCACAAGCTTTGCACCACAAGAGAGGAGTCCCGAAAAAACAGATCTGAGATCTATGTACAAGAATAATAAGATTAGAGTTAAAATTGAATGGTCCTATCTAATCTAATCTAAGTTGCAAAGATATGTTACATTGGAGATTCACATTATATGCATTCACACAAGCAGACACGTACAAGTTCGCGCTTGCGCATGCCGCATGCGAACCTACAACATCAAAACCAAATCTCAAATGGATATACACCCTGTAACTCTTGCCGTCCTTCCCTGAAACAGGGGTGACATTAGCAAAGTGAACCATTTTTACAGCATGGGTGGTCAGCCGCATACCAACCTATAAGTCAAGGAACATACACGACAAATTACATTTTTTTCAATTGGGGTGGAAACCCACCCCAATTTGGCCCTGCAATCGGACAAGGACATAAACTGTCATATCATCAACACCTCTGCGGCACTAGAAGAAGTGCCATAGACCCCTAGAGTCTCTTGAATCTAGGGAGTCTCCCGCACAGGCTTTCTTACAAAAAATGCATCTTCCACAAGGAGTGTCATCCGTAAATAGGTCTTGAATCGCCAAATGCGACTGCTTCGGGAATAACGCAGGCAAGAAGTTATACTATATGTATAGCTTAGTTTCGTCGAATCCTCCATTCGATATTGAGGTTGCGCCTCTGCTCCTCCTTAGCTCGCTATGATATCGCAGCCTTTGTGCGCGGCTAATGAATGACAAAAGAGATTCTCCCTTTTATACGGAGACTGCCTCGCATATAGCTACCTGCCATCTATTTGACACGAGATGTACATAGCTATTTGATACAAGATATACAAGAGATATACATTGCCATT